>JAMLFY010000012.1:24118457-24473457 GCA_030441495.1 Dalbergia oliveri | reverse complement strand
CGAAATGATGAAAGTGTGAGATGGCATGGCCATTTGTGCAGCATATGATGTACTAGTTTGGACTGCTTGGTAGTGTTCAAGGTTAGATGATTGTGGTCATGGTGTTGGTATATATGGGTGCTATAGGTTGAGGCGTGTAGGCTAAGAAAGGTGTGAAGATAAGCATGGTATGTATGAGAACTCGTTTGGATGGGTTATGGCAGTGTTCAATGTCATATTAGTGTTAGCTAGGTGAGCCCCAAAAGCCCTATTTAAGAACATAAATGAAACTACAAGAGCCACTACATGGTGCGCGTGGTATGTGAATAGCACTTACTTCATGTTATTACAACAAGTATTTGTTCTACTTCAACTAATCAGTGGCTTTTTCGGATAATACATATTGTGGTAGAAAAAATATTATACAATATGAAAGATGTGGATGTTACTCCCACTTATAAAATAACTTAGGCTATATGCACACTGCATAAAACCCCAACCAAGCAAGGCCATTAGTGAGTAGCTACACACTATTAGTGATTAAATGTGCACATCTATCTAAGCTCAGTGTTGGGTAGCTTAGTAATAATGGGCAATAAATGGTATTCCTCAACTTGTGAATAAGTTGAGTTGCTTAAGGGATTTTAATCGGTGTATGCAATTCAAATTCAACTAATTGTCAAAATCATGTATACTTATAACACTATTAATTGTAGTTAGGATTTAAACTATATCTCATAGTGAATAGTTAAGTTTACGCTCATATATTAATAAAGATAGTACCCCTACCTTACCCAAGTTTTTAATATTGTGATGATTATTTCTAATACAAAAGTTTTTTCAAACAATTTTATAATAGCTAGAGTAAAAATTTATTATTTTTTTGTTCAATTGTTCTATTCTAAAAGTAATTATGAAAAAATTTATATGGAGTAAATATTTTTACTGTTACTTAATACTATATTCACATCTTTATATAAACTTGATCACCAAATGATTAAAGTGAAAAAAATGATTAACAAAGAATAAAAGTTTGGTATAGTTATTGTAAAAATAAAAATTTATTAAAATCATGAATGTATAGATAGTTTTTTTATTAGATATTTCAAATTTTATTATATTTACATATAGTTCCCACCATCACTTTTCCTAACTAACTTATGACTTATTCATTTAAAGGACCAAAAATATTAAAGAGATCCTTGTGAAAAAAGGGTAGAGGAAAATCATAGTCCAAACATGACATAGACTTTACAGGGGGCATAGAATATTATTATGTTGTGACTTTTAATGTGATGTTTACATGATATAAAAAATGAGTATAATGGGTTAATTAATATTGTACTTGTTTCATATTAGTATATTTATGCCTTTCACATATGATGCAAACTATATATATACTTTGATATGTTAAACCTTTTTTTTTTAAATAATTTCTTACTTACAAGATTAACAATTTAATCCTCAAATTGGGCCTATTGACAAGTTAAACCCTTTGTAATTCATATACTTTTCATCCTATTATATGGGCAAGAAATTGAGTAATTGTTTCATTTGATATTTTGAAAAAATACTTTGAAATTTTTTATGTTATGCTTTAATTATTTGTTTTAAGCAATTCATTCAACACCTAGTTGTCTATTTTAAAATTGTTTATATTATTTGATATTTATATCATATAACTTAGATATATTATGAATATTAGATTATGGATCAACATGATTACATTAACAATGGTTTAATTACTTTCTTATTTTGTTGAGTGTATATTATACTAGGCTTATATGAAAAATAATTTTTCAGTCTTAAATGATTTATTTTACAAAATTAATATTTCTTATAGGTTGATTTATTTAATTGAATTTCGTGGATGTAAATTTTGTTTCAATACTTGTGTCAATTAATATAGAGAGCTATAAGAGTTCAGGTCTACAATAGAAAGATGATCCTTTGTTGATTCAACAAAGAGTTCATCATGCTGTAGGTCATTTGGGGTATGATAAAAGTATAAGTTCAGTTATGGTTTTATGCCTTAACACGTGTTTGTGCTTTTTTTTTCCCTTGCAGTTGATATTTTCTGAAACCTTGTGATGAATTTTTTTTATTTGTGCTTACTTGAATGACTATAATAGACATTTGTAAAGGGTACATTATTTTGTTTGTTGAATCGATATTGTGTTTTCTTATTGGATCTTTTTTTAATTAGAGTGAGTTTTTGTAATTTTTTATTGTTTCTTAGAAATTCAAGTATACAAAATGGATGTGCATTGAACGTGATTATGTTTTGTTACTTAACCTATATTATGTGTGTTCTATGTTTTTTATATCAACATTGATTGATGAAAATAGTGTGACAATTAAACTTTTAGAGAGAATTAATTTGAAATTTTGTTTATTCAAAACAAATAACACAAACTAACTAACTCAAAATTATTCATCCAAATGATAACCAAAGTTTTAAAAATAATCATTAACTTTGACTAACTTTTCACCAGGATAATTGAAATGAATATTTG
Organism: Dalbergia oliveri; assembly: GCA_030441495.1. Lineage (NCBI taxonomy): Eukaryota > Viridiplantae > Streptophyta > Magnoliopsida > Fabales > Fabaceae > Dalbergia > Dalbergia oliveri. The sequence goes on along the minus strand of JAMLFY010000012.1, from coordinate 24,470,962 downwards.
ATCCTTATTTAATTTATTAATATTCCTAATACAAATATTTAACAAATAAGGAATTTGGCATGACATCTCAATTTTACAAGAGTGTTTGAGCCGTCATGGTGGTTCAAAGTTCTCTCTAAACATATAAGCCCCAAGCATTTTGGACCTCAAATCTTTCCATTTTCTTTGTGGCAATTTCAGTTTTGGCCAATAAGGAGCAATGAAGATGATCTTTGCTTCACTCCAACCCTTTGGCTCCTTTAAAAATCCATTCTCATGAGCTATGGGTTTCTTTCTTCTTTCTCTTTATACTCTTATGTTCATAAATCATAATGCTTATAATTATTGAAAGATTAGTTTTCCTATTGCTATAACTCTTATATACTATTTTTATCCATGTGCAATGCTTCTAGTTTGATTTTTGTGTAAAAGAAAAATTATTACTGCTATTTTCATTATATCTTATTTTATCAAAAAAATTTGAGCCAATAGTGTTATAACTTAAGTTAATCTTAAAATACCTTGGGCATTAAGGGATTAAAATATAGGGTGTTACATTTTTAAAGATTTTGATTATGAACAAACTTTGATTTTGTAAGATTTATATCTGAACACTTACCCTATGGTATGGTCAAAACTTCAAATTAATAAAGGTGTAGTTGATGTAGTTGACTCAATTTTTAATTAAGTGTGCATAGGTTATTTTTTAAATCAAGTTATTAAAGTGTAATTTGTAACAAAAATTAGATATAATAATCATCTAAAAGTCTGCTCAACAACATATAACATAAAGACTCAATCCACATTCAAAATCAAATTGAGTATGGATATCTTTGAATTTTTTATACTTGCTTCTTATTTGTTAAAATAAAAATTGTATATTGGGTCTGGATATATATGTTCACATTTATTAAACCTACTTTTTCATATACACTCACTTATAAGATCGATGAAGGTAAGGATATCTTAAAATTTAGGGTAAGTAACACTAAACACCCTTGAGGCTTGGAGTTATTGCACTTCACCTCATCCTTATACAAATATCACACTCTCCCTCCATTTATGTTATTAAACTCATTTTTTTTTAATAATAATTAACTATCTATTTCTTAAATAATATATATATATATAATAAAATTTATAAAATAAATCTAATTTTTTTTATTTGATGAAGTATTCAACTTCCAATTTTAAAAACACAATAATTTCAGAGTTTAAAAAATTAAATCATGTTTTTAACTTGTCCTTTCAAAGTTTATAAGATTTCTATAATAATAATATTGAGTGAGATTTATAACTAAATGAATATTATATTTCATACTATAAGCTTACATATATTTAATGGTTATGGTTATCAATGTTTTGATTAGCGTACATATTTTAGTAAAATAATAAATTTACTCTTCTAAGAATGACTATCAGAATTATTTCGCACATTTGTGACAATTAAAATTTATTTGTGTGATTTGTTTTTGAAAAAGCTATTAATTCTATAAGTTCTTCATCCCTTATTTCTGGTTAAAAAATTGATAACACAATTTTAGGTTGTCAATACTAGAATACTTAATATTGCAAATAAAATATGCTAAAAGTAACATTTTATTTGGTATTAGAATATTAACAGACTATATAAAATAATATTCATTTAAGTATAAACCATACTCAATATTATTTAAGTTATTTTATGTACTTCAAAAGAAAAAGTTAAAAACCTTATTTTATTTTTCAACTATGAGGTAATCACTAAATAGATATAATATGAAATTATTAACTTTTTCTTTCAAATATATAAAATTATTAAATATTAACTATTGTATAAAATAATATTTATTTAATTATAAATTTTAGTCAGTATTATTGTTAAAGTATCTTTATATACTCTAAAAGAATAAGTTGAAAACAAATATTTTATTTTTTAAACTCTGAATTTATTATGTTTTTAACATTTGAAATTTTAATGTTTCATCAAATAATAAATTTTTTAATTTATTTTATATTTTTATTATATTTATATATTAAGGAAAAGATGAGTTTAATTAATTAAAAATCATAAATGAATTTAATAATAGAAATGAGGTGAAGTATTATATTTATAGAATAATGGGTGGAGTGCAATAATTCCAAACCTCAAGGTGTTTAATGTTGTTTATCCTAAAATTTATTAATCCTTCTTCTTCATATACACCTAATTTGAACAATAAATATATGAAATATACTTCTTCTTTTAAAAAAATTGTGATTATTATTATGTAAATTTGTGAATAAAAAATTGATAAAAAAATGAATCAGTGCATCGCTATTCTCTATATTTCAAACAATATACAATTATGGGGATACCACCCAAACAATAGTAACTAACTGTAATTTACTCTTTATTTGACAATTATTTTTTTTAAAGCCCTTATATTTCATATTCAGCTAATTCTAATTTCATCATGCTAATATAATTGATATACTTTTTTTTTTCAATAAACTCTAGTTCAGATACTATACTATGCCCCCTAAGAATTAACCATATTATAAGTCCTTAAAAGCTCTAAACGATAACTAAACATTCCTAGTGGATTATTATCATTATAAACAAAATGACGACGTTGGGTGTATGGCACCAATGCTCATTCACAGTGTAAGAAATAAAATTCAAATCCTTGGTTGCCTAAATGGACGCGTTTTACTAAGTTTAACCTTTGGGATGGAAAAATGCACCAATCGGAGAAATGTGAAGGAACATCCATCAACCATGAAGTGATTGCAACAACTATCGAGATGGATAAGGAAAGGGTCATAGGTTAAGCAATGGGGTTAGTGGTGCGATACTCAATCAGATCAACACACGCTACACGCCTACACAAATGATTAAATAATGCATGGTGAAGAGGGATGAAAGAGGAGGATTCCGAATCGCTCGTAATCATGTCATGCACCACCACCTATATAAATCAAGTGTGCATCTAATGCTTTGTGCATCTAATGCTTGTTACTCTTTTTTTTTGCTTGGAACAAACCCTTTCTAATTATTAGGTGATTTGCAACAATGGCAGGAAAGAGGTAGGCCACGATGTGCCATTAAATGGGAGGGCTAAGGAGGTTCAGCTCATGGAAGGGCAACATAGGAGAAACTTTGCTACCCTTGCTCAACCAAATGCTTGCACAAGACAAACCAATTGAAATTTCATCCAAGTCGTGTTTTGGATATTGCAAAATCATCTCAATATCATTCCAAAATTATAAGTTTTCTTATGGAAATTCAATTTTTAGGAATACATGTGTGACCACAGATTATAATAAAATAATTTTTGCAAAATGAGGATGAAGTGAAAACCCATTATCAATGAATGAGTAAAGTATGACACATATTATCAATTGTTGTTGACACGATTAATCTAGTGCCTTGTTTGTCATTATAAACCAAAACTAATGTTAAGAGCTAATTATAAACCACAGATTTAATGCCCAGAATGTACATGCAATATAATATGTTAATATAGGTTTGTTTAATGCTAGAAAGATGTATGCGATATCCCATTGTGTAAAAGTCATGAGTTGTTCTTTAATTGCTTTTATTTTCACGTTGATGGACACTTTCCACAACTCGCTTGAATGTTAATTTGTATACTTTTATATTCTTTTCAAACACATTATATAGATCTTAGTAACAACTAACCTTAATGATTTGCAGCCACCATGATAGTGAAAGGACACATTCAAGGGAACGCAATTACCTAACCTATGCAAGTTAATGGGCGCATGCAAATGTGAGTGACTATAACTCTTCCCTTTGAGATGACTATGTTGTTACGACCTGGCAAGCATGTTCATAGGATAAATGCCTACTGTTTTTCTGGTCTTCAGACCACTTACCCGCACTTTTACAAGCCACTAGGGTCTGTGGACACCAATCAACATGTCATGCCATCGATAGTTTATGCCATGCCACCTACAATTAATTCATCTATCAATGATCAGGATGCAACCGAGGTTATAATGCAAAAGCTAGACTGGGAAAAAGAAAACAAATGTAACTCCTGTGAAGGTGAATTCAAGGAATGCTAGTGGATTGAAGTTGGGTAGAAAGCTCTTCTCTCAAGAAGAAGAAGGACTCAAGCAAAGGGAGTCCATGCAAGTATTACATTAAAAAGATCCCCTTCTTCCTAAAATACCTCACAAAAAGGCTGAAAAAGTATCCCACTAGTGAGTTTATAACTTGATTTGAAGCCTTAATTGTTAGAGTAATGAGTTAAATTTCGGTTGAAACTAATTATTAACTGTCCATATGAGTGGGTCCCCATGCTATTTAGACCACCCAATGGATGCACCCTAATGATGATGAGGTTGCAGGAGCGCATTCATTTTTGGACCTTATATGTGTGAAGAGTATCGAAATTAAGTGCAAACAATCAAATGAGTGAATATAAATTTTTATGCACTCTTTTGTGTTCATACGTATGTTCATGGAATCCTTAACAGAATAATATATTTTTGTTATAACAAAAATAGGAAGGAAGTTTTGGTGGAAATGACAATTAGCATGCAACTAGGGATGTAATTGGAATGCTAATTCAAAAGGAACCTATTGATCAAGGTAATACCCTATTTTACATGTTAACCAATGTATAAATCACCATAAATCAAATGATTGGCCAAATCCTAAGTCATGTATGCATATGGCAGGTTCTTGATTGCTTGCATGCATGCTTACACATGAAGAAGAAGGCAACCACCAAATGTTCACACCACTGGTTCCTTCCTACAATTTCATGTGTTTTTTGTAATTTGTTGATAGATCATTATATGTTGTAGTCATTATAAATTCTAATCAGCCATTAGTTTAGAATATATAATATTAATGATTGTGATTTCTGAACCAACAACAACTGGTGCTGAATTGGCACCATAGTCCACCATCAATGAAAGACTTTTATGCAAATGAGTTCATGGGCAAAATCAAGACCGTGTCAAAGGTATGTACATGCATTTCTTGTTTTAAATTTTGTTCATGTGTAGTGCTATAATTTGTTAATATTTAATTATCTTGCTTCTACATCTTTTCTACTTAACAACTAATGTTTATCATACAAGGCAATAACGCCCGATTTTATAAATTATTTAATAACCAGAACCCAAAAGGCCTTCTTAATCATTCACAAGGATTAATCAATAAGATCATATCTTATTCTTATAAAAAGGAAGATATTAACCATTTGTTGTAAATAAATTATGTATAATTGTTCTTAATAGTTTATACATTTGGCCTCAATCTATTCTATTATTATTCTATACCATTAGTTTGAGTCATCATAATTCTGGGCCTTTACAAGGATACAAACAACAAACTTTTTTTTGGCTAAAGGTAAATATTACTACATCTTCATTTCCTAAAGTGGTACATGAAGAGTACATTTTTTAAACTTTTATTCCTATGGATTGGAATCCATCATTAATTTTGTTATGTATTTTGGAAGAAAAATATGACATAAAGTAGATGAGTTGAGATAGATTCATTTTTTATTTATAAGATTGAATGTACAAGAATACCAAAAATTCTACTTGATTCAAATTTATGTGAAATTGTTCAAGAAGCACTACTTGGGATACTTTTAAGTAGTGGTTTAGCTTCCCATATATTGGGGGTTTCCCCCTCCCAACCCACCAAATTTTCAATTTTCATGGGTATATATGTGTATATATGTACTTGGCCCCTTTAAAATGTTTGTATGTTATGAGGATTTGTAGAATGCTATATTATCATTATTTTGAGAAGGATTGGATAAGTTTAATATCCCAATGAGCAATACTATTTAATCAGAAAATCATTTTTATGGATAAAAAGGAATTTTGTTCAATCCCAAAATAGTACTAGAATTTGCGTACATACATTTTGCTATTTTCTCTATTGTGAGATAGCTCTCATATCCAATCACATATGGAATTCAGTGTTCCTTATATGATATAAGATCTTCAAAGTTCTAACAATATTTCAATGATGGCATGTCTTGTTATTATTTTGTTGGCCATCATGTGTTATGTTACTTGTGTATTGCTCAATTCCATGTAAATGGTTTGTGGCACTGTATTTGCAAGGTATAGACATTCTGGGCCAAAAAAGCCTTTAAGCCATAACTAGTAAATAATTTTTATCTAGCTTCTATAGTTCTTACTTGTCATGATTATAGATTAATATGTGGTAACTTATATCAATATGAGTTAGGTAGGCCTATTGAGATTGACCTTTTCAATTTATCTTTTATAATTGGTTTCCAAAGCTACACATTAGCAAGTATATGAATATGATGTATTTTATCAGCGTGGAAAAGGTGACATATGGATACCTGTTTTACCTTTTTGCAATGCTCTAAAGCTTTATATCCATTAATTTGAAATCTTGATATGCATTGACCCTAGGTTGTTTCCTTCAATATAATGAATTGATATATAAACTAATATACCAAGCTGAAATTCATATCTTATTCAGAATGATGGATTAGACAAAGGAAAAGATATAATTTGGGGACATGTGATTTTCATGGAGAAGGTATTATACCAAAAAATGATGTCTTTTCCTAGAGTTAGGAAACACACTTCGGATCTTGAGTTTAGGCCTTATAACTTTCTAATTTACCTACAATAAGTTGATCAACTATGAAATTTTTTGGGTCTTTACTCAAGTATGACATCGGCAAGTTATTATGAGTCCAATTGTGACTTAGGCCATCAGGGCAACCTAAACAAGAGAAGATCAATAAAGGAAAGAGGAAGAATGGGAAAATGGGATGAAAATTAAGTGTCTCCAAATCATATAATATTTTTGTATCATCAATCACTTCTTGTCATATAAAAAATTACTAATATATATTTATTAATAACTATTTTAAAATTTTAAGTTATTAAATATTTATCTTTTATATGGTGAGAAGGGATTGGTGGGACAAGAAAGTTTGTGATATAGGGACAAGGAAAAGTGAGAGTTTTCCTCTTTATCACCTTTGTCTTCCTACTTTTCTTCCTTTTGTATTTCTTTTCTATAAACTAGTACTTGTCTAGGAGCCTATTGTGGTGGTCATTGTTTACATGATTCCATTGTAGTTAAATACCACAATTCTAAGGTCTTCTCATTTATAATTGACTACTTACTGTAATTTTTCTACATAAACCATTTGACTTTCAGTTATCCGTAGCTACTCAATACATGAGTTTGTAGATATGGCAATTGGCAAATTTTTTTTCTCCATTTGAAGAGCTACCAAAAGTCCTTGAGGACATTGATTTTCCGTAGTTTCTAAGCCTATATATTCTGAAACAATGATCTATTGGCTTAGGAAAAATTCAGGCAATCAAAAATTATTATCAGAATTGAGTTGCTAGAATGACTTTTAAATGAATGAGAGGTGTTGCCACTTTACTTTATCCTATCCTCCCATGATTTCTCTTAAGGATTTTCTAATTAAATATTATTGCTCATTTAATAAAATGTAAAGAAAATATTTTCTTACTTTTTGGTCACAAACAAACTTAAGAACCTTATCATTATGTCATACATTCATCTAGATATTTATTTAGCATATAATTGACACATAATTTGTTCATAGATATTTATCCCAATCAATGAGGATAATGTTCATTGGTACCTCATGGTGATAGAATTGGAAAGGCAACATATTGTTCTTCTAGACTCAAAGCCTTGCATACCGATGAAGTAGAGGGGAGGCTGGAGTTAGGACAATGGTAACTACATATTATATATGCATTTTTACTGAATACTGAAATGGTACATGCGTCACAAAATAAACTAATTTTTTCATGATATATTGCCATTGTGTTAGGTGTGTTTTGTGGAGGCCATGCTGGATAATTCATTCTATGAATTTAAAGTAACTCATAAGCCAGTCATTTTAGAATTTCCCTTAATTAAGCCTGATCTTTAGGAGAACAACAAAATGGTCGTGAGTATATATTATTGACAATAATTTTGTTTATGCTACATTTGCCTATCTAGTTGAACTAATTTTGAATTTTTGTTTTAAATTAAGGAATGATTGCGGTTTGTGGGTAGCAACCTGGACAAGAGATTGTACGTGGTCTAACACGTACATTATCCATGTATGTTAATTTTTATTTGATTGTAACCATATTATCATTAGTTTTTTCTTATTAATGTATAATTCACTTTGTCAATTATGGAAATTTAGGTTAATGATTTCATCAAGAATGAGGTTGGAGCTTGACTTGGTGACAAAACCATTCAACAAGCGCAAAGTTGCATTAATTGAGACAACACGCACTTACTTGTGGGGCTTGGAGGACAAACAAAAAAGGTTGGTTAGCGGCTGATGTCATTTGTCTCCTTTGGCGTGGGTGACTTTTTGTTGAAGGTGATTGTTTCATGTAAGTTATGTTCTCACATGTTCATGGTTATTCGACTTATTTAAGTTTCAAGACTAGAATTTCCTTTTTTTTTCCTCGCATTTTAGCTTACCATTTGGTTAGTTTATGTTTCATCATTTATGAGTCAGAACTAATTTGGTACTTGTGTTTAGTTGAGTTTGACATTTATGTTTCATCCTATCCGTTTCTAACTATGGTACCTATATTTGTGGAGTATGACATTTATACTGAAGGGTACCTATTTTATTTTTTGCTATGACTTTCTCTTAGTTATATGCCCTCACTATTTTTCTATTAGGTGTACAATTTGGTTGCACATGTGAAACGTAACTTTGTTTTGTGCACAATACAAATGCAAGTATTTTCATTTTTAATGTATTTTTTTATTACATCAAATCACCCAAAATTTTTTTTTGCACAATTAATATTTTTGTTCATTTTTAGTGTAAATTTTTATTACATGAAATTCTTTTCAATCTTAATTTTTTTACTAAAATATACTCAATTTATAACATAAACAAAAAAAAATTTTGTAACAACATGTTTTTTTAGTTTATGTTAAATAATCTTCAAATTGAATTAAGGATATTACTTCAATAAACTTTCTTTACTTATAAATGTATTTTACAACTTTTTCATTTTAGTATAATATGACCATGATATCAAATAAAATATCACTACCAATTTAGTAGTACAAAATTTTCGATTTCAATAAAAGCTATACAAAGTTTGAGTTATTCTAATAGTACTATTAAGGTCAACTTACATTATTATTTCAACTCTTTTTAAAGAGTTTATATTACAATGTCATGTTGATTTTATTTTCCAGACCAGCAAACTTAAGGGCCAGAAGCCCAGGTACAAGCAAGGGGTCCTTTTCCAATATTCAATATCACTTGTTCGTGTTCTTCATTTTTTTTTCTGTCTAAAGTATTGATCATATAGTATGTTACTTTACAAAAACAAAGAAATTGTTGATTTTAATAGTCAAATCTTTCAAAGGTTTTGCCTTTGAAGATCTTTATTTCCATTGACCCAAGCACCACGTACTTGTGTCTGGGTTAAAGGGATTTGATTGGTTCCAACATCCAACATCCATAAACAAGATGATAACTTAATTTGTGAATTAAAATTGGTTATTATTAACCAAAAAGGAGAAGAACAATGACCACATTTGGTGCATTTGGCAAATATTATTTTTTCCCTGCTTGGTGCACCACTTTAACATGAGCCAATATAATACTTTTCGTTGGCCTTTTTCTTTCTCATTAACTTCACATTGGGCTTTTTTTTCCATGTACATGTTGCTTCTATTTTGTATTGTTCCCAAATATGAAAAGTGTCACTTTAACAAGTTTCAAACCCATTGTAGCCTAAATTAGGGGAAAAAATCACATCCCGCCAATTAGACTAATAATACCCATTTTTTTTCTTTTCTAATTGATGACTCTTCCAAATAACAAAATATAGTTAATTAGGTTTTAAAATATTTAATACTACTACCTACATTTTTCAAATGGGTTCAAGAATAACTTTCATACTCATGTAATCAGTTGTTGGTTATGCTATTATTCTTCAAAATTTGTTTGCTTTTAATTATCATCTATTCAAATTGAGCAAAAATAGATATGGGAAATGACTTTATATCCATATGGTCTTCACCAATGTGATGTTAGCAAAGAATGGTACGAATTTTACCATGATAAAGGTTTACAAGGAGATAAACTAGTCTTTCAAGTTGATGAATGTGACGGGTCATTTTTACCTACAAAACAAAAACATAGCTAGTTATGAAATTAAAAATCATTACAATCACTTAAATGACATTTTAGGAAAATGTTACATCCATCACTTTTAAATGGGATACTTTAATCACATTATTTTATACTTTGTTCTTATTTTTTAATGCCCCTCAATCATTAAAATCATCTACTGAGCTCCTACTTGAATACAAAAAAATATGAATAGGAGTCATCCATTGGATCACTTATTCATATTTTTCTTTAACCAACTATCTACTTTATTATATTTTTTAACTAATCCAACCAGTTGGCCTAATTAAAATTTCTCTAGCTTCATCCATCTCACAGTTGTATATAATTATAACAAATAGTGATGTGGTTCACCACATAACCTCATTTGCATATGACAGTATAGCAAATGAAAATATGCGACGTTTCCATAACAGCAAATCAACAATGATAAAATTAATCAAGGACTTAATCGAAAAATAAATGAAAGTAAGCCAAATATGTTTGACAAATTTGACAACCTACATTAAACAATAATGCAACCAAAAATCACACCAACTGCAAATATTGCCAAAACACCTATAAGCAAATTTAAAATGATCTCTTTGCTTTTTTACACTCCACAAGTTCAAGTTAGGTTTGTAGTCTTGGTTTAGCTTCACCATATCTTGATGCATTTGTTCTACTTCCATGCCATCATTGTCATATCCCATCCAATTTCTCATCTGGCTATTTGAATCCACTAATCAAAAGTGTGTGGGAGGATCAATCCAATCAAAGTAACCACCTCTGCATATAGATACCACTTTAGGTTAAATTACTCAAAACAATTGTTATGCACTAGAAAATTTAAAAACTATAGCAAACAACAATTATGAATGGAGTGACTTACAAGGCAACTATAGAATTTTCTTCCTTGGGTTACTTCAGTCCACGTTGTCCTCACACATGGTGGGCAACCACACAAGTACCAGGCAATTGTTTGGTAAGGCTGAAAGTTTGTGATTCCATTGAACAATATTCCAAATTTGTATGAGAGTACAAAATAGTAAATATAAACCAATGACATATGCAAATCCAAAACACATCACTACTAGACAAATAGGTGACAAAAAGGTCAAATACAACAATACAATAACAGACTAAAAGAGGCACAAAACCATCAACTGCATTTGCTCCACTTAATCACATGTTTAGCTTTTATGTTACTCCAACCTAGCAACACTAAATTCAAACAATGTGGCAATCAAACACATAGCATGCCTTTTTTTTTTCTTCAGGATGGAGCTTTTCAAGATTGTAATTCGATTATTTCTTCAACAATAAAACAAAAAATAACAGCTCGATTACCATGTAAAACATAAAGAGCACAACATTCTCTAGTTAAGGGTCTGATATGAACTGAATATTTTATGATAAAGTCAGTTATTTAGTTTTATTATTTCTTTACCATGGAGATACTCAAAATAAATAAAAAGGTTAAAAGTTTGTTCTGTTCACATAAATCGCACTTTCTAACAATAACATTTCCTGTTCTTGAATTACGATTCAATCAATTATATCAAAGTTTTGCTACGTTCTCAACTAATTAAATAATTGGTAGAAGAAATAAGAAATGGAGGAAAAGTAATTACGGCAAGTTAGGAAGACAATAACCATACTTCAAGACTTTTCTTCCATTCTTGTTTTGACCATACTCATCCATCATTATAACACTCTTTTTCCACCCTTAGAGGACAACTTATGTCAACCAAGCCAACATCAACAAGACACCGAGTGCTATTGCAAGGGCCATGGCAAGCAAGTTCCAATTAGTTGAGCTTGGTTCTTTGACCCAAGAAAAAGAAGGACAAAAGTCAAGCTTGGTCAATTGTTGAGAAGTCCCAGGCACCATTTGCTCTTGCAATGAAAATCATATGTCCTTAAATAAGCAAAAACCCAACTTGAGATGCCCAAGCCACCAAATTTACACATGACTCATTAGAGTGATTCAAACTAAGTCCATTCCATTTGGTTATTTTCCTTTCAATTAATGAGATCCACATCATAGAAAAACAAAGCAACCAAATTTATGGTGAGCCCATGGCACTTGCTAAGCAGTGAAAACTGAAAGATGATTCAAGTCTTACACATAAATTAGAAAAACAAAAAAATCATCTTCAAACTATAATTGAACTTTATTTATTTTTGTGTTTCGATTACAAACACCATTTAGGAAAAAATAATTACTAACCAAAGTTCCACAACTTAAGAAAAACAAGTTTATCTATACAACTTTTCAATGCTATTCAACTATTACACACAAATAAGAAAAATAGAAAATCATTTTCAACATGTACCGAACTAGATTTATTTTCGTGCTTCTATTACACACAACATTTAAGGAAAAATGATTAGCTAACAAAAGTTCCACACAACTTAAGAAAAATGAGTTCATGAGATACAACTTTCAATGCTCTCCAACTATTTGCTAAATAAAATTTAAACACACCTGAGACGATGTTTGTTAGACTTCCATATTTGAAAAAAGACGGCTAAGCCGAAAGCAACAAGTGGAAGGTTGGGTTACAATGATAAGCGTGAACAGGATGCCGGGTGGACTTGGGTCTCCTTCATCTCGTCTTCGTCCTCGTCCAGAAGGTAGCAAGTGGAAGGCGAATGGACATGAAATAGGGACAGGAGGCAGATGCGACAAAGGTAGAGGACCATGGGAGTGGGGTTTAATGGGCTAGGGTTTATGGGGTCACACTCATTTGATTTTGGGGTTTGGGAGAAAAAATAAGTTAAAATCTGAAGTTGTAATTCGAGGAGTATTTTGAATGCACAATCTTTAAGTGAATATGGGTCAAATACATGAATTTCATAGAGTGGTGTAGGTTAGAGTGTCAAACATTAAAACACTAAGGGTGAGACTAGGAATATAGCAAACTTTTAAGTGAGTGGGCCCACAAGAGTTTATGGTCCAATAGGAGGTTACCATAAGCTCGGGTTGGCTACTGTCAAATTTGGCCTGGGCAATGTAGAAATCACCCTAAAATAAAGTCATTATGCCCTAGTCTCCGACTTTATGTACACGTGCAATACCAGGATCAGAGCCATCGCAAACAAGTTGTACAGCTAGTGACCATTAGGCCCACCCTTTCCTATTCAAAAGTGGAGCCCGTCATATCAACAAAGCATAACTACCTTCCAAGGTAAGCTCTTTCAACAATGGCCTTGCTACGGTGTCCCACTCCTCATTTGGAATAAACCACACTTTCCCTATGGATCCCCCTGACCTGCAAATTGGACTTTTGAGATAGTTTTCCTACCTTGGCATGCCACTTCTAATATGCTTCCATAATCTCCAGTTGCATAAATGGTTCCAAGCGTGATTGTTTGGAAGAAGACATCCTGAGAGGCTTCCACCCATTTCCTTACACAAAACTAGTGAGGTTAGTGGTTACTAGTGGGAGCACTGGTCACCATGTCCTATTTATTAAATATAAAACCATTAATGTGTCATAACCCAATAAGCTTAAGCTTTTGGGAGAGTTGGTTTTTTGACATGGTATCAAGCCTCTATGACCAAATGGTCTAGAGTTCGATCCTTGTTACCCATTTTAAATAAAAAAATAATTAAATTTCAGCACAAAGTATGGTGGGCATGTGCATGTCCATGCTTCAAGCCCAAAAAGGTATTCACATGAAGGAGTGTATTAAATATAAAACCATTAGTGTGCCATAACCCAACAAGCTTAAACTTTTAGTTGGTTTGTGACACCATTGAACTCCATTGAAAAGTTAGGACCAAAGAACATGACCTGTTGTGTTCACATATAAAGTCATATTTGCCCCATTGTACACCAATATATTTCCCATTAACATAAGCACAAAGAGCATGACTTGTTGTGTTCACATATAGAGTCGCATTTTGCCAAGTGGAGGTATCATTGTTAACAACCTGGTCATGTACCACAAGTAGTCACTAGCATTAACAGGACTGCCTTTTGTTCAAGAAGTAAAGATACTTTGAAGGTGCCTTTGCCTTTAAGGGTGTCTTCCATTGGGTATGATGCCCAATTGAAGGGGCTACCTAGTTCAAGCTGGTTTATTAACATAAATAGAAGTTTGGGCCTTGACCTTAGTAGTGTTGAAAATTTGTTTGTTATAATCTTGTAGAATTGAAAAGGCAGGCACATAGTACTTGCCATGATGCTAATTCAACTTTAGCATCCAAGAATTATGGGAGTTGCTCAAGAAGCAAAACTTTTATCCAATACCATTGTTTGCGTAGGTAGTCAAGTACACCAAATTGCCATATTACTTTTTGGTAACTATGCCATTGGTGAGAACTTTTATCTCAATTTTATGGCTACATAGGAGGACTAAGATGTCCATTTGGGTTAGTTTAGATTGCCATACTCATCAAGCCATGCATTGTAATCATAGGCAATAACAATGTGGCCACCTTTGTTGTCTTACAAAAATGTTATTCCAACACCTAAAAGTAACTTCATCACCATTGGATATAATGGTGATCCCAACTTCTCCACTCATCTATCACATCCAACGGTGATGAAGTGGGTAGGTGTTAGAATAATAATGCTCTTTGTTCCTCCATGAAACATGTAGTAATTTGCAAAACCACCTTTTTCAAATAAGTGTGCAACTAAAAATGCTACATCCTTAGGAACTTGGATAGCTTCCTTTCACCCATTTCTTACCAACCAACTAGTTCTCCTAAACATTTTGGGGCTTTTAGGATTGTTTGGCTGGAAATTGTCACAATAATACCATTACAAGTGTTGATCATCATGCCAGAGCATTGCTTTGCTTGCACATGATCCACAGGACACCAATATTTTGTGCTAAAGCCATTTGGGCACACCATTTGATGTAAGCATTCCCTGCTTCCCCATAATGACTAATGACATTGCCATATTCATTCTCAATTTGAGCAAGAATAATCGATCCTCCTTGTGGTGCAAACAATCCCGCTTCTTTGCACAAGTCCACAATCTTTGTTGTGAAAGGACTCATCTCTGCTTATAAGTTGCATTTGTCCTCAATTGAATCCTTGGCAAATTGTAAACCATATTGGGAAAACCTCCATAGTTCCATTCAGCACATACATAAGGACCAATTCATAGCACAACATATAGCCCTACTTCTTGTACATTCTTTATAAACTTGATGAAGTCAAGATTCCTCGAGAAATCATTTTGGTGATGAGAGGTTCATGGAGGTCCTAGAAGACGTAGGTTTCAATGGCATCAAGGCCACCGTCCTTTGCCTTTTGAATAAGGTCTGGCCATATTTGTGAAGTGCTGCATGGATAGTGAATTGCGCCAGATATTATTAAGTGTCATTCTCCATTAATGATAACAGCCTTTGCATCATACTCAACTTTTGTTGCTAATGAGCACGCCCAAAGCAATGCCGAACATGCAGGAAGAAAGGTTCCAATGGATAAATTGGACATGCTGCTTTGTTTCTAATTGAGGGTTGTGCATTTTTCAAGAGTTAAAGCCAGTTTTTATAGGATCATTTTGATACTTAATGTTGTGAACCGATTGGCATCTCACCGATCCGATCACCATCAAACTATATCCAATCTCTTTGGCCCTCAGCCTTGAGATTGAGATGCATGTGACCAATCGGATCCAATCGATCCACCACTGGGCTTCAATCTAAGTCACTAGACCTTCCATGTTCTTGTCTTTCAGTCCTCTCCTACTTATTAGATCTCTCCAAACTGGTCACTCCCAGTTTGACTAGGCCTCTTGGTAGGCCCAATCTCCAAGCTCATTAGTCTCTCTTAAATGGACCCTTGGACGGTTTGAGAAACATCGAATTTGAGGGAGCCCAACATTGACATCCCCTGATATTCTTCCAGCAAGGAAGGATGCTTGAACACAAAAATGACTAGAGCATTGAGTAAGAGCTAATGACCTCCCACCAAGAGATATAGGTTCAATTTGGAGATAGGAAGGGCGTTCATTGCAAGCCTATACACAAGACCTACCTTGGTCTCTCCAGAGCTAAGACAGCAACACTTAACTATTCTGTTTTTGGTTTGCATGAGCATCATAGTTAACCATCTTATCGTGTTTTACAATTAGGATTAATCTTTTCCTCTAATTAACTTCTCTTTCTACCCTAAACAACCTTTTTGGTTTTAATTTAGTTGATCTTGAGTTGTCTTATGCTTATGAAATTGAATTGTTACTTCCTAACTTTAGACTTTGTTAGGCTAGTCAAAGCTTCTTATATAAAATATTTGGGAAAATTGTTCAAGTTTTGTTGTAAGAAAATGCTAAAACTCATAAATTAAACTTTAACAAGAGTGGGTTATTTAATAAGACAGGTTTGCTATTAAACTCCTCATGTGCAGCCTCATCACCAAAAGCCTCTTATCAAGAAGTATCTGTAGAGGCAGAAGTATAGAAAGTGAAGAGGTTTTAAGTAAAGGACTTGTCGAAGTAAGAAAATAAGAGATGAGTAAGATGTTACCTTGGAAGAAGGTTTCCTAGAAGCCCTGGAAGAGGTCTTTTGACCATTGTTGGCCTTGGGAGGCAAGTCTAAAACATTCTCTTGCTTCTTCTCCTTACTTGAGTTTCCTCAACCATCTCTTCTAGAGTTTGTTCTTGAGGTTGAGGTGCAGGATTTTCTTTTGGGATTTCCTCTTCATGTTTAGGAATCTCCTCTTCTTCAACACTAACTTCTTTATCGACAACGGAGTTTCCTGCCTATCGAGGAAATAAGAGAGGATTAGTAGATATGGCAAGTAATCATCAAATAATAAAGTAAGAATAGGGTGTACCCACTTTCCTTCTCTTCACCTCTACATGAACAACCTCATTAGTCATCATTGGTTTGATGACATCCCACGACACATGAATACTATTGTAATAGTTAGACCACTATCCAACAAAACACAGTTGCATGGGTGGAAGGAGAATAGTCAAAGGGCCGATAAAGGCTAGGCATTTTGATGTTATGGGAGTAAGACAAATTAGCAAAAATTCGTTAACAACGATTGCTTCTTTGTCATAGTGCCTATGTTTATCTATAGTAGGAGTAGGAATGCCTTGAGCAAACCCCATTTGTCGAGAAAGTGCTGCGAGCATGAATGGTAAGCTTTGGAGCATTTTGATGTTAATGAGAAAAACTTTTAGGGATAGAAGGTGTCCTAGAATGAATCTCCGAGCTTGCCCTTGTGCATCAAAACCAAAAAAGGATTGAAGATAGCCTTTTTAATGAAAGGAGAAAGGGAAGAAGTTTGTAACAACTCGTATTTCAATATATTTATTTAGGATAAAAATGATTAAATGTGAACTAACTATAGTGATTTTTCAATTTCGATAGACTTAGTCATGATCAAAAACAATCTAAGGATTTCATAAAAAATGAATATTAATAAAAATTCAAAATAATAACATTTTAAAAATGATTTAGAATGAGACCTTATGAATGGTATAAGGATAAAGATAAAAATAAAATAAAGTTAAATGATATTTTTAACCCAGGAAGATTTTTTAGGTATTAATTGGGTACCAAAAGGTAATGACCGGTACACAAAAACACCAAAATTGGTCTAATTAAAGGATATAATCAATCCTTAATTCATAACAATCAAATAAATATAGACATTTCCAACACAAATGCAACACAAATTGATCCCAAAACATTTGTAGTTATCCACTTATTACTTTTTCTCCAAGTAGTGCTCTATTATATAAACCAAAATAAATAGAAGAAAATTTTCATTTTCCTTCCTTTCCAGGTAGCAATTCACGCCAATTTCTCTCTCTCCTTCACTATCTACATTTTTAATTACAAAACACCACTAACTCACCAAAACCTTAAAGACTACTCTAAGCTTTACACTTAAATTAGTTCAATAACATCTCCTTTGCATCAAACTCAAGTCAAAACCTTATTTTCCTTTTCAAACATGTTCATCCAGGAGCTTGTTTAGGGGCTGGAATTTGAGTTTTGTGAATTAAGAAGGAAAGGCTATAGAAAGAATCAACAAAAAGTTTGGAGGAAGGTAAGAAAAATCTATGTCTTAAGCTTGGTGATTGTTTGGCTCTTCTTGTTAATATGAACTCTTTGAGATATGTTTATAATATGTTTATGAAGCTTGAATTTAAATCCTAGATGTAGACATATAAGCTTGATAGGAGTTAATGAAGCCATAGATAAAACCTAGCGAATTATTTTAATTATTGTAAGAAATTTAACTAAGCAAATGAAGTATAGTTTTGGAAAATTAGAAAGGTCATTTCAGCTATGTGTAGTATAAGAGAAAGGCTATATTTTGGTTCACAAAGGTAATGTTACAAGCTTGGTAAGGTAGCATAGAAACTAAGCAAAGAAACTCTTGGTTTGAAAACTTTAAGGATTGGTAAATCATATAAATCAAGTAAAAATAATACATGGTGAAGCTAAAATTTTGGTAAATTAAAAAGGGCCTTTTGGACATGATGGATAAAAAAGAGGGGAAAATAAATTGTGAAGTGTTAATCTAGGACTTGGGATTATGTTAGTATTTAGTTAAGAGACAAAAACTTAGATTAAGTTAAAAATATTTAAAGCAAAAAGTAGTGTTGGTTCATTAAAAGAATTAGACACATAGGAATTATATACAAGGATATAATCTAAGATAATTTTATAAATTCTTAAAGATTAGTACCTTTGAAATATGCTAGTAAAGTTCCATACACAAGAATGAGAATTTTTATCTATAGAAGAAGAAGCTTTTAAGTCCAATTAAGACACTTGGTTTAATTCCTTGAAAATTATAAGAATTATCAAGCAAGGAGTTTTGGGAAATTTGAAAGAAAAACTTCATAAGAATTTATGAGATTTCAAGGAAATCTCATAACAAAAGTATGAGAAATAGAACTATTAAAAATGAAATTCTAAATAATAATCATAAGATTTCTAAAAACTTATTAAAGGTTCATATGAAGAATGAAAACCTATGAAGTAATACATAAATAAGCTTTATGTAGTAGTAATTTCTTGATTGTATGCTCATGGATTCAAATTGTGATGAAAATGATGTATTGAGAATAGCATGCTATATGATTTGTGAACTATATATTGATCTATATAAGGTTGTAACATGGAGTATTACATCATTGGTAATATATAGGGAATTGTATTAGGAATCCTATGAGTTCTATTCTCAAGCATAAATTTATTCATAAGACTACATTAAATTATATTTGGAACAAAAAACTAATTATTAGAAAGATAATAAAAAATACATTAACTACTTAACATTAAGTCAGATGTAACTAGGTAGCAGACTAGTGTTTTTCAACTAGGAATCTTTGATTCTCACTCCTGTTGTATGATATATTTTTACATAGATGGCTACAATTGTCTGCTTCCTTGAGATGCCTAATTGGTAGACCAGGAGTTAGGCTCACTATACCTGGTTACTTAGTCCCATATCCATGTTTATTGCTCGTCTATTTGCTACTATAGTTATGAGTCCTACTTTGATTTGGAGTCTCTTTTTCTTGCTTTTCCACTGTACATGACTCATGTATTAGCTATCACACTAATAGCTTAGTATGCACCACCTGCCACCTATGCCGAGACCACTGGACTTGTCATTGTCATTGAGTCAATACTTTGGAGGATACTTCTTCTGGTTCCTTAGCTTCCTCATAAGGTAATGGGAACTGGTAGGACATTTAGCTGATGTGCCCAATGGGCACTACTCTCCTCTTGTTTGACTAACTATGGTGTATCTAACATGTATATAGGTATAGGATGACTTAGATTCCCTCACCTTGACTCACTATTCTTGACTCTTATGTCTGATCTTTTGATGAGCCATTACCCATGAGTTAGGATTTTCTACTTATTATTGGTTGTTTTTTGATAGACTCTAACCTAGACTAGGAAGTCACCGTGAGAGCTAAGGTAGGATCATTTATGCATGATACAAATGTACTTATGTGTGCTTTTAATATGTGTATTGTGTGGCCTACTACTTGTAATGTTCATTTTATTCCGCTATTCCATATCTTGATTATTATGTTTAAAATTTCAAAAAGCGAAAAATTAGTATGACTTTTAGTGCAAGACTCCTATTTATTACCTGATATCCTTTATATGATCAAGCAATAAAAAGAATAAAAAAATTTCATGGTAACAACAACTTTCTATAATGTTATGACTCAAGCATGGCACTATAGTAAAAAGGGTGTTACAAGCTTGACTTGTGACATGCCAAGGGAAAAGTTATAGAGAAACTCAATAAAATGGAGAAACTTTTCTTGTTGGGTAGTGGAAAGAAAGAATTTACAAGCAAGATGGATGCTTTCATAGGTTTGTGAAATTTCTCATAGACAAGGCAAATCTATGTTGAAGTTGGGTTCCAACACTATGTTGAGCCAAAGTTGAAGGAGCCACAAAGGTCCTTCAAGGTTGGTAATATGTTATTCATGTCTAAGTGTAGAAACCCCAACATACATGGAATTTTAGAAATTGACAACAATGGGTTTTGCTCAAGTGGAAGTCATAGGCTTTACAAATGAAAGTAGACAACATGAGCAATTTTTTTTAACTTGAAGGGATTTGGTACAAAAAATGAAGGCATTTACCCAAAAAGGATGAAGGTGTAGTGTTCTTCAACAGAGACCTCATGGCTATCCTTGTAGTTATTGGCTATAAATTCATTGTAAGAAAGCACACTCATAACAATCCTTTAATAAGAAAGATGGTATTTATGGTTGGCATCACAAATGTCTAGGTTAAGAGTCATCTTGGCCAAAATGCAAAGATCGTATAGAGGGGACCAACCATCCCATATTGAAAATGAAAATTATTGGTTGTTTTGTTCCAGAAGTTAAAAGAAGCCCAAGGCATAGTAGGGTTGTACTTAATGCTCACACGACTTAGTTGAATTAGGTCAAGGATGCCTCTGGCTTTCAAAAATGGCATGAGAAGTTTTACCCTGCCCAAGCAATGTACTCAATGGTTAGGTCAAAAGGATATGCCCTAATTAGTCTATTGAGGTATGATAATTGACTAGAATGGATTCCTAAAAATGATAAGGTTTTTTGTGTTATCTTTAACTTTAGGATTAGCATAATCAACACTAAGCTAGTTTAGGAAAACAAACTCAAACTATTTATACCTATTTATAGAGAAAACAAGGCCTAAGCACCCAACAGTCTGATTGTGAAGTGAAAGAGAATTAGTACCTTGTTGATAATGCCAATATTGGGAGTGGAATCTAGTTCAGATGAAAAAGGAAGTGTGACTGAGGATGCCAAAGAAGTGGAATCGGTTTGGGATTGTCTTGCCATTCTAGAAATGAGAAAGTAAGAATAGAGACGGATATGGAAATTGTGAAGAAGGAAAAGCGGAATATTACCTGAGTAAGTTAGAAAGGTGAAGGGAAAGTTGCGGATAACCAAGAAATCCCTAACCATTTAAATTTAAGTTGGTAAGATCAAACAATTAAGGGAGTTTTGGAGGAAACTGAAATGTCTTTTCAAGTTTTGAAAATTGAAATTGATGATGATGGAACTGAATAGATATGAGGGCATTAAATTTTGATGACATGGCAAAATAGTAAGCGCATGTTGAAAAGATATATCAAAAGTGGAAGAAAAAGAAACTTTTGCTTATCTCAAATAAAGAAATCTCAACAGAAGCAAGAGTTTGGGGGCATCTATTGGGTGTTAAAATAAATCGAATACACGTGTTTGAATAGTAATGAAGAGATTTGGACACAAGAAAGGAGCATAACGTTGAAGGATGAGAAAGGGATAATGAGAAAGGGTCCCACATATTAGACGTTAGGAATGTCAAATAAGACTTGAAGTGTTGTGTTAAGCAATGAAGTATTGAAGATTATGATATAAGAGAGTAAATATCCCTGAAAATAGAAAAGTGCAGTTAACAAGATCATGGGTCCATGAGTCCTTGGAGAGCAAGCAAACAAAGGAGAGAAGCAGGACATTTACCAATCAAAGTGAGAATTTGCAAGTTGTTAGAAGATTTAGGATTGAATTTGCCTATAAATAAAAGCTTTTGGCTTTGCAAGAGATACAATTCACACTTGCACAATAATTTTTAGTCTCTAAGTTACTTAACACATATGAAGCAACAAATTTGGTTTACGAGTAAAGATTGTTTCATTTTCGTTTATTTAATGCATTATATTCTTTCTTGTCGAAATTCGTGTTTAAGTTACTTGTTTTTTATTTATCTATTTGCTTTCATTATGTTCACAATTTGTTTTGAAACTTCAATTACATTTCTCCACTTCTAGCTTTTCAAACACTTTAGACAAACTCTGTCTTGATTCTTTGAGAGGAAGTGATTCACTTGCCTAATTGAGATTGAAATTAAAAATGTTACACCTCACATTGTTAGAGGTCATTAAAAACACCACAAACACTTGGTATACTTTTTCACAACAAAATAAATCTTTAAAATAAATAATAAAGTCTTATAAATAAAAACATATAATTGGATGATAATGTAAGACCTACCATGTCAATATGTTAACATTTAGCTCTTTGATTGAAGAGGATATATTCATGCAAGAATAATAATATTTTATTGACAGGATAACGAATGGCGAAAAAGTTTTCCACAAGAAAAATTTCAAATTATCACTTATTTATGTTTTCATTTTAATTTTTAACGAAGTAGCTTTCTATCACATATCCATTCCTCACTATTTTCGTAATATTGCTCTCATATTACTACGAATTCTACATGAAATAATTCTACAAAGTTTTTGTGAAGTTTTTCTCGGAACAAATTATATCGCTATAATTTTCGTGAACTGTTCAAATTGTAAACACAAGCGTGTTAAACTCTATTTATTTTTTGAATGTAAAATTTAAATTCTTAATTTTGTAATTGATTATTTAAACGATTTTTTTAAAAAATAACTAATTATAAAACAATGACACATGACATAATATTTATTATTTCAAGTTCCAAAATCTTGTATATATGAATATAGATATTAATGATTTAGACAAAAAAATTGTATATGTGTAAAATAATAATAATAATTAAAAAAGTTATTGGACAACAAATTATATCCCACAAATGTTAAATTTTTTTTATTAAATGTGTAAAATAAACTTTCTATGTAACAGACATCCATTCATATATAACCCTAAAAAAACAAACATCCATATAAGGCTTTTTTACCAAAAATAAAAATTAAAAAAATAATTATTTACCAATCTCCATTGGTTAAGAGATTATCTACCCTATGCACTAATTTTTGAATAATAACAATACGTTTAATAATGAAATGAATTAAGATTGTAAATGATGACAATTGAAATTATGCATTTAATGCTGCCATATAATTGA
Source organism: Dalbergia oliveri (assembly GCA_030441495.1). Taxonomy (NCBI): domain Eukaryota; kingdom Viridiplantae; phylum Streptophyta; class Magnoliopsida; order Fabales; family Fabaceae; genus Dalbergia; species Dalbergia oliveri. Next base: position 24,447,494 of record JAMLFY010000012.1, on the reverse strand, counting down.
TTAATGCTGTAATCGAAAAAACTAGAAAAAATGAACAATGGTTAGCCGATTCAATGAACGTTTCACCATATAATATGGCCAACAGTTGGTCGATTTTAACATGGCAGCGTGCCAACCTAACTGGAATCGGTGCACCTTGATGGAATTATTCCTTTTTTTTAGGGTAAAATGCACTTTATCCCTAAAGTTTAGCTCATGCACTTTGATCCTTAAATTTCAAATGTGAACCTTACCACCAGAGCTGATGTACCCTGTACCCTCCTTCTGCCATGTGTCATCCAATTCTCACCCTTAAGTGTGATATGCCCCTCACATGATCACTTTTATGGACAAAAATATCCTTACTGAAATTTAATTTTCCAATCTAACTCCAAGATCGGCATGTCAATGGTTCTCGTGGGCAGGAGAGATGAAAGGAAGCTTTACTTGGGAGGAGGTGAAGATTCAATAGGAAATAGAGTCTTATCGTAAAGGAAGTAGAGGTTGACTTTGCATGTGTCAATGGTTGGCTTGGCGGTATATGAAAAGTCTAAGGGAAGAGGTTGAGATTGAGAGGAAATAGAGCTCGTTGCTGAAGAGGTAGAAGTTGACCAACATGTGTCAATGGTTGCCAGGGCAGTAGAAATTGAAGTGCTCATCCCCGGAGGAATGTAGACCAAGAATGGAAATAATCCTATGAGGAGGCGGTGGCTATCAAGCTCATTTTTCCGTCTCTGCCCCTTGACGGAGCCTTGACACATGCCAGTGAACCTCTGCTTTCCAGGATGAGTCTATTTCTTGGCTGATCTCCACCTCTTCTAAGTCGAGTTCCTTTTCATCTCTAGGCGTTGCCGACCATTTGACACGTAAGTCAACCTCTCTCACCCCCCAGCCAATTAACGGTATTATCTATGCCAATTATGGCAGTTCTCCATTACATCCAACCTAACTTCACGTTGCTTGGGTAGGGTGAAGTTGGGTTGGAAAATTAAATTTGAAGGTATTTTTGTTCATAAAAGTGATCGGTAGGAGCACATGACACTTAATCGCAATTGGATAACATTACGAATAAGTGCTATTTTACATGGTCCTGTAATTTTAGGTGGAGTGCACACTTTGGTTTTTCTTGCTAAATTACACATGCTAAATTTAAGGGATAAGTATTTTTTTCCCTTTTTTTTAATTATTCATATACTTGTGTAGAAATGTATGGATGATTGATATTTAGTTGGACCAAGCACTTTAAGCCTTACACCAGACAACTCTAAACATACTTACATAGTTATATTTATTTATTTTTTAAAAAAATATGAGTTGATTTTATATAAATTTCATAATTAAGAGTTCACTGTTTTAATTTAAAATTCCTATAAATGTGATAGAATTTTATTAAAATTAATTTAATTTTAAACATAAATATGTGAAGACTATTTTTGCTTTACTAAAATATAAACTATTTTGTCTTTACTGATAGGATATCGAACATGTAAATGGAAATCCTCTTAATTTTATATATATATATATATCGGACCTAATCTTAAAGATCTAATCCTTTCACTTTAACCAATATCTTGTTGGTATATGTAGATGGACATTGATTTTATTTAGTTATATTTTAGTAAAGGCAAAGTAGTCTTCCACGTATTTATGTTTTAAATTAAATTAATTTTAATAAAATTCTATAAATTGGTAGAAATTTTAAATTAAAACAATGAACTCTTAATTATGAAACTTATATCAAATCAACTCATATTTTCTTAAAAAATAAATAAATATAACTATGTAAGTATGTTTAGAGTTGTCAGACATTGGGCGTAAGGCGTAAAGTGCTTGGTCCCCACTGAATATCAATCATCCATCTACAGTTCTACACAAGTATGATGATGAAATTAAAAAAAATGAACAATTCCATCAAGGTGCACTGCCTGCAAGTGCAGGTTGAGCACGCTGCCATGCTTAAATCAGCCACCTGTTGGCCGTATTATATGGTGAAATGGTCAGTTGAATCGGCTGAACAATTGGCCTTTTTTTTTAGCTTTTTTAATCTATAGTTAAATAAATTATATCTGATAGATGTAATAATTCATTTAACTGTCATCTATTTTATAATTTTAATTCGTTTTACTATTAAATATATTACTATCATTTAAAAACTGGTATATATGAGTAAATAATATCTAAATCGATGGAAATTGATAAATAATATTTTTTATTTTTGGTAAAAAAGCCTCCATATAACTAATGACATGTCATTAAATTTTTCTCTTTATATATATATATATGTATATTTCTTTTTTCTTTGTTTCTTTTCTTGTCTCGAGACACCGGCCCGTTTGTTTCCATCCATATCTCTGTTTTCATTGGCTCCCACACAATGGCACGTACACTTTCCAAGCGGAAACATCTTAACAGATACTTGATATTTCATGGTGAATATCCCGTAAAATCTACTCTAATTTTGATGTTACTATGTTTAAGGACACAAATAAACCATCAGTCACAAAGTATTTATATTAAATTGAAAATTTGGGCCTACTTAATTACATCTCACTCAAACTGTTTTGTCTGAGTTTTACTTTCCTAGACTCTAGAATATTAAAAAACAAAACAAAACTGTAAATTTATTTGGAGTACGAAATCAATACTTGATTGATTCAAGTAATTTAACACTTGCTCCTTTTAAACAATATTTTGGGTTTGAATCTGTGAACAAAAATAAATGAACCATATGAAAACTTCATCCCATATAATGAATTGATTCGACTTGAGCTAGATCAACTGAAAGTTATAATGAAGAGAATAATTTAATATCGGACCAGACGAACCAACTGTTGGTCTCCAACTACAAATTAAAAAATTAATTGCACTAAAAAAAATAGATTTAGACTCCTATAAACTATAATTCTTTTTTCGAAATTAAATAAAACAAGATATACTAGTCATATTTTATGCAAAGCCGATTCTAGACCCTTTAAAAACAAGATCTTTGGAGGAATTGGACATTCAGAACCAACGAAACCCATAATTTAATTTTAAATGATGAATGCATACATTAGCTAGCTAAAGTTTTTTAAAGTCTATATAGTGGTCATCATAACACCATTATAAGCAAAAACTATAGTCAAAATGAGTTTTAATGTGAAAAAAGCAAGAAATATGCATAATACATGGCTATATGTGCCACCTTCTCAACAATATAAGACAATTGTAAGCCGCACCAAACAATCGGACAGAAACAAAGCTCAAAATTTTCAAGTAAATTATCCCTATTATTAGAATTGAAATATAATCTTGAAACAAATGCTGTATTCTTAATATTATCTTCCTCTGGCGTATTGATTCGCTGTTTTGATGTTCAACAAATGAAAACAAATTATCTACACCTTTTCAGATCTTCAAATTGTGTAGTGAAATGGACTTTCCAACCATACGTGCGTACAATCATGGATTCCAGTTTCTCATGCATGGAACAAATCAATTCATTTTCATTGAGAGCTTTTTTTATGTTGTTTCCCTTACACGGCCAAGAAAGGAGCCAAAGTTATCAGCATGCTGATTTCGAAAGAAACAATGGATAGCATCGGTAGCAGATCTAGAAATTTTAAATAATGAAAGTAAGAACAATATATAAGTCTAATAAAATTTTTATTATAATTTAATAATATAATAAAAATAAAATAATATATACTCATATACTTCTATATAAATTCTGTAATTTTGATAGGAATGTGCCCTCAGCCTGCTCTGTGTAAATCCGTCCCGGATAGCATTTGGCAGACTGAAAGGCTATATTGTCATGAAAGTCAATGATTTGCTATAAAAGAAGGATTTTGATCATCGAAAAGATGATGGATCAAAAAAAGTGGTCCTATGTGTTGATTAATTGGAGCTATGTCCCTAGCAGTAGGGGACCAAATTTGTCTCTTGTAATTCAAATATTAAGAATCCGTTAAAGCAGGACCAGAAAATGACATAAATATATCATGAAAGATCAGATTGAAAATATATATATATATATATATATATATATATATATATATATATATATATATATATATATATATATATATATATATTGAGGGTTGAACAACCACAATACAATTCACCGAAGTCCGTGATAATCTAGATGCCCTTATTTTGCCGGTGTTCTTTCCATGTCAACTAGCATATCAAACTTGATCTATTGGTTTAAAATGTTATTAAATATGATCCTTCCCGATATAGCTATGTACCTAGCAGTGGGGACCAAATTTGTCTCTTGTAATTCAAATATTAAGAATCCTTTAAAGCAGGACCAGAAAATGACATAAATATATCATGAAAGATCAGATTGAAATTATATATTTATATATATATATATATATATATATATATATATATATATATCAAGTTCAAATCTAAGTCTTTCACGACTTAGGCTCTGATACCAGAGTGGGGCTAATTGTTACAAGAGAAAATAATACATAATAGTCATAGATAAATACATAAATAAATACAGAGTTATTATGCAGCTATCACCTGTAAACTTTTCTTTTAAAATATATTAAAATATTTAAGCACTGCTTATACAATCCATTCTTTTTTCAATACTTTTTAATTTATTATCTACAGATAAAAACATATCGTATAACTAATTTAATAAAACTTTATCTCTGGGAAAGGATGTGCCTCATATTCTTCAATAGTTTCTAACACTCCTTTTTATTTTTTAACAATCTTTGTTTTGCAGTTCTAAGTATATAAAAGGAATCATAGTACTTTTATAAATATGGAGACTTACAAATATTTCTTGAAAACTTGCAAACTTCTGAAGATTTTATTGAATGTTTGAAATTGTACAAGTAGAAGGGTTGATACAAGGTTTTTATGATAATGAGGCCTATTTCAAGTTGAATTTTTTTTTCAAATCCCTCTCGTCTACTTACAGACAGCTTTTATAGAGGTGTTAACCTACTGTTACAACAATAACTTATAACTAACTATGACTAAAAGATAAATAGCTCATCTTATCATTCTTTTGCTTTTTTACTTTGAGGACGCTCGTGATGCATGCTTGTTGAAGATAGATGCTGAAGGACGATTATAATTCATGAAAGACATTCATAGGCTATCTATTTTTAGAGTAGCCTTTTGACTTGGATGATTGTTGCTTTTACGAGACTCCATTATTCGCTTCCACGTTGAAAGATGCTGATAATTCTTGGCTTTCTTTCCTCCATGCCCCCACACTTCTACTTTTTTAAAGGTTGTATTGGTCTTCAGGATCTTCAAAATAAAGTCCTGGGCTTGAACTAATATGTTCGTCTTTTCTAATTTGGACGATATAGCTTTTAATTATTCTTGCATTTCTTTTTCTGACATGGCTGCTGCGAAGGCCGTGCAGCTTTTCTCGGGCTAAGAATTGTATTTCTTTTTCAAACTCTGCTTTATTAAATTTGCTTACCGATGCTTGGCTTTGTGGAGGACTTCTTCTTATTATGTGAGTATGATAGTCACACATCAATGGCACTTTTGCTGACTAATTTTAACTCAAAAAGTCCCCACCATCTTACTTCAATAACTCTGATCAGGTCGGATGCTCATATTTTCAGCCATTTTGGCCGAATCATATTCGCACTGCATAATCCAAGTTACTTCCAAGGAGGTTATGAATGATATTAATTTCATCTTTGGAATAAATGAGGTTTTGGCTTTAAAATACTCATATCCCATGACTGCTTCTTTTGGAAAAATAGTATTGGTCCGAAGTTTAAAAACCATTTGAGGAACCACTTTGGGAAGTGTAAAGGAATTCCTTTTCTAAACCACAGGAACCATGAATGGGGGCTTAGAGAAAATATAATATGTAATGTCAGGTTTCTATATAATCAAAATAATTATAATGTAAGAGCTCAACTTTCTGCTAAATTCTCTTACATGGAAAAGACTCTGACTCCAATCTCTCATGGTTAAGACTTTCAAAATTTTCATCTTGGAATGGGATTTTGTTTGGATCTTTTTTGTCAGGTATATGGGTTACTAGTATGGACTCGGTATCAACTAAAATAAACTCATAAAAAACTCGGGTTTTTTGTGGATAGACTGGTACATAATGAAAGGGTTTTGGGAAAATATGCTTGTACATGGTTTTTCTATCTAAAGTGAACCATTTCTTTTCTATGAGTAAGACTAATAAAGATTGGGTTTTTCAATATAAGGATAATCTTCATATGTTGGTTTGGTATTAAACAAATCTGATGACTTGAAAGACTGAGGTGGTACAAATGCATTTGGTGATGGTATTTCAATAAAGCTTTTCCTGACATCTCTAGAGCTTTTAATTGTGACATAGTCATAGGCTTTGATGATGAAACTTGAACAGGTTGCTTGTTATGATCCAATGGAGGACCATAATTATCTCTTGTATTTGGTTTCTTGCTCATTTTGGGTAAAGCCCCTAAAATTCTCTTGTAAGGAAGTATGGAAGAGCATTCTTATCTCCTTTTATGTGGATAATTTCAAAATCAAAACATGATAAAAGTGCTTATCATCTTGCAAAAATATGTTTTGAAATAAGATTTTTTACATCTTTGTAATATTGGCAGCCCTATAGTCTGTTCTTACCAAAAAATTTATTGAATAAATCATTTTGAAACTTTGTAATACATAGCACTATAGATAAAATTTCTTTCTTAATGGTTGAATAGTTTTGTTGAGTTGGATGTCAAATACCTGAATGATATTTGACGACTTATTCTTTTATTGATCTTGGAAGGACTTGTTTGAGAACACCACCATAACCAAGGTCGGAGGCGTCAGTTTCAACTATTAATGATGTAGAAGGGTCTGGTATTCCTAGACATGGAAGACTTTTAACAATACTTTTGACTTTTATGACCGTTTGACTCATTTTGTCATCCCACAGTGTAGGGTTTTCCTAAGACGCTTGTACAAAAGGGTACAAATAGTTCTTATTTTTGGAATAAAGTCGGCTATATAATAGACATCCTAAAAATCTTACTTTTATTTGGAATATCTTCATTTTTCTGGCTGATATAACTAATCTATTTCTTTTATGATTTCAATAATTTTTTTAAATGTTGTATATTCTAATTAATTCTTTTGGAGAATATCAAAACATCATCTAAATATACAATAGAAAATTCTATGTATGGATCTAGAAATTTTAGATAATAGAGAGAACAATATATATAAATCTAATAAAATATTTATTATAATTTTTCTCTTAGTGTGGGTTAACATAATAATATAATATGAATAAAATAATATATACTCATATACTTCTATATAAATTCTAAAATTTTAATGGAACATGCCCCCAGCCTGCTTTGCGTAGATCCATCCCAAGATAGCATTGGGCGGACTTAAAGGTTATATTGTCATGAAAGTCAATGATTTGCTATAAAAGAAGGATTTTGATAATCCAAAAGATGATGGAAAAAAAAGTGGTCCTGTGTGTTGATTGATTGGAGCTATGTACCTAGCAGTAGAGGACAAAATTTGTCTCTAGTAATTCAAATATTAAGAATCCTTTAAAGCAGGACCAGAAAATGACATATAAATATATAAGGAAAGATCATATTGAAAATGACAAATATATATATATATATATATATATATATATATATATATATGTGTACGTGTGTAAGTTTACACTTACACCTTTTAATATTTTATTAGATTAAAATTTATTAATCCAACCGTTTAATTCAAATTAAAATTCTCATCTAGGAGATCAAATATATCAAGTTTTATACAGTTTAAGTAATTTGATATTTAATTTCATATCCACTTTATTTTGATGGATATTCTGTTTTTGAAAATAATATTAAATATCAATCATTAGAGTACATGAGTATTGTTATTTGATTTTCTAAATTTGACATACTTGATCATCAACATAATATTATATAATTTAACAGTTCTGATCAATTAAATTGAATTTATACAAAAAAAACTAGTTTTTGACTGTCATTGATAATAATAGTTTGTTGAATTATAGAAAATAAATAATTTATTTAAATATATCTTATAGAAATTGAGTATATAAATTTATTTTGAAAATAATTTAATAGTTAAATAATAAATAAATTAACAAAATATAAATATATCATTCTATTTTATATCTTATATTGAATATCATATTTATAAGGTTAAAAATATTGATAGATGACCTAAAACAATAAAGAGACTATTTTATGAAAATTTTGTACATTTTAAAGTTAAAATCATTGAATAATGAAATAAAATAAATGGATAATTTCATTATAATATGCAATTTATATGGATAATAATGAGGTATCTAATAAGAATGACATTTTTAATTTATTTAATTAATTTAGAATATTGTAAATATTCATCTTGATAGGCATGTTTTCAAATAAAATATATAATTTTAAAATATCTATCTATTATTTATAATTGACATCATTGTGATAGATTACATTAATTATAAATTGACAATTACATATTGATTGAAAACTATCATATAGGTCAATTTTAAATTATTCATTCATTGATAATATATAAATCATGTGTTTCATATAGAATTATAATACATTTGAAAGACACCATGATTATATATTGAGCCAAATAATTTTTTGATAAATAAGCCAAATAATATAATCATAAAAAATAATTTGAAATATATTAGAATGAAAAAAATATTATTTCATAAATTTAAAATATAGAATAAAATTTTCAAAGTCAACCAACAAAAAAATTTAGAAAGTGATATTGCAGTATCAGGTAAAAGGTTTTGAAATTAAGTTGTGAAGTGAGAGTGAGATTATGATTTATAATTGATATCTCATAATTAATAATTAATTATAATTGATATGATTAATATTTATCAATTAAGTGTAATTAATATAAATTGAGGATTCAATTCAAATGAAAATTGTTAAATTGTAAACTAACACATGTAAAGTTTTTCAGAAGTTGAAATATTAGTATTATTATAAATTATAGATTATAAATTATTGAAGAGTATAAGTGCACAAGACTTACACTTTATAGTTAATGTTTATTTTAGTTTGATTTTACACTTACGAATCATTTTAGTTTAACTTTGAAGAATAAGTCAAATAAGTTTAACATTCAAATGTGACTCATATTAGTCCCTTTATTAGATCATTTTATTTAACATTCCATCAAATAATTGATGATATGTAACGTTAAATGATACGTCATATAGTTTATATCATTTGAAGTTTAATAAGTTTAAATAACTCATTTTGATGTTTAATATTACACAACATAACTCATTTAAATCTCCTTTCAAATCATAAATGACTCATTTTATCCAATTTTACACAAAAATGATTTATTTTAAACTCTATTATACTTCAGATAACACATAGCATATCAAAATATCACTTAACATTACAAAACATCATTTAATTAGCAAAATGCTAAATAAAAATGGATATGGACTAAAATGACTCATATTTTATACCTGCGATGTAACTAATTTAACTATTTTAAAGTTAAGGTAATTACTACAAAGGAATAAGTCGGGACTAAAATCAGCATCAGCCCTTTTATATATATATATATATATTGATTGAATCAATTGAGCGTACCGTACCGTACTGCCTATAAAGTCTTTGGGTAAGGGAGCTAAGAGTCCAAAGGATCATGGGATCCCAAACACAATCCCAGCTACCAGTTATAGACTTCACTAACGAAAATCTGAAGCCTGGAAGTGATGCATGGGTTTCAGCTTGTCAAGTTGTGCGTAGTGCACTTGAGGATCAAGGTGGTTTCCTTGCACTCTATGACAAGGTTGATTCAGAGGTTTACAGCTCTGTTTACTCTGCAATGGAAAAACTATTTGACCTCCCAGTGGAAACCAAAAGGAGGAACACCACCGAAAAGCCTATATTTAGCTACTCTGGTCAACGATATGGAATTCCGTTGTACGAATCTGCCGGCATCGTGAACCCTCTAAGCGTAGAGGATTGTCTAAAGTATACACACATTATGTGGCCCGAAGGAAACGATCATTTCTGGTAATTAATTCCGTTCCCCACATCCGTAGCACTAGTTTAATTTCCATTCTTGAAAATATAATGATTTTGTCCCACTGAGCGGACGGACATTCTTATGTATATAATTTTACAGGATATCTTGTTAACATACCCTTCTACATACTATTAGATGAGATAACCCCATCCTTAAGTTTCACACTCATCTAATAATATATATCAATAATAAATAGGGATGTGTAAGCGCGACATCACATAAATACTATATAAAAGTAATATTTCTCATCTCTTAAACATTAGTTGAGAGGGATCCTATTTTTTATCTCAATGCTTCCTAGTATTCCTTGAAAAGTGTCTAAAAAAAATTACAAATAACATTTTCTTATTTTATATGTTCACTGTGTTGTGTATTCTTGTGGTTTTTTTCACGCTCTGAATAGTGAAAGTGTCAATTCCTATTCAAAGCAATTACTAGAATTGGACCATATTGTGAAGAGGATGCTGTTTGAAAGCTTTGGGCTGGAGAATAAGAAATTGCAGTCTTTACTTGAATCAACTGAGTATGTGCTTCGAGGTTACAAGTACAGGACACACCAAGTGGGTGAGAGCAACCTGGGAGTGGCTCCTCATTCTGACACAGCCTTCCTGACCATATTGAATCAAAAGGTAGAAGGCTTGGGTGTCAAACTGAAGGGTGGGCAATGGTTTGAGGTGGGTGTTTCACCCTCCTTGTATTTGGTTATGGGTGGCGATGCAATAATGGTGAGTCACTTTTTGTTCAAACTTAACTATAATATATATATATATATATATATATATATATATATATATATATATATCAGAAAGTAAATTCCAATATTTCTCATCATGAGTCTTTCAGAATGATTAAAATGAGAAAATGATTTGATTTGATTTATAAATTAAATTTTATGTTTGAAATGGTTAAATAAAATATGGGTTTAATTGATCTAGAAATCAATAATTTTATTTAAGATAAAATACGTTGTGTTTGAAATAATTAAAATTGGAATTGATTTGATTTGATTTGTATAAATTTAAAAATCAAATCCTTTTCACCAGATTTTAAAAACAAAGGAAATAAATTCTATAAGTTAGAAATAAAATAATTTATTATTTTTCAAAAATCCAAACAAAAGATTTGATTTATATATCAAATTATTTACATTTTTATAATTCTAAACCCACTCTAAGTCTCAAATACCAAAATCATATAAAACCAGAAACATAAGTTTTTATAATAAAAGAAAAAAGGAGTAATGATATGATTTCTGATTAGTTTATATAAAAGTTTGTAATCAAAAGTTTTAAGAGCGAAATGTTGGGGAAGAAGAAAACAATTTATTATAATATACTTTGCTTAGAAGAATCAAATCCAAACATGGATAGTGTATAATAGTCACGTACATTTTTCTATATTTGTTTGGCGTGAGCCGTAAGCCTAGGTAATATAAAACAATCATATACTATGCTATTATTGAAAAATAAAATAAAAAGGTACAAAACTCTCCGTCTTATTGGCAAAATACAAAAGTAAGTCATAGAACTCAAATGAAGACGAGATGCATTTAATTTGCAACAATTCCATTTCATTTTTGTACTAAGCAAGGATAAAATATAACTTCCAATTTTTAGCTTTCCTCGCCCTAATTACCATATATGTTCTCGTCTCATATATATTTAACTGTAACTTAAAATTTCATGTCACAGGTCTGGAGTAATGACAGGATACCCGCTTGTGAACACAGAGTCTTCATAAATACAAAGATAGAGAGGTACTCTATGGGGCTTCTTTCATATATTGGTAAGATAATGGAACCACAGGAGGAACTAGTTGATGAGGAACACCCTCTTCGCTATAAACCATTTGACCATTATGGATACCTCCGTTTCTTTCTCACTGAAGAAGCCATAAAATCTGCTTCGCGGATCAAGGCATATTGTGGCATCTGAGACCCATGTTGTGATGATGTGATGTCAGTTTGTGTCATGTCATTTATCTATGATGTGGATGTTTTGTTATTGAAAGTTTTATTTTGGTCATTGTATCCTTTGTGATGTTATGTTTAATTTGTGTTATATTCCATGTGGTGCTATAGGTTTGCTTCATCAATTAATCTTATTTACTATCGCTACAGTTTCTTGGTGGATGAATGTGATGGATCATCTATTATCCTCTTTTGTAGATGAAATAATGGACATAAAAGTTTATGATTATGATTACTACTAAGAATTACAAGCAAATAAATAACGCATTTAGTTACGATATACTAGTCCTATTAATTTTGTTTATTCCCATAGTTTCAAGATTTATGTAAGATGGATTATCTAATGAAGCTTGTTACTAAGCTTCACCATGAATCTCTCAGGTGTAACAAATGGATATATATACAACGCTCGGGGTTTATGGGATCCACATTAAATAAGATAAAACTTGTGATTAATTAAAGAGCATGACTATATGACTCGAATAATTTGGTTTAGAAAAGTGACGACAACCATTTTTACGCACTGCAAGGAACGGATAAGCCTAAAAGTGGAGAGAGTGAAAAATCGTAATCAATATTCTAATGACACAGCATTTCGCAATTGTTCGTACAATTAAGTTTTCGTAACAGTGAGCATTTTCCTTAATTAAAAAGTGTTAATTATTCTGATTAACATTTTCAAAGGGAGTCTATTCTTTCAATCCACTGCCGATGAGCCCTAGTAACTTTCAGAATCCCAATCTCGACCACACTCGATCACTTCCAGTAACCATCTTGCAGCCACTCACTGTCACAAGTTCTAAACACCAACATGTGTTTGTGTTGGATCTACCTCTTCCATTGTTAATGCCCTCGTCCACCATCATCATTCCACTGACCTGCGCCGTGGTTGGCCATTACGGGCGCATTTGGATTGACTTTATTCTGAAATAAAGTACTTTGTTTTTTAAGAAAAAGTATTTCAACGTATTTTTTTAAGGTATTTGGATTGACTTTTTAGAAAAAGCACTTTAAATTAAAAAAATGGTAGAATCACTTTTTCTAAAAGCTAATGATACCAAGCTTCTAAAAAAAGGAGAAGTAGAAGTGGTTTTTAATAAAGGAGACGAATACATTGGTCCATGGCACTTTTGGACCATTACATGGTTGATCATTTATTGTTGTTGGATTTTATTTCAGTCTAGATTTGAATATGAAATAATTATACAAAATAATTAAATAAAGTAATACTTTTAAAATTTAAATAATAATTTTGAAATTACATAATTTTCCTTCGCTTAATCATATCATTCTTTCATCTTTTCATTCTTTTCCCTCTCATTCTACCTCATCAGTTACCACCACCCACTTCCGCCAATCACCATTCTTACTATCGCTAGTGAGTAGCACTTGCCTAAAATGCAACTCAATAATGCCAAGAAGCATAATGCATTCAAAAATGGCCATAATTGCAATCAAATGAAAGAAACAATTCAACTTGGTTGTCAATTAACTTCTACAGCACCAAATCGACAAATAAAAATCAAAGCTCTGAAATCATCAAATTAATGAAAGCGACAAATAAAAGGTTCATTCATCGGAACTCTATATATTGGACGCACTAGAACTTCACTTCAAAAACGTTGGCTTTCGTAACCATGAGTCCTGCACAACATCACAAAAAAAAAAAAAAAACCAAAAGCGTGAATTACATGGCAAAAATAAATAGCAGAAACCATGAATCTTTCATCAGTATATGTAGTAAGGGGCTTGACGATATTGTGATTGGTGAGGTTGATGCTGTGACGCTTGTTGATGATGAAGTCGGTGGCGTAATTGGCTCGGAGGCTCCTGGTCAAAGGCGCAGCAAGTGGTGGTGTGGACGATGACTATGGCGAGGATGACCTTGTTGAGTGCTCTTGACTAGTCCTCGACGCCGACGTTCTCTTGCAGCGAAGGCAAATCGATCTCCATGAGCTAGTCGCACTACGGAACATAGACAAATTTTTAACGTTCCAGACGGATTTTACACTTAGAGACGGATTTATAGATGAGAATGAGTTGTCATTTTTTCGCATCAATAAGCAATATAGATGGTTTTATATTTTTGTCTGGAATTTATAGTCCGCTTTAGACAAATTAATCTTCTATATAGAATGGTTCAAATTTTGCTCATTATAGATGGATTTTACCGTCTATAATCTAACAAACGGTAAAAATCTAAACGATTAAAAGGTAGCATATAATAGGAATATAATGGCGCAAACCATTTACAAATGGAGGCTCCAATCACCAACGCGGAAAAACGTGACAGTAGAGAGAGAGTGGAGATGGAAAAATGGGAAGAAGAAGAGGCTCGCACGAGTTTTGATTTATGTTCCATGCATTATAGATTGAAAAATCCATCTATAATGCGATTAATGAAACGAATCATTTCACTAATTAAGTTACAGATGAATTTTTCCATTTGTAAACCGCATATATGATATACACTTGAAATTTCAAATTACAAACGGATTTTCATGTCGGTAATTACTTTTTTTAATAAAATTTATTAAAAATCCGTTTATATGTCCGTCCTTATCATACGTGCCATTTAACTAGAGTTTGCGCCAATATTTACATACGGATTTGTTGACTTTGATAAAATAATTTTTTTCAATTTTTTATTTTTTGTAAATCCGTATGTAATAGATGGGAAAAAAATCCATCTGGAAAAAATTTGTCTATATATCCATTTGTATCATACACACCATTTGACTTGAGTTTGCACCAACATTTATAGATGAATTTATAGAGCAGAATCCTAACTTTGACAAAAAAAAAATTCAATTTTTTGTTTTTCCATCTATAAATTCGTCTGTAATTTAGACGAAAAAAATCCGTGTGTAAAATCCGTCTGTGTTTAAGGATTCTAGTAGTGTTGGCTAGTTGTGACAAAGGGACGTAGGTGATGCCAGTGGGGATGGCATGGTGGCTGAGAGAAAGGTGGCTAAAGGAGATGAGGGACAATTGGTTAAAGAAGGAATTAAAAATTTTAAAAGAGTTAATTCAGTAATTTTGATGTAACAAAGTAGGGACCATTTGAAGATCCAAAACATGTAGGGACCAAGTTATCCTTCACCTTCAATAAAATTGCATTCGAAAATTATCCCTCAGGATTATTTATAATTACAACCCTATCCATTGGCAAATCCTTAACAAACTTCTTCCTTCCCATTCCTCAAGTCATACACACCTCTTATCTCCTCATAGTCACTCACTCACACATCTCTAATACACCTACACCTAACTCTATTCCCGACTTCATTGTTTTTTCAAGATACACTCATTTTCATTTATTTTATTTAGAGATGTACCTAACCATATTAGGAGGAAAACGATATTAACCTCATTTTAACGATTTAAATTGGGGTCATAGATGACACTCATATAACTATCCATGTACCAATTGATTAGTTGAAGCCTTTCACCTATAGAAAACTATACAAGCAGGAATGTATCGGAGTCATGATGAAAGAATTGACACTACTACAAAATAGGTCTTTTGCGGCACTCATCTCATTGCGTTGAGAAGAAGTGTCATCGCGACCATTTGATGAAGCATTTCCCTGGTTGAAGAACCCACGTTTCCCTGCTTCAATCCTTAGTGATTTTGGTGCTCCCACGGTTCAGAAATCATCCATGTGATTTTTCGCGTTGCTCAAGGTCTCTCTCGCTCAAGGTCTATCTCTCAAATCCCTAATCTCTTTGAATCTAGTCTCTCTTTCTCTCACTCTCTCTTGCTCAAGTTTTCCCTTCACATCCTTTCTTCTCTTACAACAGAGGAAGCCCTAAACCTCAGAATGCAAATAAGCCCTTAACCTCACAACCCACACTTATTCGTGCCATAATTGAAGAAAAGAAGAAGAAGAACCCAACTCTAGAAACAAAGGGCGAGGTACAGAGCATTCAAAGCAAAATCAAACCTTTGGGGAGTACTAGTGCTCTAGAACAAGATGCATGTGGGACTATGGCGCCAAGTTCAATTGGGACCTTCATGAGCTTGATTGCTTCTTCTTCTTCTCCTCCTTCACCAATCCCATCGAAAGAACAAATCCCAGTTCGTGAGCATCAGTTTGCCTCTTCTCTCTTTTGGATAGTTTCTTTTCTCAAATTACATTAGTTGAATCTCAAATCCCTAATGCCAATTTTTTTTTCTTTTCTTCAAAGCTTATGAGAATAACTTCTTCTTAGGAGAGTAAACTGTGAATTGTCAGTTGTGGTTGTGAATAGTCACAGCACATAGAGGTCAACAAGCTAGTGAAAGGGCAACCCCTGATAATCTAGAGTTCATGCAGTGGATGAAAAGATACTAAATTTCGATTTTGGACTTGTCAAGTAATTTAATTTAATCCCTTCTGTGATTTTCATGTGATATTTCCTGAAACCTAACCTTATTTTAGATTGGAATTTTTAATTTTAACTTAAATTCTACATAGAGATGTAATAATTAGAATTCATCTAGATTAGTTTAAAAAGGATTTTATTTGAAATTTTGAATGCTGAATGTTTTGAAATGGTTGTGAAGTCCCCTGAACAAAGAGACTATGTCTACTATGTAACCATTGTTCTGAAAATTTGCCTTCCGGTTTGAACTGCGTCTAGCCGCCCTCTGGGTTAAACCTTCCCTTGCAAAAAACCGAACTGTGATCCGAATTGGAGAATTGTACAAGCTGGATTTGCCAAAAAGCCCTTTAACTTTTTTTTTTGGGTAAAAAATTATAAAATTGCATTATTTTTGTTTTTTTTTTTAAAAAAGGCTTCAAATATCATATTTCCTAACTTTTTTTCTTTTCTAATATGGGAAGTAGTAACTTAAGAGACTTGATCCATATGGATAATGTTTATTTTGACTAAGAGATTAATTATGTTATGTTCTATGGGTTTTGTTGATGCCTAATTTAATTTTTAGTTATTTTATGACATATATTTTATTTTATATTTTTATATATTTATATAAATATATATTTTATTATACAGTTATATCCCGTGTAACCCGATTTAATTGGTTGAACCTCTAAACCTCTAACCCTTGCCTTCCCTTCAAGTTTTCAAAACCTTGTATGTAATAGAAGGCTGACACATGACCTACGTATGAAAGATTCAATAAAACAATTGAAGCTAGAACTTTGTCAATTAGTGGATTAGAATTTCTTTAATTGATATCCAACTGAAATGGATATTCTTTTTGGCTACATATTCTGTTCCGTTCTGCTGTTGACTTACTAAATAAGCCATTTCAAGCTTATTTGTTCAAGCCATTTCAGACAAAGACAAATTCACTAATGCATATGTTTTTCTTGATTTTTTTTTCAGTGAACAAATAAATAACAGCAAAATCAATTTGTTTGTTGATTTCAATTTGGCAATGGAAGTAGTGCTTTTGATGAGTTCTTAAACTAGGAGTATATTTTTATTCAGACTTGTCATTAGTAAGATCTTGATTGGTGTTGAAAGATACAAACTAATTAGACCTATAATAAGCATGCTATAACTGGATTAAAAGTTGCTTTCTAATAACAAATTTTCAATAAAAATGTATACAAACAACTTTGAATGATGATAATGAAAGATTAATGTAAAACTATAGATTAGGCCCGTGCAATGCACGGACTTGTTCATTTTAAAAAAAAAAGATTTAAGAAAAATGTTTTAAAATATATGTGATAATAACTAAAAACTAAATATAACATGTGAAAATATAGGAAGGCATTTGGTTCAGCTATTTTCTATTTTTATTTTCACTGAAAATATAATACAAAAGTCAGAATATGTTTGATTTGTTCTTTTTAAAAATGCTTTTAGAAAATATTTTTAGAAAAACATAACAATTTGAAAATGATAATTTTTCATTTCCTGCATTTCCTTTGTTACATGCTGAAAACGTTTTCAATTGAAAATGTAGTGATATTATTGTAAATATGAAGAAGTTTTAATTTATTTATTTTAGTTGATTGTGCTTGGTTCAAATCTTTCAAAAACATGATCCATCTCTATATTTTATTCTTTTATTGAAAAATGCTTTCCTGTGTCTCATCCACACAACTAAACACTTGTCCATCAAATCACACTTTATCCACATATATTGTGAGATCTTTTTTTCAATTTTATTCTATTTTGTTTATATATTATTTATTTTTGAGTATGGGGCGTTAATAGCATTTAGCATTTCCCTGCAGAAATGGAATTGATCAATCAGTGTTTGACATTCATAATAAAATAAAAGCTTATTAAGTATATATCAATTTTTTTATTGTTTATTATTACCTATTAAAGCTTAATAAATTTACTTGTATAGTTTATTATTTCTTTAAATGTGAATTTATACTTCCTTTTATCACATTTACGTTAAAGAAAGAGGGAAAGTATTTTAATAAAAAAATATTTTAGATAAAGGGATATATTATAGAATTTAATTTTAATACACTATTAGTATAAAACTCTTTTACACTATTATTCAATTAAAATTATTCATTTATATATTTTTTGAGTAATGGATCAGAATTTTTTTAATAGAGTGATAGATGGAAGTATAATAATAATAATCATAGTTTAAAAAATAATACTAATTATTTTGTTCAATTATATATCTGTTTTTATTACAATAGCAAATTACTCAAAAAGCAAGTATATTCTAGATAAAATCAGTAATCAAAAATAATTTTTTTATTAGAAGTACCTGAGTTTATAGAATTATTTCTTATTTTAATAAATATTTCTATAGATAAATCAAATGTCCAAATAGTATATATATTTTTTATTGTTTAATAATTATTATTTATTTCAATAAAAATAAATAAATTTCGTTTTATTGTTATGAAAATTTCATTCTGAAAATATACAAACCAAACATATTTGCATTGTTTTCACTTTCTAAAAACAGAATATACTTTGATAAACCAAACACATTTCCTAAACTTTGAAAATTTTAAAATAAAAATTATTTTCAATAAATAAAAGTAAAAATATTTTCACAAACCAAAATTCACTCTAGATAATTCATCAGTAATTATAAGTGTATTTTTGTTGAAATTGGAAAAATAATACGTTATAATTGGCTAAAATGGATACATTTATTACAATACAATGTAAGATTATGTTATCTTGAAACTCTTTAATTATAGTTGATGGGAAACTTGTAATATTAACTTTGGAGATTTTAGATGCTTTAACTTTGAAATGCTCTTTCAAGAATGCAACATATTTATATATTAATTTGTTAATTTTTTCAAAAAATAAATTAAAATATTAAAATATTTCTAAATATATGATTGTTGTAGTTTAGAGTTTTGAAACTAAATTTGTATAATTCTAAGAATCAGTTTGTACCTCACTTCTTTCTAATAAATACTCAGGGTCAAAAATATTTTATATAAATTAAGGATGAAATTAATTAAAAATTTATAAATTTCACACAAATTATTTGTCAAAATTTAAATTAAATTTGACGGATCATGAACTAACATTTTAACATGATTATTTAAATTTCAATGGATTAACTTAAAGATAAAAATATTAATATTGTTATGTTCAACAATATTACAATATTAAATAATATTATTACATAATTCACTTCAAACATAATCTTAACCTATTAAATAATATAGATATAAATAAAAACATATATTATTTGGCTGATTTAAAAGTAAATTTAATTTTAAATTTTTCTAAAAGAATTAGAGTTGAATTATTAAAATTTTAATTTAAAAAGTTACTTTATCTTGAGGTAACATATTGATTTATTATTCAAATATTAATATTATAAGATTTAAAGATAAATAATTAATATTGCTATGTAAAACTATATAAAATGTTACATAAAATTAGTTTTGCTTAAGAATAGTAAAGTCATTTTTCTCTATAAATTTGACTATTATATCATTCAAAAGTAAAAATATATTACGACCAAAATTGAATTAAAAAAAAAATGTTAATAAGGTGTTAATGACTTGTTTTGCATATATATATATATATATATATATATATAGAGAGAGAGAGAGAGAGAGAGTGTGTGTGTGTGTGTGTGCTCTGATTGTACACACTTGTTATTGAAATTCACTTTGCCTCTTAATTTTTAATTAATGGTTTTAAAGTGTACATTACTACATTTTAAATTTCTTGGATTAATTTATGTTTTAAGTGGGTGACAACTTTTACTCTACTTAAACTGTCATAATTCCTGAGGGATGAAATTCATGTTTGGATTTGATTAATTATGATTGTAAAATGCTTTTGAGCTAGAAACTTTTGATGCATCATTTTGATTATAAGCCTTGCCATCCCTAAAAACTAAGTTCTTTTTTCAAAATCATTGTTGTATCAAGTTTTGTGTGGTAAACAACTTTGTTTGCAATCACATTCCTCTTGTTAGGTAAGATTGTTTGTTCAATTTTATCATAATCCAATTAAGTTATTCAAAATTTGTTTACTGCAATAATGTGATTAGTTACTCAAATTTGATTAAGATTATTGTGGATCTTGGAATCATGTGTTTGGTCTATGATATGAGCTCAATTTTTCATGATTCAAATTGATGTTTACCTCTTCAGTTATTAACTTATAATTGTTATTATTGTATACTAAATGTAATATAAATTAATTTAACTTGTTTTTCATAGGGATTTTGTTTCAAATGCAAACTAATGATTGTTGGTTCAAATAAAGTTAATACAAATTAACAATCTCTATACATTTAAGCTGATAGAAATTTTATAAATTTAATAAAAAAAGGTTTGCTATGACATTTTCTTGTAAATTTTTCAATTAGCACATTCTCTCATTATTATAAGGCTTCAGTTACGCTGATTTAAATTAATGTATTTACAGATTTTAAATGTGCTCATATCATTCATCTTCCATTATTATCATATTAATGTGGATGGTTACATTTTTTAGTGCTTAGTTAACCTATTAGTGGGATATATATATATATATATATATATATATATATATATATATATAAAAAACATATTTTATAAATAATTGATTAGTAAAAAGTATAAAATTAAACTCATGTAAAATAAAATCCATAGTTTAATGAACCTAAAATAGAACTAAATATAATAAGAAAATTAAATTTTAATCATCAGTGTTACATTTATTAGTCCTATAATGTGGCTTTTAATTTTAATTTTGTCATAAATTATATTTTAATTATACAATAAATGTAAAATAAGTTCATTTAATTAACAAATATAATAGTACGTATATAATGTTAAAACTTGAAAACATAATCTAAATGGAAATTTAAAAAAAAATATTAAAATAGGAAATTTAAAATTTTTTAATTTTGTACTAATAAAATTATATTAATAAAATCCATAATTTATGGATAGAAAATAGAACTAATATAACAATAAAATTTAATTTTAATGATTAGTATTAGAGAAAAATATAACAGAAATATTTTAATTTTAACGATTGAGTTTTCTATGTACAATAAATGATTTTTAAAATTAGGTAATATAAATATTAATATACTTTTACTTTGATTACACATAGATATAAATGCTATATGTGCAATCAATTTTACATATTGACATAAGATAGGAAAAAAGTGTTCATCTTCTGCGTAGAAAGCGCACAGGGATCAAAATTTGATGGAATTTAAATGCTATTTGATGCTAAAAATGAAAGTGGCTATGTGCCCTTTCTAATTCAATGGAAAATTCTTAAAATATCAATTCATGAAAATTATTCTTCAGGTTCTCTGGCCGTTAAAGAAGATTTATAGACAACGGGATTAATGAATTATGTGTCGACAATACTATACATATTAGAAATTTGAACATGCTAATGAATTTGTTAAAAAAAGAAATGCTAATGAATTTGCGTCAACACAAAAGCTATTGTTATGTGCTTATGCATAGTACTTAGGTGCTATTTGTGTTAAAAGATTTTATGACATTATTCTTTTTTTTTTTTTAAGAAAATTCGACAGCCTGGGCAATTTTATGTGGATCGGGTAATTTATCAAGTTCGATTACAATGATAAGATATCAATTAGGATAGATCAAATGACATATAATGATATTATAAATACAATAAAAATATAAAATTAAATAGAAAGAGGAACAAAACATCTTACATGTTGATTTTTTCATAAATACAGAATATTTAGAATTGTGAAATATAAATACTTTTTATAATTAGTTTTAACAATAAATGACATCTACGATTAATTTTAATTTAATATAATTGATAATTAAATTTACTAATACGGTTTATTTGGAAAAGAAATTCCAATGCATAAAGTAGAGTATTATTAAGGCAAATAGATGTTTTCTATTTTAAATTTCAAAAATGGATATAAAGTATCATTTAAATGCAATATAAAAAGAAATATCATAATCAGAAATATTTTGAAACAAAAGTTGCCAAAAAACAATTGCTAGGGTACTTGAGTGTCATTTGTGGTCTAATGACGAATAAATTTTAGGCTTCGACAAAAGTAATATAAATTAATAAGTTCTATTACAAAACATTTAACTATAAAATAATTTAATAATTTCATAAAATGAAAGGTTTAGTCCAAATATTTTATTTATATATTTTTCTCGTTTTGCCTATTGTGTAATGGTGCAGATTGGTGCATTGTGGGTGTGATTTGATTATTCAATTTTACCTTTTTTGAGAGTAGGTGTATGAGTATATATGATGCATGCATTTTGGAGGATTCATCTTGTGTACCTTGCTTATACAGCAAAAATCCATCTGTGTGGCTTGTTATTTTTGTGGCAAAATAGGGAAGATTGGTTGTATATGTGACTCTTGATACTCTTGGAATGTGATCTTAAGAGAGATTGAAAGTGTAGCTTGGCAACAACTTGATGTTATGAGGAAGAAAAGAAATGAAAGTGAAGCAAATGTCACTACTCGCTTGAAGATTGTTTGAGGTTGAAGAAGATCCAGGTGCAAAGAAGATATTGATACTGAGTCAACTGTTCCTATAAACGTAGGCTCTTCGGGCATTGCTATTGTTTCCCAGACGCTTCCTATAAAAATAGGCTCATTGGGCATCACTACTACTTTCTATATTTTACACTGTTACAGTGATCATTGAAATCAAACAAAAAATTTCAGCACATACGTTATAATTAAAATTAAATATGTTATAATAATTAAAATTTTCTTATTGGGTTTAAAGTCAAATTGAAACAATTTTCCAACACATACGTTATGATAATTACGTTTACTTATTGGGTTTTGGGTTTAATCGGGAAAAAAATTCCAACGCATAAAGTATGGTTTAATTTAATTTATTGCTAGCTTTTGTGTAATGATTACATAATGCACTCTATTTTTTGCTAGCTTTTTTGTGAAAAATAGGTGATATTCATATATGATATTATATTATGTAATTTAAAGGTCAATGTAATAAATGCTATATGCAGTGAAGATTACACACACACACACATATATATATATATTGATTGATAGTATGATACTCCTTAAGTACAAGAATAATAACATGGAATCAACATTAAAGAGCCCAAAACATTATCAAAATGAAAAATGAAAGGGAATTTACTTGAACTCCTCATAACTCTTCAATGTCAACATGATTGCATAAGTTTTTGTTAAAAAAATATAATCCTAGTCCACTAATCTTATTTATAGAGCTCTAAGTCCCTAGTATGTAGGATCAGCAGAAAGAAGGAAAACCATTTGAGAAGAATGTCAAAGATGTAAGTGTAGATTCCATTCCATGTTCAGATGCTCTTGGAACTCCTTTGGAATAACATTCCCTCATGGAAACCAGTTAACATCAAGGTCAAAGTTCTCTCTTTTCTCTTTTAGTTGTGCATTTACTTGAGCATTTAATTATATATTCTTGTGCATTTTCCCTTTTCAGTCATTCTTATTAGCTTGATAATGTAAATATTTATTGCTATTGAGTATCATTTGCTAATGCTAGGCCAATTTTGCTGAAACCTTTTATTTTCTTGATTGGTTTAATTGTGCTTTTAATTAGTCTCTTACATTAATTCATGTATGATTTTGTTGATTCCTCAATGAATCAATCAATTACAGCAACACTATTATTTTTTATTTTAACAACTAGGAATAATCGTTAGTTTACAATTAGTTGAAAGATGGAATATACTGATGTGTGTCAAATTGAAAAGCAACTTGTAAGTGTGGTTATCGTTTGGAATGAACTTTTATTAGTATCCTATTTGTAGCTTCATTGTCTATATAACGCAATGTCGCGCAAAATTGAGAAGGTGAAGCATTTATTAAGTGCTTGTTTATTTTAATTTCCTTTTTATTAAAAAGGGAGATTTTTTGATTCTTTTATCATTTTTCCATAAAAGTAGCTAGTTCTTTAATTTTGTGATATGATGATTTTACTTTCCAAAGCCACCAAAGAAATAGAAAGATTTTTGATAGACAAAAGCTCAAAATCACATAATCTATTAGTTGTTATTTCATTAGTCATATAAATATTGAAGATGACATTGTCAAGTTTTGTGAGATCAAGTTAGAAAACAAATGATGAATACAATAAATGCTAACAATTGATTTTGGCATCATTTGATGCCTGCCTTAAAGTCTGTATAAATGCTTGTTCGCAAATCTTCAATTCACCAAGCCTCTCTCTCATCTCTAGTCATTAGGTAGCACAGAAGAAGGTTTATTGGATTTCTTTAAATTCACATGTTTGAGTGTTAGTATATGAAGCCATGAATCATATAAGCTCAGACCATTTGTTTAGTGTTTTCTCTTTTTTATTCTCCAATCATTGTTCCTATATGGTGCTTTATAGTTATACTGAAGTTTGTTTGTATGGTTTCTATCTAATTGTGAAACTATTGCTGGTCCTACTTTCAAACTTCTTACTAGTTCCATTTTGCCATTTTCAATCTGCAATTGATTCTCATGTAGATTATCTTTCAATTGTTGTTCTGTGGTTGTCACGGTGAAGTAATGAAGGAAATTTATATGTTCTTAATCTATGTTATCGAGGATGTATCATGGCCATAGACAATTACTTTCAAAACAAAACTTTGTTTACCTTTGCTTTTAATGTGTTTTTGCTGCTATGATTGTTGTTGCTCATTGTATGCATGTTGTTGTCACCTTATGAGTTGCCAATGAAGTTTTTGTGCAGTTATGATGTTTCAACATCTGCGACTCTTTTGCTCGTTTTCATCTATCATTGGTTATGTCATGTGTCTTAATGGGTGGTTTATGTGGTGCCATTTGTTTTGGAAACTATTTGCTGATTTTGTCATGGCAAACTCCTTTTGTTCGTATCCTTATCTAGTTCCCAAGCTTAGTCACTCAATAACAATCATTGCTTTTTTGTTATGTGAAAAGTATTGGAAATTTATACTTAGATTTTAAAATTCGAACGATTAATATTGTTTACCATGCATAGTTGTTTGTTCTCCAATAGCACAATAAACTTAGCTCTTAGCTAAAATCTACTAAAATATTTTTTTTTAAGAGAAAAGAGGAAGATGATGAAAAAGCAAAATACTTGATAAGTGTAAGCAAAATACCTGAATTTGTGCTTTTCTTGTGAATATTTGCCTTTTGAACTAATTGATAACAATTCTACATGAATTTAGACTAGCAAACAATGATAATCTGCATATTGAATTCTCTGGTACTAGTAAGCATGTAAAGGTTCAAAATTGTTAAGCACAATATCTTCTTTATGTATAAAATTATTATTAACTTGGACATAGGCACATAGCTATTCTCTCCTGGCACTTGATATACATTTTGCCATCTTATAAGTGAGATATTAAGATGTTTATGTCATGATCTAACTTGAATCGTGACCAACATGTGAGGATTCCCATTTCCATGTAAGCCTCATGATCTGCACTGTATTATATGCATACTTTAATCATAAAATCCAATTTAAATCATAATTCAACTTCTACATTTAAACTCATAGTAAATTTGAATAACCCTTTATCCATAAATAAAATCTGAAATTATAGCTATAATATAAATCGTACTAAATTGCTCAATTTCAAAAGAATCATGAAACTGGATAATTTTAAATACAAAACAATATCATGATCTATCAAAACAAAACATATACATATGCATGAGGTCAAACACTGCCCTAATGTCATGGAGTACTCTATACAAAAATAATCAACTTCACACCAACGCGAAGCTCACCAAATGGAAATACTAGTGCTATTGAGGAGGAGGAGGATCCAAGGGAGCTCCTAAATTGTGAGAAATAGGAAGAGAATGGGTGAGTTTTGCTACAAAAATAGGTAGATCACACTTATAACCATACATGGGACAAGAAGTAAAATATACATAATAATAATGCAATTTCATAAATCATTTCTATATAAATTGCATAATAGCTGTAAAATCATAAATTTGTAGTAAACATGAAAATTATCTTTTTTTCCCCAAATTACTAAAGAACAGACTATCCATAAATTGAAAGGTGGGTGCTCAGTTCTTGAACAAGAGCTCCTAATTGAAATCTTAATTCTTGCAAACCGCATCCCTCATGGACTGATCTAACCAGAGATAAATGCCACTTGCAGGCCTTGGTATACCAAGGTTAATGGAATAATTGCCATTAATTCACAGTTCTATTCCTTAGTAATTCCCTAATCTAAATCAGCTGAAGTCATAAAATGGGGTTCTATCAATTCTAAGTTCAACATGTGTCACTTTCCAAAATCAATTCAAATCATAAGTTAAATCATATTAAACTTTTATAAAGCAAATATGGTCCCATGCATATTCAAAAATCAAAATTTTTATGTATGAATTCAAATGGAGGTTTTAACTAAAGCACATTTTTATATTAAATCATATCATATCATAATCCATTTTCCAAATCTCTAAATATTTGTAATGCTAGAAAATAATAATATAATGACCAAACTAAGACCATGAGACTTTACCCACTCACCTGGAGGGGTGAAATGGGAAGCACCAATACACTGGACTAGAGGAAGGGACAACACCAACATCTGGCATTACAACCATAAAACTCATAAGAAATCTATGGGTGCTCCTAGATTACTCTAAATCAATTCTAACAACATTAGAGGAGCACCCCACTTGACAACAATGAAGAAGAATAATAGCTCAAACCTAAGAACATGGAATGGAGAGGAAGGGATGATAAAACCCACAAAACTCTTACCTTGGATCCTTGGAAGATGAAGATTTAGGGTTAGATTGAGAGAGAAGGGTTGGTAGAGAGTTGGGGAGGAAGGGTTTAATTTTGGTTTTGGATGGAAATCTTGAGTGAGGGGTGTTTTAAATGTTGGGGGCTCACGAAACGAAACTGCATCATTTTGTACTTACCACATTTGACCTCGCTATAATGAAAATACCTCGCATTAGCGAGCCTTCCTGCCATCCTGCTTGTAGCGAGCATAACTCTCTGGAGCTAGGCTATTTTCCAGAATTTCTGCAACAGCATGAAGCTGGATGCTGCCCTTCACCCATCCAGGGTTTCCGGCAATATGGATGGGTCACAGGGGACCCTAAGGTCATACAAACTGACTATTGACACTTGTACACTAGGTATTAAACTTACCACTTACCCGTTCCATATTTTGTATATTGTTCCAAATAACATGCATTATTAGGGCTTTAATTATTTGAGCTTGAGAGTTGTTGGGTTTTCATCAATGTGTTACAAGTTGTTCTCTATATGCCCTTTTAATAATTAGTAACTATATGCTAGTAAACATGATTTTAGTGTCAACACCAATTTTGGATTTTTTTGTCATTTTTTGTTCTTATTACTTTTATTTTGGTCATCTTGCTTATTTTTTCTACTTCTTTTGATCTTTCATTTTATGAGATTTGGATTGTTTTCTATTCAGATTGTAGACTTGGAATCATCTATATTGACCCTTGTTTCTACTAGCCATGACCATGGACATGGTGGTCTATCAAGTATCAAACACCTAGCTTATTCTTTGTTTTAGTTCAATTGTAAGGATTATGCAACTTGTTTTTCTATGTTATTCCAAGATTATGAAGACTTGCACATTTTGTAATTTGTCTTTTTATGACTATAAGAAATTCAAATATTTGAGACATGTAAGATCTTATATTTTATTGTGTATTTTGATATTTTTTGTACCTTTTATTATAATTAATGCAAAATTATTATCTTCATATGCTTGAATTTTTTGGATGTTGGAAAGCAATTGTTATATTATGATGACAAAATTAATAAGCAATAAAAAATTGAAAATATACTAAAATTTCTCTATTAATCTATAACCTCCACAAATTTTTTAACTTTCACGACTATTAACAACCACTGCAAAATTTCATTATTTTTAAGATTTAGCATATCATGGCGGTTTTGAGCCACACTATTATTTTAAGTACTTTCAGGCGGTTATTCCAGTGGTTGCCAAAACTCCACCATTATACCTGAACGCTTGATATAGCAAGTTTTACCCGTGAATTACATAACCACGCTAAAAGTAAAATAAATGGTGATATTTTCCTATTTTGTTGTGGTGTGAGAAATAGTATAATGAGTAGATTACCAACAAAATGCGTCATTGGTGTTTTTATATTATTGAGCTTTTATTCTTGTCTTTTATGGAATTTGGTCTAAAAAAGAGCTTTTATTTTTGTTTATCCAAATATATTTATAAGTACTCTTAATAATTAAAAGCACTTGTTAGATTATTTATCCAAATGCAAAAATAACTTTTTCTAGGAAAAAAAGATTTACTAAAAAGTTAAGTAAAAAAAGCACTTTTTTAAAAACTAATCTAAACGCACTCTAGTTGTCATACCCATTCATACTCAATGGTCAATCTCTAACCAGGAAGGACATGTTCTATATATATAAGTCTCAATCTCCAATATGAGATGAAGATGGAGTTCTAACAGGTCTATAACTGAAAGATGGGTCCCTAAGTCTATGTAACTTTACATTGAAAGCATGGTTATCAAACTCACGAGTGTAATACTCTAGTTCTAAATAAAAGGCTAGAAATTTATTTTGAACTAGAATGGTGTCAGTTACCTTTATGTGTCATTCTGGGTCCAAAATTTTGTATGTCTGGACCCTACATGTCATTTGAGAGCTATATGATAGAACCACCTTCCTAGAATCAAAAGTCCTAGTAATTGTTCCTAAGAAAAATAAGTTAGAGGATGATTTTTAATAAATTTTAGGAAACCTTTAAGCCTTTCCCTTTTAGCCCATAAGTTTATAAAATCTTAGAAATTCCTGAATTTGAACTAAAACCCAAAATTTGGATTCTAATTTATTGAGATTTTAATTTTTATGATATTTTAATTGAATCCAAATAGGAGGTACTTCCTTATTTATATTTATGCTTTAAAGTTCATGGAGCATTAACTTAGAATTAAGAAATATAAATAAGTGAGCATTGAGACAATCCAATCTAATACAAGCCAACACACACTTGTGGTTTCTAATTTTTTTCTTTTTCTCTGTTTTGAAAACAAAACTGCAAATGTGACCACCTTCATCAAGCTCTCTCCCTCTCAGCTCTTCAACAAACACACCACCCCTGTTGCCTTTCTCTCGCGGCCACCATTGCACCACCGGCGATTCGACTCTACTTGTTGTAATGCCAATAGCTATGCCCTCTTTCTCTTTAGTTGTTTGAGTGGCTAAAACTCCAAGCTTTCAAAGGAGATAGCCACACCCACTTCTTCTTCCTCCTTCCATTAGTTATATAAGGTATAATAGAGTTCAATCTTACTCCTAGTTTGATAGGTTAGCTAGATTGTGTCATGGGTTTGGGATTAGGATGCTAATGCAAAAACCTAGGGTTTAAATAGGGGATTTTCAATGTTTAGATGACCTGCAAAAGTTCTGATTCCAATCACTAATTGATGGTTGTTGGATGTTATGTGTGGCATTAGATACTCCAGAGGCACCCGTCAACTCCTCTATGGCATAGGCTTGAAGCATTGCTCTCTTGACATCGAGTTGTGAGTGAATGATGTTTTTGGTTAAATGGTATTTAGTTTCATGTATTTAAATATCTATATTGTATATTTGTTATCTATTTTTCAATAGCAAGAAAAATGATTTTCTCATTGCATCCGTATCTTGATATTGCAATTATTAGTTTAAGTACTCTTAGAAAAACTATTTATTTTATGAACATGGAGTGAGGTTTAATAGCTATTATTGACACATTGTTATATTGAATCTAGATTTTGGAACAAATACATTTCGGATTACCTATAGTTTTGGACAAAGTTCACATGATTTGACTTTCTTAAGTTAAAAGTAATTGAGAATCAAGTATGGTTTTAGGTTATTCTTGTATGTCTGAAAAAATATTGAAACTTGAGTTAATTGATGTGAAAATTTGATTTTTAAAAGAGGTATCATTAATAGAAACCATAGCTAATGGAGGTAGCATTAGCCTTGGTGCACTTGAGATAAACCTTAACTCAGGGGGTTGCGAGCTCGGTATGCAAGGCTAGCATACCGGTATTATTAGGCATGGGATGGGTGAAGGCCACCTAGATATGTTGTAACCTTTCTAGGGATGAGTGTGAGGGCCCCAATTGTGGATTGATTTTGGACTTTGTTTTGACATAGAGACCTCTTTAAACTTCTTTTTATGCATTAATTGCATAATTCTACTTTATTATTATAAGAGGTTTGTATGAGGATCTTATGGTCACTTGATTTGATTTATGTTTTATCACTTGTAGTATTTCTTTTGACTATCCCATTTTAATTGGAACTCATTCAGTTAACTATAAGCATGTTATTCCTCAGAGTTTCATTACTCACCCTGTGGTTGTTTCCTCTATTATAGATTGAAATGTAGATTCAAGTCCAACTCCTTCCACTCGTAGGAGTCGAGCAATTACCTTTTGGTGAGCCCATATATGTGGTGTATGGGCCTATATTTTGTGGTTTTCTTGCTTTTTTTCTCCTTGTGTGGCGAGTCATGTATGATTAGATGCTTTATTCTATCACAAGCAGGGACCAGACCAATTCATTTAAGGTTATGATTATGTTTATATTTATATGATGTCACAAATGTAATGATAGGAGTTAGGGAGAATATGTACACTCCTTAATCATGGATCTCTTTATATGTATAATACCCATCTTTTATCCTAGTTGGATTGTGATTATTGTATGCTATAGGTCTTGCATTTGGGAGATGTCCAAAAAATAGAGAACCCTATCCATTTTTCTAAAAAGTTATATGTTAAGGTTTGTAGGGGAACATGTTCCCTACACGTCATGGCCTAGGTTAGATCGTGAAGAGTTTATAGCTGTAGCCTTTCAAGAGTTGTTGATAGTTAAAGTTTTGTGAAATTGGATGTACCGAACTATGTTAAAGTTTGTGTTTTATATTTGTATTTCTTTTGCTTCCTATGTGAAACACATAATGAATTGATTTGATTTGAACTAGATCAATTGAACCTTGCAATGAGGAGAATAAATTAATATCAGATCGCTCTAACCAACTATTGTTCTCCAACTATAGATTAAAAAATTAATTCCAGTAAAAAAAATGATTTAGACTCCTATAAACTATAACTTTTATTTTTTGAAATTAAATAAAGCAAGATACCCATTCTAGACCCTTTTAAAAACAAGCCTTTGGAGGAATTGGACATTCAGAACCAACGAAACCCCATAATTTTGAGTGATGAATACATACACTAGTTAGCTAAAGTTTTTTAAGATCTATAGTGGTCATCATAACACCACTGTAAGCCAAAACTATAGTAAAAAGGGTTTTAATGCGCAAAAAGCAAGAATATATATACATAATACATGGCTATATGTGCCAGCTTCTCAACAATATATGGCAACTGTAAGCCGCACCAAATAAACGGATAGAAACAAAGCTCAAATTTTTCTGAAGTAAATTATCCCTATGGTTAGAATTGAAATATAATCTTGAAAACAAATGCTGTATTCTTAATATTATGTTCTTCTGGCGTGTTGATTCATTCTTTTGACGTTCAACAAATGAAAACAAATAATCTACACCCCTTCAGATCTTCATTGTGTAGTGAAATGGACTTCCCAACCATACGTACCAACAATCTTGGTTTCTAGTTTCTCACGCATGGAATAAATCAATTCATTTTCATTGAGGAGTTTTTTATGTTGTTTCCCGTATACGACCAAGAAAGGAGTTATCAGCACGCTGGTTTAGAAGAAACGGTGGATAGCATTTGGCAGACTCAAAGGTTATAGTGTCAAGAAATTCAATGATTTGCTATAAAACAAGGATTTTTAGCATCCAAAAGATTATGGATAAAAAAAAAGTGGTCCTAGGTGTTGATTAATTGGAGCTGTATATCTTGCAAGAGGGGACCAAATTTGTCTATAGTAATTCAAATATTAAAAATCCTTTAAAGCTGGACCAGAAAATGACATAAATATATCACGAAAGATCAGATTCAAATATATATATATATATATATATATATATATATATATATATATATATATATATATATATATATATGTTTACATCGGTTATAAGTCTTGGTATATTTACAATTCAATAACATTTTATGGATATAAAATTTAATCAATCTAACTATTGAATTTAGAGTTCTTACCTAGTACATCGAATATATCAAATTTTATACAGCTTGAAAATAATTTGATATTTCGTCATGTCACTTTGATAGATAATATTTTTGAAAATATAAGTAAATATCAATCATTAGATTACATGACTATTATTATTTGGTTTTCTAAAATTTGACATGTTAATCATTAATATAATATCATATAATTTAACGGTTAATGGATTAAACTCAATTTATATGAAGAATTATTGAAAGGTGTAAGAGTATAAGACTACACTGGTGTAAACAAATACAACCATATATATAGGAACCATATCAAATGGGAGGCCTTATTTATTGTGAGATATGAGAGGAATCTCTCATAGGTATTATTAATCTTAATCGTTAAATATTATATAAATTGTCAAGATTAAAACATAATTCAATTTATTCTAAAATCGTTTGGTGTAGTTTTTATATACCTCAAAATCAATGTAATATATATGTTTAAAATAAATAAGAATAAGAGCTATATGGTTATGTTCTTATTGGAGTTCAACTTTTTTGAAATTTAGCTTAAATAATCATCATGGAATATAATTCAATGGTCGACAAAGAAAAATATTTTATAGAAAGTTATGAGTGATGTAAATATACTTAAAGTTATGCTAGTGTAAATTGATTCTATAGGAACCTTATCATCTAGGAGGCCTTGTTTATTGTGAGAGATGATGAGAGGAATCTCTCATAGCCATTAATCTTAATCATTAGATCTGATATAAATTGTTAAGATTAAAACATAATTCAATTATTCTAAAATTGTTTGGCGTAGCTTTCATATACCTCAAAATCAACATATGTAATATATATGTTTAAAATAAATAAGAATAAAAACTATATTCTTATTGGCTTTCAACTTTTTTCAAATTTAGCCTAAATAATCATCATAGTAATTATAATTCAATGGTTGATAAGAAAAAATATTTTATAGAAAGTTATTGAGTGATGTAAATATACTAAAAGTTATGCTAGTGTAAATTGATCATAACTAACTAACTAACTAACTAACTAACTATATATATATATATATATAATTTATTTCAAAGACTATTTTATGAGCAATACGATCTATTGAGGGTTTAACTGGTATTTCTCTCAACAATATTTATAACTACCATGGATATGTCACCATTAATTTTAACTTATATATAAAGTCATAAATGGAGTGAACATAATCTTAGGTACGACTAGGCAAATCTACAATGATTTCTCATTTCTAAAGCTTAGAACAACCTTGCTTTATGCTAGGACACTTTCTGAATGAGTTTCTGTCCCCTAGACACTAGAATACTTTTGAACCATTTTCTATAGATACTTGAGAACTTTTTGACCCATTTTGACCTCTACAAATG
The DNA here is from genome assembly GCA_030441495.1 of Dalbergia oliveri. Classification (NCBI taxonomy): domain Eukaryota; kingdom Viridiplantae; phylum Streptophyta; class Magnoliopsida; order Fabales; family Fabaceae; genus Dalbergia; species Dalbergia oliveri. The sequence continues at coordinate 24,413,570 of JAMLFY010000012.1, read as the reverse complement.
AACCATTTCATCATTTTGAACTATGGCGCGGCTTGAACTTTCTGAAGAGGTTTCTAAAGCGCATGAAGTACTTTCTTACCTTAGAAAATGGAGATAAGTTTCAAAGAAAGGCCCCAAACAAGAGTCACTGGGGAGGCTCCAGAAAGTGCAATGCATGCTATAAATGTTATGTAATGCAAGTTTTCAAAAAATCTTTAGATTCAGAAGGTTTTTCAAATTATAGAAATGATCTTTAGCTAAGGGTTTACTTAATATATCAAAAACTTGATCTTCTATACTCAAACTTTAGCTCAATATCACCTTTTGTGCATGATCCCTTATAAAATGATGTTTCACATCAATGTGTTTGGATCTAGAGTGTTGAATAGAACCTTTAGAAAGGTTTATAGCACTAGTGCTATCACATTAGATAAGGATTTTTGTATACCTTAAGTGATAATCTTCAAGGTGGTTTCTAATCCAAAGCATTTGAGTACAATAATTTGCAACAACCACATATTCAAATTCTAGTTAAGAGAGCAATTGTATTTTGCTTCTTGCATGACCAATGATTAAACAATTATGATGCCTCAAGTTCACGTGTCCCTAAATAAGTCTAGTACGGCTTTATGATCCCTCAGACCTACTTGTGTTGCCAAGAAGGCTTGGATACATAAAAACCCAAAAATATAGGACTTGCATTTCTAAGGTTTGTAGCGTTCAGGGACCACTACAACAGCGGTTGGTGGAACAACACCATTTGAGGTCTCCTGGAGATCGCTATAGTGGTCATAGCGCTATAGCGGTGATAGAGGTGTAGCACAGGGGCTCCGGTCACTAGAGATTGCTATAGCGATCATGTGAATACATGCCATGTTGTTTTGTCCTTTGTTGACCGCTATCATGGTCACGACCATGATACTATAACATATCTAAAATGACAGTTTCATAAAAAAGCGCCTAATGCTATACAAACCCGTCTCTAGGCTCGAGAAACATATCCTAGCCGCCGCCTATCGTCCTTTGTACCTCTCTCTCACGTTTCTCTACCATCCTTCCTCTTCCCCAAGCTTCCAGTGAGTGATTTTCGTGGATTTTGCTAGTTTTCTTCCCATTTTCATTAAGTTTTTAAGTTAGGGTAAGGTCAGGCATGGTTTTCTCACAACATTTTTCCTTCTTGTCTTTCCAAGTTCAATTCTTAGTAAATTTATTAGTCATTTATGGTTTCTATATACTCTTTGATAGTTAGAAACATCGTTCTAAGCTCCCAAGATCACATAGGCACTGGTCAAGCACTCCTAGCAATGCACGATGAATGGGTAGATGTTAGCTTCAGAACCTTTCAAAAAACATTCATTGAATATATTTTGAGTGACAATAAAGCAAATTTTGATAAAATGTTTTGAAGAAAAGACTAATGGTTTAGTTGAGTTTCTGTAGCACTTAATAGGACTTTTCTCATAAATGTAAGTTCAAACTCGTGACATATTTTCACAATATCATGCTTTAACATGATTAAAGTCTCATTCAAATAGATTAAGTGATGTGAAAAATAGTTTAGATAGTGAATGAGACATATGAGAAACTCGAGAAAGCTTTATACATCTTCAAAACTAAGTCTAAATCTTCAAAAGTGAGATATCCAATAGAAAAATTAATTTCTCATGAGTATATATCATCATCATCATCATAAATCACTTTGGATAGTACCTCCTGGAGAATTCCTACAAGTTGTGAAGACCATTAGCAAGCTCAGAGTTAAGCTCAAAAGATCAACATAAAACTCAGAAAGTGTGAAATCACCCTAGAAGCACGTTTAGTTTAGAAACCGCCTTGAGTCAATAGAAACTAAGGAAAATTTGAATTTCAAATTTAGTCAACGTTCAGAAAAGTATTAACGTGAAACATCATCTTTGTATTTAGACAATTTCTTGTATTCTAGAAGAAAAGGTTCAGAAACCATATTTAGAAAGTAAAAGTTATTTTGAAGGATTATTTAGAAACTCAATATCAACGTTTCTACAGACAAGGATAGTCTAACAGATGAACTACTCTTCTAAATGACAGCTCTTAGGACACAAAAAGAAGATCAACATGTGTCATGAGGAGGCGAAATTAAGAGACAAGGGTCTACTTCAAAATCCAAGTATAAAAGGATGAAGCCTTCAAACATGAAGGAACTTTTGCACAACAAGCGTTGAAAGCTTCTCATACTTTTTGAAGTTCATCATTTTCTTTGTAATCAGATTTTGTATAAAAAATCTTCTTTCTTGTGATCACTAGCTATCATTTTCTTCTTAGGAAAAATTTAGAAAAAGTCTCTCAAGTTCTTTACGCAAACATTGTTTTATCTTTAGAAAGACTTGAGTGTTCTTTGTTGGAGTATACTAACCCAGATCCTATCTTTGTATCCTGATCCATTAGTGATCAAGTGAGATTAGCTTGAAGAAGCTAGGACAAAGACTACTTATTAGTGATAGTAAATTGGAACTACTTTTCACTAGAGATAGCTTGAGAAGGCTATTTAAAGAATATTTGACTTTCTCAAGGTTGAGAAAGGGGTTGATTAGTAGAACTCAATAAGTTGTTGAGAACTAGATATAGGCATTGTTTGGCCAAACTAGTATACACTCTTTGAGTAATATCTTTCTTTATCTCTTTAACTTTTAGTTATTATTTAATATTCTATTATGTGTTTTCAAAATAAGTTTCTGAAGCTCATTTACATTTAAATACTTCAGAAAGTCTCTTTATGAAGCTTGTTAACATTTGTTTTCCGATTTCAAGTGAAAATCATTTGATAGACTTTGTTTAAGCTTTTAGATAAAAAAGAAGGAAATTTAGAAGCACAATTCAACCTGCCTTTTTGCTACCTTCAACTTAGTAGTTGCTTATAACTATATTTTAGTTATTAAAAGTATTTTGGAAAATGATTATTGTCGATGTTATCATGAAAGTCATATTTTGGAAAATTTATAGGATCATTGTGTCATGACTTGATCTGGGAATGTGACTTTTGTTAGCTCAGAATCTTCAGAAAGGTTTAATGATATATGCTTTGAGTGATAACATAACCAATCTTGAGAAAATATTTTGAAGAATGATTAATGTTTCCTTGAGTTTCTTGAAGCAACAAGCAAGTCTTATCATGTTAGCTTACACGGTTCTTAAAACGTAAATATTTTCACATGGCATGTACAAACATGTTTAATCTTATTTGAAGAGATTAGGACTTAATGAAAGTGAAAAATATATCATTGAATGAATGTACATATGCTTAACGGATTGAAGAAAATTCTCAAATATAAGAAATCAAACTCAGATTTTAAAAGTAGCACATGACTTCAGAAAGTACAATTCAATTGAAGATTTCTATCCATCTTGAAGTAAGTGTGTTCTACCATCCCAATCATCATGCTTGCAATCATAACATTCATAACAAGCTCTAATTAAAGAGAAGAAAATCAACCAAAAGTTTAGAAACTACAAGCACTCTTCAGAAAGTACATTTTCCAGTGAAACGGTACACTTTACAGGAAAATGAGGGAAATTTGAAATTCAAATTTAAAGTCAAAGTCAGTTATAGACTGACGTGAATCTCTTCTGTCAACTTGGTCAATTGCCTTAACTTCTAAAAGGAAAAGTTCATAAACCTCGTTTAGAAAGTAAAAAGTCGTTTTGAAGGTGACCTTCGAAACCTCTATTTCATAAAGGCTTCTAACAACTCCTGATAATGCCAAGCTACTCCTCTAGATTGCATTTCCAAGACACAAAAGGAAGATCAACATGTGTCATGTGGCACAGAATCAAGGGCAATGGTCATAAATGCAGATCATCTATAAATAAAGATGATATGCTTACAACAATAGAGACTTTTGTGAAGAAATGCTGAAATGTTGAACATTTTCTCCTCATCTTTCTGTAAAGACATTAATGCTCGTAATTGGTTTCATACTTGTAAAATCTTCTTTCTATGTTCTTAATATATCATATGTTCTTCCTAGGAGGAATCAGAAAGAAGTCATTCAAGTTTAGTATGTTATTGTTCATCTTATGAAAACTTGAGTGTTGGTTGGTTTGAATGTCAAATCCAACACAAACCCTTGTAACCCAATCCAGTAATGATCATTGTGAGTTAGGTTGGAGAGGCTAAGTAAAGACTACTTGTAACGTGATGGTAGAGTGAGCTCCTGGTTCAAGGTTAGCTTGGAGAGGCTGGTCAAAGACTACTCGGGCGTGACAGGAGTGAGCTCCTTGGTCACAGGTTAGCTTGGAGAGGCTCGTTAAAGACTACTTAGGTGTGACACTAGAGTGAGCTCCTGGTCACTATGTTAGCTTGGAAAGGTTGGTCAAAGACTACTTGGTTGTGATAGTAGAGTGAGCTACTAGTCACTTCTAAGAGCTTAGGAAGGCTACTATAAAGACTATCCAACTTTTCGATTTGAGAAAGGTTTTAGTGGAACTCAATGGTGGTTGAGAACTAGATATAGGTAGGTTGGCTAAACCAGTATAAAAACATCTATCAGTATCTTCTTCTCCCTTCACTCTCCTTTATTTACTACTCTGTGCTTATTACATTGTGTTTTCTAGAAAACCTGCTTTTACGAATATATATCTTAGTTTAGAAATTTACTTTCTAACGTAATTAACGTTGTTTCTATTGCATTTCAAGTTCAATACTTGATAGTATATTTTCTAAGTTTTTCCAAAAAGAAAGGAAAGAAAAGGTGAAACATGATTCAACCCCCTTCTTATGCACCTTTGCTTACAACCAGCACATGAGGAATCACATCCCTACATAAGCCTTCTAGGTGATGTGTCTTCTAAATGCATAAAGTAGTATAATACACTACAAGAAAACCTAAGTTCTGATGGATTTACCGGATTTTTTCCATTGATGTTCCAGGTTTTTGCGGAGAAAACAAGAAATTCCAAGATTTTTTTTTCTAGGCATGGCTCATTATCGATGGATTTTTCCATCGGTAATTCGTAAATGTATATAGGTGCGTGCAAATTTTTGGCACATGCATTGATGGATTTTTCCATCGATAAATATATTCTCAAATTATTAATTTTTTTATATTTGGATTTTAGTTTTATGGTGAATTTTTCCTCGGAACTGAATTTGAAATATCTATTGCATGGCGCGTATTCAATCATTACCAATGGATTTTTTCTGTTGGTAATTCAAAAATCTGCAGTAATACATGGACTTATTATGGCCACACACACACTTCACTTCCATCAGCCTTCACACACACTCTCTCTCACATTTCTTCTCTCTTGTCCCACCGCCACCTCGCCTTGCCGAGCCCCCGCGCACCGACTCACCTCGCACTAGCCACGCACGGCGGCCTCGACTCGTGCTGAGTCTCCTTGCTAGACCCACCTCCCGCCCCTCCCTCGCAAGCGCGATCCGACTTGACTCAGGACGTGCTCCTCCCGCCCTCTGCCTCACCTCGCAAGGCTTGCCTCCCGCCACCCTCGCAAGTACGATCGGGCTTGTCTCACCAACTCTGCCTCTCGCCAGCCCCAACTGGACCCCGCCGAGCTTGACCTGCCAGCTCGTCGCACCAGAGCTCATCGGCTAACCAAATTTCTCTCCCTCACGTGAACAACCACCTATGTGAAGCCAAACTCCTCCTACGACATGAACCTTCTAGGTGAGCATCTGTTTTTAGTATGATTTTGGCTATGGTTTTTAGTCTGATTTTGGCTAAGGTGAAATTTTTTTATACTTAGAGCACGCTTACATAATAGTTAAGTAAAAGTTTTGGGCAATTTGTCTAAAAAATTTTGATTATATTGTTTTGAACTAAAATAGAGTAATCCAAACATATGATTTTCTTATTCTATAGTGTAGTATTCAAGTCACTCTTATATTGCATTGAGAATGTTTTCCAAGCTAGCTATATTTTTTAACATATAAAGATGGTTGGATTGAGGGATTTTTGGTGAATTGATTTATTAATTTAAATAATTGATTTTGTTAGAGAACGTCAAATCCAATTGGAGCATTTCTTTAGAGCATATAATTCTTTTGTGACATTAAGGTAAGTAATTGTTTTTCTCTTATTTAATTACATTTTTGCTAGGATAGAGACTTATGATTTCTAAGATAGAGTTGTAGGAAATTGGGATTGCATGACTGGGGGAAGGGCGTAGAGGTCCTTCCTCGACTTGTTTGCATTGTTTGCTGTGGAGATTGATTGTGTATGCGGAGATTGTAGGATATGCATGTTGTGATGTTATAAGGGGGTGTGCTCTAGAATGGTTTTAGGATCTTTAAATGTTTATTTGATTGTATTGTGAATTTTATTTGAATGGATTGATATATGTATATATTGAGATTAATTTTTTTGGGATGTCTTAGTTTTAGGGAGGTTTTGTCAAAATTTTTTTTAAATTAATTTAAGGGGAGTCCTGAAATTTTGTTAAGTTAAAGAGCACAGACTATTTGTTTAAAAGAGTTTTACTTTTAGAAGATGGTTTGTTGAGAGATATTTATAATTAAATAAAATTTTAATTTGGGAAACTTTAAATGAATTTGTTAGGTTAAATTACACATTCAAGAACCATGAGTTCTACAAAGGACTATGGATGTATGACAGGGTGCACCCAGTAGGGGAATCAAACTTGAATTTTACATGGAGTTGAACAATTTGTAAGGTGGCTTGTCAGACAATACAATTTATGAATGAGGAAAAAGTTAGGTGTCCCTGTGCTAGGTGCAAATGTAGGTAATATTTTGATATGGACACCATTAGGTATCACCTATATAAGGATGGTTTTATGGCGGATTATTGGGTTTGGACTATGTATGGGGAAGTTGCCACCCAAAATTTTGAACATGCTAGTGTTGAAAATACATATGTTGGAGGTAGTTCAAGTAGAGTTAATATTGGTGAGCATGTAATGGGAAATATCAATTGGGAGGATAATTCTAGACGATATGAGGAAATGATTTATGATGTAGTTGTCCTCAAATTCATGCAGATTATGAACCTTCTATCGAGGCTCCTAATGCCGAGGTTGAGAAATTTTCTCTATATTGGAGGCTGTAAAGCCCCTCTATGGGAAGGGTGTGTACACTCGGAGTTGTCTCAGCGGTTAGGATGTTAGCTATAAAGTCAGAAGCTAACCAAAGTCAAAATTCGTTTGACCAATGGCAACATTGATGAGTGAGATATGTCCACAACCTAGTTTTGTTCCAAAGGATTTCTATCAGCCAAGAAATTAGTTTCAAAACTCGGGCTGAAATCAGAAAAAATAGATTGTTGTTTGAAGGGATGCATGTTGTACTACAAAGATGATGCATACCTTACCCAATGCAAATTTTATGAAAGCCCTAGGTTCAAACCAAAAAGATCTGAAATGGAAGATATAAGGATGTTCCCTATAAAAGAATGCACTATTTGCCCCTAATTCCAAGATTAAAGAGGTTGTATGCTTCAATGAGTTCAGCACCTCATATGAGATAGCACTTTGAGAATAAGAGAAATGATGGTGTCATGACCCACCCTTCCGATGGTGAAGCCTGGAAACACTTTGACCAAACTTATCCTGATTTTGCGGATCCTAAGAATGTTAGGTTGGGGCTTTGTGCAATGGATTTACTTTGAATAATCAATTTAGCAAACCCTATCTTGTTGGCTTGTAGTTGTTACACCTTACAATCTCCCTCCAGAAATGTGCATAAAAGATCCTTACATGTTTCTAACTTGTATAATCCCTGGCCTGATAATCCCAAAGCCAAGATTGATGTTTACCTCCAACCATTGATTGATGAGCTTAAAGAGTTGTGGTATTCAGGCGTGCAAACTTATGATATTTCCATGAAACAAAATTTCTTGCTGAGGGCATCATTGATGTGGACTATCAATGATTTTTCGGCCTATGGAATATTGTCAGTTGGATGATGTAAAAAATTGGCATGTCCAATCTGTATGGAGGATACAAAGGCATTCACATTGAAACATGGTCGAAAAAATGTTTGACTTTCATCGAGGTTTTTGGACCTTGATCATGAATTTAGGGGTAAAAAGGATGCGTTTAAAAGAAGATGGTTGAATGTGATGAGCCTCCTATGATGCTAAGCGGTAACCAGGTTTGGCACAAAGTTAGAGACTTTCCAAAGATGGCTGAACTGGGTAAATCCATATGATTTCTAGGATATGGGATAGATCATAATTGGACCAAACAAAGTATATTTTGGAGCTGCCTTATTGGAGGGATAATCTAGTTTCACTGTATTGATGTAATGCATGTGGAAAAATGTGTGTGATAACATCATAAACACTTGATGGACACCGATAAGACTAAGGACAATGTGAAAGCAAGGAAAGATTTGGCAGATTATTGTAATAAACTGAGTTGAGTTTAAGAAGTTACCAGATGGCCGTGTGTGTAAGTTCAAGACGAGTTATGCACTAACCTCTGTAGAACAATCTGTGTGTAAGTGGATGCAAAAGTTGAGGATGCTTGACGGTTATGCCTCAAACTTAGGTAGATGCGCCAATATTGCACAAGGACAATTAAGAGTCATGATTGTCATGTATTCATAGAGTGTTTACTTCCTATTGCATTTAGAGAATTACCTCTCCTTGTTTGGAAGCCATTGACCAGTTGAGTCAATATCTTAGAGACCTATGCTCGTCCACTTGAGGGTTGAAGATCTCCTAATTATAGAGAGAAACATTCCTATAATTTTGTACAAATTAGAGAGAATATTTCCTCAATTTCTTTGATTCTATGGAACACTTACCCATACACTTGGCATATGAAGCATGGGTGTGTGGCCGATTAATACAAATGGATGTATCCCTTTGAAAGAAATATTGGAAGTTTCAAGAGAACTGTGAAAAATAGGGCTCAAGTATAAGGTTCTATATGTGAGGCATATATATCCAATGAGACGTCTTTCTTTTGTTCCTATTACTTTGAGTCATTATTGCTCAGAATGCAAGACAGTATATTATGTATCATACCCTGGTAAGTGCAGAAAGGATTGGAAGATGGTCATGAAAACTAAATGTAGGGGTTGAGTTGAGGTCAAAGAACTTCCTACGATGCTTTCAAGTGAATGATCCAGTCCTCAGTAGTCGTTGATATAGGAACATTGCCAGTTCACGTTCCAATTTGGTGAGGTTAAGATAATTCACTCTTCCAGTGATCAATTAATAAGTGAACACAACGAAAGCGATGGTAGTGATAAGGACGAGGACTATGAGTTTGAGGATGATGTTGAGACTGAGAATGAAGATAGTCGTCAACTTTCAAGAATAAATGTTTTGCATTTACTAGTCTCATACTTATTACATCTTTTTATTTTAAATTATCATATTATTTGGTTTTTAATACATTGTTGTTTCTTTTTTAGCTATGGCACCTAAAGGAAAAAACAAGGGCAAGGGTAAGGGTAAGGGTGTCCAAAATAATCAGACAATCACCCTCCTACTCAGGCATCTACCATAGCCATTCACACATCTACTTCTAGCCCTTCCATGCCACCACCCCATGCCCATATGGAGTTTACCATGGTCCTTACTCCTAGGCATGTGACCGAAGTCGTGCCTTCAGCTCCACCACCACCACCAGGTAGATCTTGTGCCCACCCCCACACAAATCAGGGGTGCTGAAAAGGGTCAGTGTGGCTCAAGGCAAGGCAATCAGGACATGGGTCTATAGGGGAACAATGGGTACCGCTTGTACGTCTCTGAAAGCAGGTAAGTAATTTAATTGTTCAACTCATGAATCTTGTTGTAATAATTTGAACAATTTCTTGATATATAATAACATTATTTTGTATTATTTGCTATGCAGTTGGCATCCAGCCACACGGGCCATGCACGAGGTGACACACACCATCCAAAACCTATGAATGGCCATTGAGTCATTTGGCAAGCTGCGAAGAATGAGAAGTTGCTGGTTTCCGAGTGGAAGGTAAAATAAAATAATTATTACAAAAATGTGTGATTTACTTTATAAACTACTTTCAATTACCTTATTTTTTTATTTCCATGTGTAGAGCCACTTCATCATCCATCCCAAAGATGAAGATTACATGTTTAAGCTCTTCAAATCCAGGGCAGCTCAGCCTGCAAGACATGTACATCGACATTGAGAACGGCAATGACACCCAGGTGGATAAATCAAGCTACCTTGGACTATTTGTGGCAAATTGGAGAAGTGAGAAATTTAAAGAGAAGTCATTGAAGGCTAAGGCAAGTAGAGCGTTGCAAAGGGTGGATCTGTTCATTGTGGTGGTTCAGCTATATCGAGTCTACACGTGGCCAGATGCTTTAGTCATTATTTTAAACATTTTTTATTCCTCTTGTTAAATTTATATTTTTAGTTACTAATGTCGTCAATTTTCACTCAAAATGTAGGCTAGTGAGTTAAAGAGACCACCCACACAGAGTGAGTTGTTTAGAAAGACTCACACGCGCAAGGCAAATAAGACATGGGTCGATATCGCTAGAGAATGTTTGGGTATATATGTTCTGAGCACTTATTGTTTGTATATATATTTAATTTATTACTTCATATATTTGATAGATGTTTAATTAATTTTATTTTCTTATAGCATGCCTATGAGCAGCGCTATTAGGAGGCTACGACCCGGGAAGAGAGGATTATAGGTGAGGAGTGCCCCGATTGATGGAGACCAACTTGGCAAGAGGTAGTCTCTTACAAGAACCGCATCTATGCATGGGGTCATTTTATGCTAGTAGTTTGTCCTCTGCCTCACTGGGGCATCTACACTGGGTCCACCACCAAAGATGGTGAGGTCTGCGAGAAAGTGTACCTGCTTAATTCGAAACTTCATCATATGCAAGAGAAGGATGTAGAGACAACGCCAGTTACAGGAGATGCAAAAGAAGATGGAGGACAAGGAAAAGGCCTTGGAGACAGAAATAAAGAAGCAGATGAAGGAGAAGGAGACAAGATTAAGAAAGCAAATGGAGGAGGAGACGAGATTAAGAAAGTAGATGAAGAAAGAGATGGTCTCTTTGTGGAAGAAGATGCAGGCTTGGCTCCTAGCCCCAGCAACATAATGATAATGATGGTGATGGTAATGGTGATGATGATGGTGACAGTGATGTTACGATGATGCTGGCTTTTCCTAATTTGAGTTATTGTTTTTACTTTATTTGTTATATGTTAAACTATTTATATTTCTGTTGTAGACTTTCTGATAGTTTTATCTATTTTACATTCTAGACTTAAATTTATTGTGTTTTCTATTTATTAAGCATTCTTTAATAAAACATACAGCATCATAATTAGTTTTAAATAAAATATAAGCTAATAAAATATAGGGAACATTCAAATTACAGGCAAAATAATTTTAAAAAAAAGTTAATTATCGACATATTTTTTAGGTAAAATAAAACAAAAAATAAAAATTAAACAATAAAAATAAAAAATCTAATTATTGATGGAAAATTCCATCGGCAAAAATCCCATTTTAAGCAAATGATTTTAGGGCAAATGATTTCGTTGTAAAAAGCCACTTTAACGAAAAAAATAAAAAATAAAATGACATATTTCTGGCGAAAAAAATCCGATAACATTGATGAAAAATAAAAAAAATAAAAAAAACATATTTCTAGCGGATTTTCCGCTAAATAAAATACTATTAAAATTACCGATGGATTTTTCCATCGGTGACTAAAAAAAATCCGCCTAATTCTTTTATGGTGACGAATTTGTCGCGAATTTTGGTTAGCCACTTATCGATGGATTTTTAAAAAATATCCGTCAAAAATCCGCCAATAAAGTTTTTGACCTGTAACATTTCCGACTACGTTATTACCATATAAATCCGCGATAATCCTCTGGAACAAAAAATTTTGGTAACACCATAAAATTTTCTAACAATGTATTTTTTGGTAGTGATATCACACTTAAAACATTATTTTATCTAAACCTTTATCCCAATTATTTATTCAAAACATGATATCCAAGTTTATAAAACTAAAATACTTTGATATACAAAAGCTGAAAACATTTTAGTCATACTTTGAAAATTGATTTAGTACTTGAACTGAATCATAAATGTATCTCTAGCTTGTTACATGATTTTAATCAAAATCTACAATTTCAAATCCATCCTTGAAATTTGTGAACATAGATGTTTCTAACTCTAAAATTAAATATATAATTTTAAAATAATTCATGGCTAGGATCCTACCCGCGCATCACCGGAGCTCTCTACTCTAACATAATTCTAATCTAAGCCTTACTATAAAGCAAAGCTCACCATTGGATAGCCGCTTCTATGGGAACGGTGATTGAGCTATGTTTGTACCTGGACTATGAAGAGGAGGGAGAGGGTCAGTTAAATGAGTGAATGAGTTCTCACTTATTATCGACATAGGACAACCAAGGAATATACATAATGCAATATACATGCAACAATCATAAATCATTTGATATTTACATACATAACTATCTAACAAAATACTTTTCTTTCCAATGTTTCATAAACAAGCATTTATAGAATTCATAGCCAATCATGAAATCATTTAATTAAGGGTGCGGTAGAGCTTTAGAAACAGGTATGCTGAATACGATAAATAAGTACATAAATGTAATAACCTTCCATCAACTTAAAAGTGGTGCTCAGTCCCGCGAACAAGAGCTTTTCTTTGAAATTTTAATGGTCCAGCGAACTGTGTCCTAGCAAACTGATTTAAATATGGATAATTTGGCCTTGGCTAGCCTTGGTATACCAAAGTTAACGCAAAAACTATTGTTAACTCACAGTTCTCTTTACCTCTACCGTCTAAATTAGTTTGAATAAAATCATTTAAATTTGAAAACTCTTGAAACTATGAAAGCACGGACTTATATAACTCTAACAATCTGATTTTAGCATAATGTGACTATGAAATCATACCGAAGGATCACCCGCTTGTAGGCATTTGATTTCAAGCCCACATAATATGTATCTAGAAGTTGCTACGTATCATAAACTGAATTTCTAAAATCTCATTTCTCAAGCTAACATCTTATCATAAACTTGGTAACTTTAATATTATACTTCAAAACCAAAGGGGTTCATAATCATGAAACTCTGAAAAATACATATTTAGTCACAAAGCTAAATCATACTCTATTCAACATTTATCTAATATAACTTAACTCATTATTCTAAAAGCATAGTCTGATATTTCAAATCTTGAAAACATGATAATATCATAAATCCCGAAAACATATCTGACAACTTCCATAAACATTGCTAAAATACTTATTTTCTTCTTTATCCTCTCTTAGACATGTAAGGCATTTCCATAGCATACAACATAACAATCATGGTCCCATGGTTTTCTAAAACATATTTCTTTTCATGCTAAAATCATAAATCATAGTATTTGCTATTTCAACATAACGTGTAAAATCACATTCTCATATCTACTCTTATGTTTAACAATCATAATGCATTAAACATAATCATAATAGCTAAAATAAGGTCATGAGTTTGAACCCACTCATTGTATGGGCCGGGAATGTGTGGGTGCTACTTGCTTGACCTTAGGAGCATGGAATGGCACCAACACTGCCATAAAGAAACAGGATACTTGAATAATCACTAACAACTCAAGAATAAGTCTAGATCAACTCTAATAATATTGGGGGAGTGCCCTCGCTTGATAACAAAAAGAAATACTAACAACTCGTACTCTAGAACATGAAATGGAGAAGAGGGAGATGACAAAACCACCAAAAATCCCTTACCTTTGAGCTTGGAAGGAATACTTATAACTATACCAAAAACATATAACTTAGCAGACCTTAAATATCTATAGCAACTTGATTAACATGTGTAATAACTAAGCGTAATTCTATTGAAATATACATAACAAAGAAACACAATATTTATTGAGTACATAGTTAAGTACAAAAGGAAGCTCTTCTATGAGCTTGAATACACCTCTGTTCTCTAATATATTTACATACATATCCATTCCACTAAATACAACTTAATAAAAGCATTAACTACTACACTATTGCAATCTTCAGTTCTTATGCGTAGCAGCATCAAAGTCCTCCTGGCTTAACCTAGACGACACGAAACACAAAAACACATAGGGATGAGAATTATATAATTCTTAGTAGGGCAACTCCCCCGTTATACACCAATAATGCCATCATCATCACCCCAACCACTTCAGTTTATCAAGAAAATGTGAGCATGCAACATCTATCAAAGGTTCATTTTAAAGTTCAAAAACCATTTTTCCGAAGTGGACTTCTTTTAGCATTCACTCACATAATTCACATATATCATGAAGCCCAAACACATAATAAGTAACTCTAATCAAGAGATTACATATGATATGATTATGCATATGTCAAATGCAGTGAAATTATTCCAAAGGAACCTTTTACCTATGGCCATAGAAATAAAATCAGTGCATTTTTCTTTTTTATTAACATAGGAATTACTTAGTTTATACCAACGGGCATTTGCCGTGGACAAATCCACAATAGATAGTTTATAACAAATGGTATTTACGTGGATCAAACACAAGGGAAATAGACGCCTATTAGGACTAGCTATTCCTATACGTGATCATTGAACTTCATTTTTTTCTATTTTCGAATCACATACAGATCTATTCCTAGCCGATACGTCTACCGACTAAACATATTTGGGTAAGTTCCTCTTTCTATTTCCTTCCCTCATTCAACCTAAGTCTTGTTTATGTTTTGTCCATATGTTAGAACATGCACAATTTAAGTTTATACGTTCTCTTTTCCTTTTCCAAATGCATGCATAAAGCACATGTAGGCATTTCTTCACAATGAAATTTCAATCATACCTCATAAACTACTCTTTACTTCCTCTAGCATGCATTTATATGTCACAAGTCACATGGATAAATAGTTAACATCAAGTATTTATGTCATACTAGAACCAAAATGCCATTGTTTCATCAATTCAAAGCATTGTTGCATTTCCAGCATAATGGCAGATTTCACACGTTCATAGCACAATTTAGCTGCCCATCAAACAATTAATTTAGAAGCTATAAAAATTATCCACTTCAATGTGTCCACAAGGTTCCCTAAAAATTTCAGAGCAAAAAGAGTTCTCTAACTATGTTAGAAAAAATTAGATGATTTTAGTGCTCAGGAACCCTCAATTTCAGTTTAGAACCCGAAATGCATAATTTTTAGCCCTAGCAAATGATTGAATCAATTCATAAAAAAATTTAAAATTGAACTTTAAGATGTTTTTAATACCTGTAAAAATTTCAAGTGGTAATTCAATCTTTTTCTATGGTAATAAAATTGGTAAAATTTACAGCTCTAGTTTCAATAGTCCAGATAGCATGGGAACCATTTCGGTTTTTGATTTTTTAAAGGCATTTAGAGTGAAAATCAGAGCTCAAGAAAATTTGTGGAACTAGCCTAGGATGTTAGCTTTAACATATATTTTTTCTAGTTTATGAAAATACCCACAATTTTCTCAAAAAATTCATGATTAATGGCTGCCTGTGTAAAACTGAAAATCCAACAGCATAGAGCAAAACCCCTTTTGACAAAAATGATTTTTAACATCATCCAAACACACCACCAAAATTAATACATCAATATCAACCAATATAACCAGAAATTTTGGACCTACCTTAATTAAAACACATCAGAATAAATTTGAGAAGAAAAGGCAAAGAAAACCCTACTTTTAGTAACTTAATGGCTCCTTGGACCCAGGGTGCTCTAAGATTGCCTCTTTTCTTCCAAAGCTCCCCAAATTAACCCAAACTCCTTCTTAACTAAGTGAGGGTGAGGTATCAAGGTAACTTTTGGTGAGATAGAGATTTTAATCGGTTAGATTTGTAGGGATTGAAGTGTATAACAAGTTTTGTGAAGGAATTTTGAAGCTTTAACAATTCTAGCTTAGGGTTTATGGACTTAGAACTCAAGATCAAGCTCTTGAAGATGAAGATGGTGGCTGCTTTCTTTTCCTCTTGCTGGCCAAAATTGGTATGGCTTGGTGGAGAAGATTGTGTTTGTGTTTTCTTGTATTTAATGCATGTAATAAGATATTATGTAGTTAGATAATTATTAATGTAAGAAAGCAAATGGATGGCAAAGATTTAATCTTAGATTCCAAGATTAAATCTTGGCCTTCCACATGTCCTAAGGATAAACATTATCCATTTGTGATGATTAAATCACCTTTCAGTGTTAGAAATCACACAGAAATTTCACCGAACGAGTAACGTCATATCCCGATTAAACTAACATTACCTGAAAATTTATTCTAAGCATGAAATTTTCATTTCCACTTATTTCTAACATATTCCCATGTTTTCCTAATTTCTGGCACCTTCAGGCTCTCGAATCTAGGGTTTTGACTATGTAGGGCCCGTGGGGCCTACAAGGTTACTATTCACCTGGTCGAAATTTTTTTTTTAAACATGTCCGCTGGGCCATCCTCATCATTTCAAAGTCAGATTTTTAAATTATGACTAATAAAGCTCAAATTAATTTTTAAATATTTTTAGGGTGTTACATTACCACCCACCTTAAAAAGAATTTTGCCCTCAAAATTCATTTAAAAACAATTTCAAAAGACAAATTTGATAAATCAAACAAGGAATTCACACACAATTCAATCAAATCCTAAACATTCCTACCTCGGATTAGATTATTAGGTGGTGAGGTCTGCTAGCTTGTAGTGCCCTGTGTGGTGGCTTTTCAATAGGCTTTGGATATCTTTCTGGATACTCCAGATCTTATCTGCGATTTCCATAATGGTAGCATACGTATTGCCCTACCAAACAAGGTCTACTCCTATGATTCTTTCCACATTTTGGGCAATCTTGCCGCATGGTTGACTTTGGTAGTTGTTTGTCTTCATTCGGGATAGCTTGGAACTCCTCTTTGGAGCGAAACCTCCTCAAAACTTTGGTCTTCAAGCACCAATCTTTTGTTAGAAGTGTCCCTAGCAGATTTGGTGATTGCTAGCTTTTTGTTGGAGTCTCTGCATGTTGGCACTTGTTCACTAGGGTTGCATAATCCCAAATCTCTAAGAGACCCACAGCAACTTCAATGTCTTCACGTAACCCTCCTTCATACTTTATGCATTTCAAGGATTCATCAGGATTGCACTGGTAGATAGTGGAAAACTTTCAAAGTTCTTCGAACTTGGCCATATATTCTGCTACTTAGGGACCCTTACTTAAGTGCCATGAACTCCAACTCTTTTGCATTCCTCACTGAGACAAGGAAATACTTATGGTAGAAAGCTTCCTTGAAGATATCCTAGGTGACTTCAGTCTGAGGATGCCTGAACAATCCCTTGTGTTACCCACCAGAATTAACAACATTTACTTCTAACATGTAAGTAGCAAAAGCCACCTTTGGATCTCTGTGCAAGGAAGAACTGAGAAAGTTTTCTCCATGGCCTTAATCCATTCTTCTGCTTTACTTGGATTAAAGGCTCCTGAAAAGGCGGGGGTTTGCATTCCAGAACTCGTCAAATTTCTGATATTCCACCTCTACTTCATTCTCTTAGGGTTACCAGTTGGGTTCTAGTCTTCATTACGGTCTAACCTTTCCATCATTTGGTTAGCAACCCTCCTCTCATTGCTGAACCATCTCGGAACATACCCATCATATTAGCTTCATTCCAGCTTGATCCTATTATGCCGATTTGAAGTCATTGATTCCTATCACACCAAACAAAATATTGAGTTGATAAGGCTCAATCCAAGCTAATGTGGCAGGTAACCCACAACATTCTAACCGCGTCATACACATATATAAAATTATAATGCATGACATTTACTAAGGAAGCATAGCCAGTCCATTCCTCAAGGTCTTACAAGGATGAACTACTGATACTATAATGTAACATCCTCCCAAGTACAACATCATTCATAAGTCATGACATCATATTCGAGGAGTAGTTACTTATAACTTAGTGGACCTTTCTTAAATATCTATAGCAACTCGATTAACATGTGTAATAACTAAGCGTAATTCTATTGAAATATACACAATAAAGAAACACAATATTTATTGAGTACATAGTTAAGTACAAAAGGAAGCTCTTCTATGAGCTTGAATACACCTCTTCTCTAATATTTTTACATACATATCCATTCCACTGAATATAACTTAATAAAAGCATTAACTACTACACTATTGCAATCCCAAGTTCTTATGCGTAGTAGCATCAAAGTCCTTCTGGCTCACCTAGACGACAGAAAACACAAAAACACAAAAACACATAGGATGAGAATTATACAATTCTCAGGGGCACCCCCCGTTATACAACAATAATGCCATCATCATCGCCCAAGCCACTTTCAGTTTATCAAGAAAATGTGAGCATGCAACATCTATCAAAGTTCATTTTAAAGTTCAAAAACCATTTTTCCAAGTGGATTTCTTTTAGCATTCACTCACATAATGCACATATATCATGAAGCCCAAACACATAATAAGTAACTCAATAAAGAGATTACATATGATATGATTATACATATGTCAAATGCAGTGAAATTATTCCAAAGGACCCTTTTCACCAATTGCCATAGAAATAAAATCAGTGCATTTTTCTTTTTCATTGACATAGGAAAGACTTAGTTTATACCCAACGGGTATTTGCCGTGGACAACTCCACAATAGATAGTTTATACCAAATGGTATTTACAGTGGATCACACCATACAAGGAAAATAACCTTAGGATTGAGCTCATTCCTATACGTGATCATTGAACTTCATTTTTTCCATTTTCAAATCACACACATAGATCTATTCCTAGCCGATATGTCTACCAACTAAACATATTTGAGGAAGTTCCTCTTTCTATTTCCTTCCCTCATTCAACCTAAGTCTTGTTTCTGTTTTGTCCATATGTCAGAACATGCACAATTTAATTTATACGTTCTTTTTCATTTTCCAAATGCATGCATAAAGCACATGTAGGCATTTCATTTACAAATTTCAATCATGCCTCATAAACCACTCTTTACTTCCTCTAGCATGCATTTATATATCACAAGTCACATGGGCAAATAGTTAACATCAAGTATTCATGTCATACTAGAACCAAAATGCTATTGTTTCATCAATTCAAAGCATTGTTGCATTTCTAGCATAATGGCAGATTTCACACGTTCATAGCACAATTTAGCTGCCCATCAAACAATTAATTCAGAAGCTATACAAATTAGCCAAGACACTTCAATGTGTCCACAAGGTTTGCTAAAAATTTCATAGAAAAAGAGTTCTCTAACTTTTTTTAAAAAAATTAGATGATTTTAGTGCTCAGGAACCCCTCAACTTTAGTTTAGAACCCGAAATGTATAATTTTTAGCCCTAGCAAATGATTGAATCAATTGAAAAGAAAATTTACAGTTGCACTTTAAGATGTTGTTAATACCCTGTAAAAATTTCAAGTGGTAATTCAATTTTTTCCTAAGGTAATAAAATTGGTAAAATTTACAGCTCTAGTTCCAATAGTCCAAACAGCATGGGAACCATTTCGGTTTTTGATTTTTTAAAGGCATTTAGATTCAAAATCAGAGCTCAATAAAATTTCTGGAACTAGCCTATGATGTTAACTTCAACATATATTTTTCTAGCTCATGAAAATACCCACAATTTTCTCAAAAATTCATGATCAGTGGCTGCCTATGTAAAAACCGAAAATCCAGCAGCATAAGCAAAACCCTTTTTGACAAAAATGGTTTCTAACATCATCCAAACACACCAAAAAAATTAATACATAAATATCAATATAATATCAACCAATATAACTAGAAATTTTGGACCTAGCTCAATCAAAACACATCAGAATAAATTTGAGAAGAAAAGGCAAAGAAAACCCTACTTTTAGTGACTTAATAGCTCCTTGGCCCCAAGGTGCTCAAGATTGCCTTTCTTCCCAAAGCTCCCTAAATCAACCCAAACTCCTTCTTAACTCAGTGAGGGTGAGGTATCAAGGTAAGTTTTGGTGAGAAATAGAGATTTTAATCGGTTAGATTTGTAGGGATTGAAGTGTAGAACAAGTTTTGTGAAGGAATTTTGAAGCTTTAACAACTCTAGCCTAGGATTTATGGACTTAGAACTCAAGATCAAGCTCTTGAAGATGAAGATGGTGGCTGCTCTTCTTTTCCTCTTGCTGGCCAAAATTGGTTTGGCTTGGTGGAGAAGATTGTGCTTGTGTTTTCTTGTATTTAATGCATGTAGAAGATATTATGTAGTTAGATAATTATTAATGTAAGAAACCAAAATGGATGGTTAAGATTTAATCTTGGAATCCAAGATTAAATCTTGGCCTTCCACATGTCCTAAATGGATAAACATTATCCATTTGTGATGATTAAATCTCCTTTTGTGTTAGAAATTGCACACGAAATTTCACCGAACGAGTAAACGTTGTACCTAATTAAACCAACATTACCAAAAATTAATTCTAAGCATAAAATTTTTATTTTCACTTATTTCTAACCCTATTCCCATGTTTTCCTAATTTGGGCACTTCAGGGCCCGAATATGAGGTTTTGGTTGTCCGACAGCGTGGAACCCATAAGATTACTATTCACCCCGATCTAGAAATTTTTTTATTTTAAACATTTGGGCCATCCTCATCATTGCTCAACTTTCAATTTTTGAAATTATGACTAATAAAATTCAAATTAATTTTTAAATAATTTTTGGGTGTTACAATATGTGATTTAATTTTGAATGATTTGTATCATTTCATCAAAAAAAAAGTTGACAATTATCTTGATTTCATGACTAAAAGTATTATTTAATTATCATATATGAACAGAAGGCAAGACATCCTAGGATGACTTGTACAAAATTTATAAAATATTATTATCATCTATTTAGCATAATATGACCCAATTAGATACCATAAAATAGTTAAGAAGATAAAATAGTTTATAATTGTTTGATAGCTACAATCTATAATTAGAATAGCATGAATAGTTATAATATTGTGTAAATTTTAATTATAAATAGAGCTAAGCCTAATATTAGAACTCATTAAACAACTAGCACAATGTTCAATTAAAATTAAGAATTACTAATACTTTCCACAATAAAATTCAACCTATTGATAGAGAGGAGTTAATAGTGAAGTTAGATTAATACATACTTATTATTTATTATATGAATAAAGCAGAATAATAAGAATGGTCTAAGTAATAGTTAAAATTTTAATTAATAATTACTTACAATAGAACTTTGTTCAATACCATTATTTAGCTAGACAGTTAGTATAGTCTTCCAATTAAATAGTTAATTAGTTAGGTATTATTATTAAGTAACACAATAGGACTCAATCAATTAATTGAAATTAACTAATAGCTATTTGAGGATTACAATTAAATTATAAACAAATTATTAAAGTATAAGAAGTGTTCAATACAACAAGATTAGTTTCACTCTTATGGGTATTATTTAACTATTAACAATTTCTAAAATCAATATATTCATATAGTATGAGAGAACATAACTTTTTAGCAATAATAAAATAGGTAAATAATAATTAAAGTTTCACAGTTAAATTATTGTTATTATTAGTAGTATTACTTAGTTAAATACCATTATTTAGCTAGAAAGTTAGTGTAGTCTCCTAATTAATTAGTTAATTATTAATTAGGTATTATTATTAAGTAACATAATAGGACTCAATCAATTAATAGAAATTAGCTAATAGCTATTGTAGATTTTATGATTAAATTATAAACCAATTATTAAAGTATAAGAAGTGTTTAGAGCAAGATTAATTTCAATCTTATGCATATTATTTAGCTATTAACAATTTCTAAAATCAATATATTTATATTATATGAGAGAACCTAACTTTTTAGCAATAATAAAATAGGTAAATAATAATTAAAGGTTAACGTTAAATCATCATCATTATTATTAGTATTACTATTATTGTTATAAATGGATTAGTAGACAGTATAGCATGAACAACTTCTAAGACAAAATATTAAATGTTGAAATTGTCATCACATAAGCAACAAACGAGATACAAAGATTAAGATTTAGTGTTTTGAATTTATTATTGATTCAGTTAACTTATGTATGTTTGAGGTTAGTCTTAGTTAAGTTGTGATTTGTGTTGGAAAAGTTGTTAACCTTGGTATGCCTAGCTTGCCAAGGAGGCGGTACCAAGCGGCTATAGAGGCAATCTTTTAAGACGTTAACCTTAGCATACCTACTCCATTGAGGTGGTCTACAAGCAGCCATGGAAGGGTTTTATAATTCAAATACACCACAAAATATGGTCTCTTTGGGAAAATCTCATAAATATCTATTCATGATGTAAGTGAATGCTTATTGAATATGAATTCAGTTTTAAGTTAATTTCATTATGTTGGATTTTATTTAGTAAAGACAAGAATTTGAATTGCATGTATGTAAATATTATTATTATTATTATATAATTACTTACATGTCCATGTTGTATGTATCATTATTATGTAGTTCATTGTTGTCCCATGTATCATTATTATGTAGTTCATTATTATGTAGTTTGATGACCCCTTTCCCTCCTTCCACCCTACATATAGTTGCAGCATTAATTATGCTTCAAGATCCACCCTTAGTAGAGCTCTATGTTTCCGTTGGTGAGCTTCGCTTCAAAGTAAAGCTTAGATTGGTTCATGATAGTTATAGAATGCTCTAGTACGTAGTCATGCAAGTAGGATTCTGGACCATACATTATTTATGATTATTTTATTTTAGTTTAGTTATATTTTTTTATTTATGAATGGCTATGGCCAGCCAGGATATTCAATTTTAATATTTAGATTTTATGCCTTAAAAATATTTTTGATTTTATGAAATTATGGTTGAACTTTTATTAGTGAGAATTGATATTGAATTAAGTTTTTGGAAAAAAGTTATATTTTATTATGCACATTGCACATCATATTACCAGGTTTCCATGGGGACCTAATCTCTCACGTGTTGGTCACATGCTCATTGGCTTTGCTTGATCCATGTTGAATCTCTTGACAAGTTTCTTTGTGTATTCCTTTGATCAAGGTTAATTCTTTTTGTTATTTAATTTGAAGTCAAAGAAAGAACTTCAACTCTCCTATCATGGTCATTTCAAATTCACTTAGCACGAGTTCAAAAAATTTCTTGAGAGAATGAATAGTAGCATAAAAAATAATCTTATCAGCATATATTTGTACAATAAAAAAACCATTATCTTGAAAAAAAATAGAGAGAGTATTACCAACATTATCCTTTTTGAATCCATTCTTAAGCGGAAAGATGGAGTCTATCATACTAAGCTCTTGTGGCATGTTTACGACCATATAGTGCCTTTATGAGCTTAAAACATTGTTAGGAAAAGTTTTATTATCAAATCTTGGAGGTTGCTTCACATAGATTTTTTCAGAAAGAAAGCCATTTAGAAAGCAGAATTTTAATCCATTTGATAAAGAATGGATCCTTTGTAGGCTACAAAGGCTAAAAGCTTTTTGATAGCTTCCAATCTTGCCATTAGGCATAGGTCTCATCATAATCAATCCATGCTTGATGATTATACTCTTGAGCAACCAATCTTGCCCTATTTCTTACCTCTTTCCAGCTTCATCAAGTTTTTATCCATTTGGTACCTATGATAGATTTTCCTTTGAGTTTCTCTACCAGGGTCCAAACTTTACTCTTTTCAATGATCCAGTTCTTCTTACATAATGTTCACCAGCTTTTATCACTTAGGGCTTCTTCAACATTTTCTGGTTCAAAAGTTGATAAGAAAGCACACACTATATGGAAACGAACGGTATTTCGATGGATCTGAATTATCCTGAAGGTTTATAATGGGTACTGCTATCATTTTTTTAGCCGTCGATGGAATATTATCAATAGGTAACTTAACCTATAGGTAATTTTTGACAAGTGTATTGATGTGTATAAAATTGAAGACCAATTGGTACAATTAAATTAAAGGTGTCACCGAGGTCATCAGATAAATAATATTACTAACAAATTATATTAATTTTACCGATGGTTTACCAATGGGTTATATATATTTTTAAAATGATTTAATTTGAAAATATAATTAGTTATCAACGGGTTTACCATGTTGTAATATTTTAATATTTCATTGCAATGTGAACTCATCTATATAAACTATGGATTGTATTTAATTATTTTTAATTTATTTATATAATAATTTCATTATCAATTAAAGTGATATTGAGTAAGAAAATAATGAAATAATAATAAAATAAACAACTGATGCAATAAGTAAACAAAGTATCATAATAAAATCTATAAAAAGTGTGATAAATGTATGAAATATAAAAAATGAAATAAAAAAGCTAGATAAAGACTAGCTAAACTCCTGGTCATTCGTCATCGATGGCATCATCATCATTGGACCATCAGAGTTGTCTACACCATCAAATGGTGAGGAGCCCTAAAAAATGGAAGGGAGTGGCATCTCGGGGAGCTTCTTGGATCCTGAGACCTCCTGTCCCTGAAGAAGCTCATAACATCAGCAATGATCTTCTTTGCATACTCTTGAACTTAATCTTTTCTTTCTTAGCCTTTTCCGCTGCTATTGCTCCATGGACAGCTTCAGCAGTAAATCTCTCTTAGCTTTATCTCCATTGCTACTCGGCCTCCTGTTTACTCCTAAAGCCGAAGGAGCTATGCTTGCTATTCTCTTTCAGGATAAGCCATGTCTGCTACTATAGCTCCTCTTAAGGGCATGCACACCCTCCCTTAGGGTGTTATCCCCAATAGCAAACCTAGTGGTAGAGGATGGGGATTTATTGATAGGATAGTACTCCATCCAATATATGTGACCTTTGTAAGGGCCGCAACCACCTGGGCCTAGACATCCTCTTCGTTTAGAGGAGGAGGGATGAGCATCGGGCCCAGCCTTAGTCACTTAGGTTGGTCTGGGTCTGTGCAAGCTCCAAAGGTCTGTAAACTCAGTACAAAGGAAAAAGTATAAAAACACATTATAAGTAATAATTATGAGATAAATGAAAAAAGTAATAAAAATTAAGTAAAAAGATATATGAATTTAAACTTACATAAGTGGCCTCAGAATGAATCTACCCATACCTCTTTAGACTCCATTTGTGCTTACCCTTTAAAATGTGGGTGCTGAAATAGCTCTCCTTAGGTTGAAGGATGGTTTAACTTCCTAACTGCACATATGTGTACAATAAAAGTGATAACAACATAGTATTTTCCATAATTCAAATATAGTAAATTAACATTTAATAATATATTAAATATAGAAAGGTTAAACATTTACCAAACACTTATAGGTCCTCCTAGGTGCTGGACCCACCCATATGCAATGACCCATATTTTTGTGAGGCCTAATTTGTCTTCCTCTTGTTGGACCTATCCTTGAAGGTTGGCTTGGAGGCCAAGAGCGCAGGCTACTGAGGGTGACATCATTCAGCCACAAGTTGTTCATATGCCCCTTGCGGACATCATGGAACATGTCTTGCAATTGTTTGGAGGACCTAATCCTCCAAGCCCTCTTAACAACGGGCTCATGCTTGGGCAGAATGTAGAACCTCCTTTACATACATAAAACTCAACACATAAGTAATAAAATATATATATATTTTAACAAAAGTGAATAAATCATAAAATTACCTTTCATTCCTCCCACCACATCTCCTTGACAATTTTCAGGATGTCAATACAAGTGGACCATGGTGGTTATACATACTCTGTATAACCTCCGTGATCCGATAGTGATCCTTAGCAAATTGATCAAAGCTGTTACATAGATGAACTAAATTAAAAACAATGAAAATATTTTAAATATCTTACATAATGCAAAATTATAATGTAATAGAAAACATGTTTAAACTTATCTATCTCTAGCATCGACCTAATTTGGAGCGTCTACTATCAAGCCTAAGTGGCCTACCATCTAGGTTGAGGAGCCTCTCATCTAGGTCCTGTGTTTGTGACCTACCCAAGGAAACAAGAGTCTAATGAGATACAAGGGTAAGGGTCAGGCAATGGTAAGGTTGGGAGAGGGGTACTGCGGATGGGCTGTGATTGGGAATAAAGGAGAGGTGGAGGGCCAACATCTAGGAGTGGGCATCATCATAAAGGGAGGGATGGTGGTGGTAAAGATGAAGGTGGAGGTGGTAGAAGGAATGGTAGCAAAGATAGTAGGAGGGGCGGTAGTGGAAATGGTGGGAGAGGCAGAGGAGAGGTGGTGAGGTGAGAGGGGTGGTAGGTAAACCAACCTTCTAAGGTCGCCTTTGCCTTTACCACCCATCCTGAAACAATTCAAAAGTATAGAAATAGCATAAATTACATTGGGAAATTTCAAGTAATTTGAAAACGGTATTGCATATAATATTTAACACCTTAGTTAATTTGAATGTTTAGGGTTGTTTTCATCATGACTTTGTTGTTGATCATTATCTGAATCATCCATTACTATCACTTTATTTCATCTTCATGATTTCTCATTAGGTGGTTACTTATGCATTCAATTATGTCAACTTCCTCAGTAGTCAATAGAAGAGGATTTTCTGATTGTCTATATCAATTACTACTCTTGAAGAGGGTAAATCGTCCACTTGATAAGTATCTTCAACAATAGCTTCCTCTATTTCAATCTTACCTCTTGGTTTTGTCTTGTTTACAACCCTCAGTGTGACCTACTTTTCCCAAGATAAGACATATAATATACCTGTCTAGCATTTTGGGTTATAATAAATGGATCATAACTTCCATATCTTCTGGTGTGATTGATTTCAATGATTTTTGTAATTGTTGTGTTGTCATGTCCTAATAATTAAGTTGCGTAGGATCAATACCATTCACATTTGAATATAACACATTTTTTTGTGGGCTCATTGACATACTCAAACTCAAGGATTTCCTTAACGACACCATATCAATCATATTCTCCATCCCCAACATTACCTTTAACACAAACACCAAAATTGTCAATTTTTTTTCCGTACCTGGATCAGCTATGTGAAACTTGTACCTATTAACATAGTACATGTGCCAACTTACAACTTTATTTTTGGGCCCCCAAGCTAAGTTAAATAAATGGGAACAAGTTACACCATTATTTTTGTTATGAATCTACGTAGATGAAGTTTGAAATGTCAAACTAACTTGTATCAAACAAAATTAATTGACAACAATATATTGGGTTACATAATTTGACAAAATGGACTTACATGTAATCTGAACCAATCCAGAAATTGTTGAAGAGAATCTTGATGTTCAATTGTTCAGAGTATATGTTGTGGAAAATATAGTTTTAGATTATTTTAAGGATGCCCACTTTCACCTAGAAAAAATAAAGGTTATTTCTTTATAATATGAATGGTTGCACTTCATCACAATTTATTAGAATGTGTAAGTATGCAGAATTTCACTCCTTGGAAGTTAGCCATCGGGGCTCACTCTTTCCAAGTAGCTCGACTAGGTTGATTGAATGTAGACAATGTTGGTGGAATAGAACACTTTACTCTATCGTCATTACGACCAACCCAAGCTCTCCTAGATTGAATATGTGGCTGAAAGTAAAATGAGCAAAAACTTGAAGTCTCTTTTGCTAGATAAGGTTGACATATTGATCCTTCCACTTGAGACCCATTCTTTAGGGTTCTTTTAAACCTTCCTATTTCCCTTTCAAATGGATACATCCACATGTATTGAACTAGTTCACACACTTGTGCTTCATATGCCAAATGTATAGACAAGTGTTCCATTGAGTCAAAGACCAGGGAGGAAAAATTCTCTCTTATTTGCACAGAATTATGGGAATATTTCTTCCATGACAAGCAGATCATCAACCCTAAAAGTAGAAAAGCATAAATCACTGAAACATTGACTCAACTCGGTTAGGGCTTCCAACAACATCAGGTACCTCTGAATGCAATTAGAAGCAAACACTCCATGAAGAAGTGACAATTGTGGCTTTTCATGCCAACAAGCTTACGTTGTGCAATATTGATGCACCTACTTAAGTTAGAAGCATAACCATTGGGCATTCGAACTCCTTTAGCCATTGACAAATAGCTTGTTTTGAGTGAAACTTAGAGCATATTTGGCCTTTGGTTTATAGAAATGACCATCTTTTAATTCTTATAAATGCAAATCAAGTCACGTGCAATACTCAGCTAGATCATGTCTTACCTTGTCATTGTCTTTGATCCAATCTGTATCCATTCCAGTATTCATAATGTTGACAAACATATTTTTCTCAATATGCATGACATCTAAACAATGACGTACCAAATTATCCTTCCAATATGGTAACTCCTAGAAAATATTTTGTTTGGTCTAATTATGGTATTACCCCATAGCTTGGCATTCACACAACCTTTCTAACTTCTGTTATTTTTAGGAAATCCTTAACTTAATCCTATATTTGATGGCCACCTAGTCTAACTGGAGGCTCATCATGTTCAACACAATTACTTTAAAGCCATATCTACTTCGCCTATATGGATAATCAGTGTCTAAGAACCTCTTGTGACAATCAAACTAAGAGTTCTTTCCTTCATATTTTAAAGTGAATGCCTTAGTATCCTCCATGTAAATCAGGTATGCTAATTTGCCTTGGGTCATCATCCAAATAGAATTCCATAAGTTGGAAAGTCATTGATAGTCCATATTAATGCAACCCTCATTATGAAATTCTGCTTTATTGAAATGTCATAAGTAAGAACACCTGGTACTACAACTCATTCAATTCATTGTTTAAGGTTTAAAGATACAAATCAATCTTACCTTTTGGATTATTAGAGCCAAGGATTATACATGTTAAGAACAAGTGAGGATCTTTCATGCACATTTCACAAGGGAGATTGTAGAGTATAATAATTATGGTCCAACAGAATAGGGTTTGCTAAATTGGTTATTTGAAGTAAATCCATTTGACCAGAGTTCCAATCTAATATTTTGAAGGTCAAAGGCAAACTCGGGATATTATTAATCGAAATGTTTCTACGCCTCACCATGAGATGGATGCATTATCACATGTCACCCTCTGATTTTCAGTCTGCCACCTCATATGAGAAGCTAAGCTCATTGATGCATAGAGTCTCTTGAGTCTAGGGATTAAGAGCAAATTGTAACGCCTCAATTTTTCTGTTATGCAAAATGATCAAAATGCCCTGGGGTCATTTTTGCATGAGATCGAGAATGGAGGTCCGGACTATCCTCAACAGGTATTTAATATTAGGATGAGGTTATACAAGGTTTAGATATTCTTGCAAAAACCGCAACCCTATTTTTTAGATGTGCAAAATGACCAAAATGTCCCTAAGGTATTTTTTGCTTGGAAATAAAGAGAAACAGACAATCCTCAAGGGGTTAGTTTGATATTTGAAGGGTACTAGATGTGTTTTGGATAACAATAGATGTGGAAATCTCTATTCCTGGTTTTTGTTGTGCAAAATTACCAAAATTCCCCTAAGGTAATTTAATGTGAGATTAAGTGACAGCCAAATCCGATCATCACCAGGAATTAGGAATGTTAATTAGAAAGGTTATATGATGTCTGGATGGGTCAGGGAAGTCCTGAGGATTTTCTATGAAAAATTACCATTTTACCCCTAGTTAGTGCTAATTAAGCTTAATTAAAATAATTAAGGAAATATAGACAATATTATACTCTAATTAAAGATAAATTAATTTTATTTATTAATTTTGAGTCAAAAAAAAATATTTGAGTTTAATTAGGGTCCAAGATTGCTTAGAGGAAGTTTAATTTCATTCTTATTCAAAGATGACTCATGAGACTAAAACACAAAATGTAAGAGACAAAAGTACTTTCTCTCTTTTTCTTTTCCTAAAGATTAGGAATCATGTTGGTGTTTGAATTTCAAATTAAGCAAGCTTAGCCCATTTAACCTTGCAAGAGAACTCCTTAACTTTGTCTTGAAAACCTTAAACACATGGTTACTAACCCAAATACCTAATTATCAATTCCTAAACTTTCCCCTAATCAAAATTATTCAAAACCCCTAATTCTCACACCCAAATGAAATAATTTTTCCCCCAAATCCCCTTGAGTGGTCGGTGGCCACATGCTCCCTCTCTCATATGTTGAATTTTTTAAACACTCACACTCTTACACACTCTCATTTTTACTATCCACTTTTTTGGTGAAGTCTTGCTCATCAAGACTTGTAAAAAAAAACACTCTTGTTCTCTCTAAACCTAAGCTCTCTTCTTCTTTCTCCTCCACCTTCAAGAACCTCCATTCTTGATCTTCGTTCAAGCCACAAACACCAAACCAACACTTCATCACCATAAATTAACTCCTAAACACTTAACCTTTCCTTCCCTATACACAAGAACACAATAAAAATCCTTCCCCGATTTTATCTTGCCTTGGATGAAACCTCCCTTTCATCCAGAGAGAATTTTTATTCTCTTTCCTCACAAAGGATCAAGTTTTCTCACTTGCAACCAAGAAACCTTCTTGGTAGGGATTTTATTATTAAGTTTTCTTTTCAATTCTATTCTTTTCTCTTGTTGTTGTTGTGATCAATGCCATAGCTTGATGATGAGTGTTCTTGATGATGGTTGTAAGCCTATCATTTGTATGACCTCTAAAGCTTGAGGCTTGATCTTTGGTTTCAAAAAAAGAAGAAGAGAAATGATGCTTATTTGGTTTCTTTGTTGTTTTTGGGCTTGATGGTGAGTCCAAGAAACGATGTTCTTTGAACCATGGAAATGAAGGACTCTAAAGCTCATTTTCATTTTGTTAAGATTAATGGGGTTGTAAGTTTCACTCTTTAAAGTCTTGAGTTTTTGAGCTCTAAAGAGATATAAAAATGGGTTTACATTCATGTTTATGATTCAAGTCTTGCATCTTCATGTTTATGTTTCAATGCCTTGTATAACATGTTTATATTCCAAGTTGTCACCTTGTACTCTTAAAGACTTAAAAATGAACTTGCATTTTCATGTTTATATTTCAAGTCTTGCATTTCATATTGTCACTTATAATCTTAAAGACTTAAAAATAAAGTTTCATATCATGTTTATATTTCAAGCTTTGCACATCATGTTTATATTTCCAAATTGTCACCTTATAATGTTAAAGACTTAAAATGAGATGCATGGTATATTTATGATTCTAGCCATCACCTAAGTCTCTAAAGCTCAAGACTTACCCCTTTGATCTTAAATGAGAATTTTGATCATGGACACATATTTATATATATATTTTGGCCATGTCCAAGTATTGGATTTGAAGTTGGTTTTATTTTATTTTAAGACTAGGATCTTGTATCTTGAGTGTACAAAGGAATTTTGAAGGAGTTGGAAAAATTAAAAGGAGTAAAAATGTGATTTTAAATAAATAAAACCTTATTTATGAAACTTTAAGTTTTGTTACTAATTTAAATGGTAATAATTATTTTCTAAGAGGGACAAAATGATTTCATGTGTTTTAAGTATCTTAGAATAGTTTTTGAGAAAAGCTAGAAATTAAAAAAGGTTAAAAATGCAATTTATAAGCTTTTTGTAATTTTAATTTGTGGCATTATTTGACACTATTTAGTCCTGGAGAACATTGTTTGGCATGTTTACATGGTCAAAAATGTGTTACAAATTGATGTCTTAGAATAGTTTTTGGGAAAAACTAGTAATTAGAAAGGGTCAAAAATGTAATTTCTAAATTTTTTGTAATTTTAATTACTGGTATTGTTTGACACTATTTACATGTGAAACATTTTGTCACTATTCACGCATATAAAAATTATTAACAATTGTTATAAAAATTATTTTTAGCATCTTAGGAAAAACTAGTAACTAGAAATGGTCAAAAATATAATTTCTAAAGCTTTTGAAATTGAATTTTCTGATATTGTCCATCACTATATAACTGTTCACATACTTAAAAATTAATGATAATTGTTGTAAAAATTATTTTTGGTAGATGCTTAAAAGGATAATTACAAGTGTTAGGTTGGACCGTTTTGCAAAATACGAAAAATTGTGCTTTGAACTTCTCATTAGGGAACATCCACCAAATGGGTTTATTAGAGTCAGTAATAATTTTGAATGTGTCCATGTGTTCAAAATATCATTGATAATGTTAAGAATAATTTTTACAAATATTGGCACTTGCTAAGTGTCAAGAATGTGAAATTTTGCACTTTGACCCCTGAAATCTAACAAAATTTGACCAATGGCCCAAAATGGTTTCTATGATGAATTTAAATGATATCTAAGTGTTATAGGTCTCTTGAAAGTGTAGATTAATTTTGAGGATCATTAGTTTTAGAAAATGCAATGAATGAGAAATTTACACTTTGATCCACAAACTTTTAGAAATTACATTTGACCCCTATTGGGGCTAAAGTATAAATATAAAAAATGTGATGATATTAATGTGAATGATGTGTTGTGAGACCTATGTTCATATGAATTGTCTGGAAATTATATGATTTGAAGTGATTATGCAAAATTATGTATTGATGACTATGCATGCTTGATTCTTGACTTGTGCAAGTAATGATTTCTATTATGTTGTATATATTCTGTTGAACATGGCATATGCATTAGCTGAGTCCGGTCCTTGATATCCCATCCTGGGTAGGAGTATGTTTACCTTTCAATGAGATATTGATGATAACATGCTTAAGGATATATGCAAAGAATGTGATGCATGCTTATGTGATCAATTACATGATGATTTTTGACATGTTGTGATTATGAATGATTGAGATGCATGATTGATGTGTTCTATAGTATGAAGCAAATTTGGGGAAGCTCCGTCCTAGTCGTTATGTTCCAGAATTCCCCCAAATTTGTGGACTTAGAGAAATTATGAAGTTTATGAGCATGAAATGTTAAATGATAAGTTATGACAATGGCTATAATTATATGCTCATGTTTGCATCTCTAAATAATATGCTAAGACTCAAGATGACATAAAACACATGGAAATAACCCTCTAGACTCCAAGATTACTGGTTATGAGAGGCAATCCAATAAGGGGATCCTTTAGACTTGGGAATTAATGGTTATGAAAGGTGACCTTATGTTGCCTATCCCGTACTCTAGGAGTTAAGAATTAGCTTATCGAGAGGATAAGTGTAGACTAGTGATGACTGGTTAAGTATGAGCTCATAACCTAGAACTCTCAAGAGAAAAGAGTATTAGGGTGGCCTCCTAGAAAAGAATAAGAAAGCTAAGTCACCTAAGAGAGTAAAAAGGAAATATTGTATTAAGATGATTTTATGTTTCTTTGTTATGTTAATTTATTCAAGTTGTAACACCCTAAAAATTATTTAAAAATTAATTTGACCTTTATTAGTCATAATTTCAAAAATCTAACAATTTTAGTAATGATGAGGATGGCCCAATAGACGTGTTAAAAAAAAAATTCCAGGCCAGGGTGAATAGTAACTTTCAGGCCCAGCCATCAAGGAAACCCTAGATTCAACCACGAAATGCAGGAGGACTGAAAAGACCCATGTTAGTTTGTAGGGACAGTTATCGATTCATAAAGTAATAGGGGATGTTACAAATGATATTAGAGCCTACATCTCTCCAAGTACGGCGTGGTTTGGGGACAAACCAAGTGGAAGCTGGTGGGCATGTAACAGCAGATGATGGCGGCGAGTGATCACAATGCAAGAAGGCACGGATAATGAGTGGCTCCTATCAGGCTTCTAAGCGAAAGGGTACATGAATGAACCAATTACACACTAGAATAAGAGGAATCCTGAGGTTGTATAGGTATGGGACTATACAATTGAGGATGACTTATATGAACTCCATAGTCGAGCGTGCTTGACTTGGAGCAATTTTGGGATGGGTGACTTCCTGGGAAGTTTTTGTAGGAAGCATGTGAGCCAGGACAAAGCACACTGGAAAGGCCAGTGTTGGTTTGTAAGGACAATTGTCAATCCATACAAACGGTAGGGAATGTTATAAACTTCCTAGAGATATAATGAGTCAGTAGATGGCTAGGAATAGTCTGTGAGATTTGGAAAAGGAAAAAATGAAGTCCGATGATAACGTATAAGAATGAGCTCAGTCCTAATAAGGTATATTCCCTTGTGTGGTGTGATCCACTATAAATACCATGTGGTATAAACTAAGTCTTTCCTATGTCGATGAAAAGAGAAAATACATTGATTTGATTTCTATGGCCGTAAATGAAACCAGGTCACTTTGAGATAATTTTACTGCATGTATTATATGCATACTCATGTTATCCTGAATTGTCCACCTAGGATGATTTACTATTTGTTGGAACATTTTGATATATGTGCAGTAAGTGACTGAATACTAAAAGAAATCCACTTTGAAAGGATGGTTTTGAACTCTAAAATGAGTCTTTAATATGAGTTGCGTGATCACATTTTTTCTTAATAAACCAAAGTGGGGACGATGACGAATATGTTTTGGGGATGCCCTACCAAGAATTTTAGAATTCTCACCCCTATATGTCTGTGTTCTCGTGTCATCTCCAAGTTGATCCGCAAACAAGGTGCTCCTCATGAAATAAATTGAATTCGTAGTAGTTTAAGGCTAAGCTTGTATCAATTGTACTTAGTCATATGTTTATGTCTATAAATATAATAGAGACCATATGTGTATTGAAGCTCATAGAAGAGCTTTCTTTTGTACTCGACCTTGTAATCAATAAATGTTTGTTTCTTTGTTATATATTTTAATAGGATCAGTATTAGTTACTTCACGATTCAATCGATCTTGCTATAGATAATTAAGAAAGGTCCGCTAACTTATAAGTAACAACTCTTAAGTATAATGTCATGACTTAAGAATGATGTTGTGCTTGGGAGGATGTTATACAAGTCTTGTGGTATGTTGCATAAGCATTGAAATACATTCATGATATATACTATACTCCATATGTTGCGTAAGCATTGACATGCATTCATGATATATTCCATATGTTGCATAAGCATTGACATGCATTCATGATAATGGGAGACTAGATCTCCTAGATTGACTATAGATTATATGAGATCTCTTATTAGTTCACGGAATCTCCCATTATCCTATCATATCTCCTATATTATATCATATCTTCTCCAAATACGAAATATATCTAATCTTTACTAAATCCTAGGAATGTCTCCCCTATTAGGGAATCTTATCTCCTAACTTATCAGGTCACCTCTCACTATATAAGGGGCTTAACTCCCTAGGTATGATGATCATAATACATACTATAATTTTACCACTTTATGCCTCATTCATTCACTGACTTGACCATCGGAGTGTCTTTTAGGTACCCTCCCTTGCTCTCACGGACCATTGGAAAAGTCTATAGCCTTATAGTATTTCCAAGGTAAGAACACTTCCCATTGACATCGAAATATTTCTTATGAAACAGCGGCTTTTTGCAAAATAAACAAATGCTACAAAAAATTAGTGGTCCTTACTATATGCAAGCACAGAAAGTTTGGACCACATCTACAAATTATCAATGTATATAAATTAGCCTTTAATTGTTTGTGCTTTTATCAATGTACTACTATCCTTAAACCTTTTCAAGATTCAGGGCACATAAAATTTGGACCAACTCATAATATAGGTTTACACCAACTTGTTATCCAGTTATCCTTAATAAATGTGTAAATATTTATTAATCAAAAAACTATTAATAAGTATCTCTCCATCCAATGTGCTATAAATGTATCATTTTCCAATGGTTCTCAAAAAATAAGAACAGGAACATAATGCCAATGTGGTCCTATGTGGCAGTATATAAAAAGATGTGGTCCTAAAAGTAAATAAAATATCTGAAATAATTAAGCCAAAGTAGTATCAATTTTAATTTAATTATGATACCCTAAGGTATGGTACCATTTTGAATTTAAGAGTTATAATTTAATTATGAGTATTAAAATATTAATTAATTTAGTTAGTAGGACTCATAGCAAACTTTCAGCCACAAATTATCTAGAAGATATCGTATCCATAAATTTCATAGGGTATGGATAAATCCCCATTTTAATAAAGTGGTAAGCATCAAAAATAAAATTAAAAAAAGTAGATTTTATGCACTAGTTTTATAGATAACATTTATGAAATAGAACAAAATTGATTTGAAAATCAAAATCACTTTACGTCATCAAACACTTAAATTAATTTGTGAAGAGACCTATTTCATATACGTCTAATAGGAGAGAAACCCAATTGTGCTTGTAATGTTCCGACTAAGCCGTTTTATTGGCATATAAGAGGTACTACTCTTTATGTAAACCTAATAACGCGTGTATGCGTTGATGGACGAAAAAATATTGTCTTTATGTCATTAGAATGATTCACTACAATAAATAATCATCTTAAAAGCCAATCGTTCCATAAATTGCATTCATAGTAAAACATTTTGTAATCCGAAACAAATAAAATAAATAGATCAATAGAATAAGTCATACATGTTTATCTAGTTCGAACACCTACCTGAATACTTATTGGACCATTCTAAACACAATAAAAGACTCTAGAAAACTAATTGGCCCCATTACAAATGAGCACTCTAAAAACAATAAAAGACTCTAAAAAAAATTAATTGACCCCACTCTAAATTGTACTAAGGAAATGTCTAAAATAAGAAAGGAAGTTTTGTCCTCTTTTTTTGGAATTTTGCACATTAAGGCTTGCTAGGGAATGTGTTTTCTATGCGCTAGTCATGGCCTGAGTTGGGTTGGGTCGTGACAGATGATCACCCTAATAGTTTTTCAATGTACATGTACTTGTACACAACTTAGAATTTAGGTCTATTAAGACAACTTCATTTAGGAATTTTTTAGAGATGTCGATAAAATATGATATCCCATATTTTTTTGGAAATGTCGTAGAAATAGGAAGTACAAATGAGATATACTAGGAATGCTCCATATTTTTTGGGAGGGGTTTAGAAAGTGAAAAAAATTGATAGGTTAATATCCATTAACATTTGTTGTGTCTATGTATCCATATCATGTCTCATGCTTGTGTTAGTGTTCGTGATTCATAGTATAATAACTAAGCTAACAAATTTCATAAGTAACACAATTGTAATATACACATTTAATTATATATATTCTACTGATCTTTATGTGTAAGACCAATTTTTTGAAAGAGTAGTTAACTTATTATAAGACAAGGATTTAGAAGGTAAAGTAAGAGAATTTTACCATTAATGAAAGTAAAAGTGGGTCTTTTCACTATATTAATCTAAGGATAACACCCCTCACTTTATTCTAAAATAAGACCCTTACTCTAGAGAATCCAAATCCATAAGAAAAATTATTTTGCTTTAGAAATTTGATGTATTAAGTGAAGTTTTCGTAGCTTGTAAGATTGAATTTTCAAAATATGCTAGCTTAATTTTTGGACTTACCGATCATCATCTTGGAATACACATAAATCATGAAGTGCTTGGCCTCTTGGGCTCTCTTATAATTAGAATCTCGATTTGGACTTTTTTGAAGAGTCATATGTGTTTTTCTGTTAATTCCTTCACCTCTTGGTTACCAAGGCAAAAGAATGTCAAATAATTTCGGGGATCTTCCTTAATTTTCTCGGCATCGAGTGTCTTAATAACATCCTTATACATCATCTCCATTGTCCTCCTCTGCAAGTCCAACATTACTTGAGCCATTAGTTTCTAGGACACCTTCTAGCCACATTGGAACCATAATATAAACGTGAACCTTTTCCTTAGCCTTAATCTTGCTAACAATCTTAAGTGAAAGCTCCTTTGGGATTAGATTGAAAGCACCAAACTACAGGCTTAATGTCATCGCAGCCCATGCAAAATAACTTCTAGCAAAATACTAACTCTCAATATAGATGAATTTCTTGGCCTATCTAATAACATTAATATAAGCATCTTGAATGCTGCGTTCATGGTAATTTGGTGACCCAAAAGCTCCTCCACCATCAATTGATCTGAATATTGCAAAGGGGATTGAGGAATAATGATACCTTTAATCTCTCTCGGTAGGATGCCCTTTTTACCTTACTTGCTCCATCTGCTCAAAGTTATGCAAAACATCCCAAGCAATAGGCCTTTCAACCCGAGCGTTGATGTCATGCCAAGGTTTTCTAAGACCAGCTTTTGTGATTGCAAAATCATGGAAGTTAGGTTGACAAAAATCATCCTTGTGCATGTGCTTAGTGTTCTGAAAAGTGAATGTTGCTGAGTGTTATATCTTCCACCACATAGATCAATACCCCTAACAAAAGCCACTGTTCCTCATTGGTATGAATTTGACCGTCCACTAGCCAATTCAATGTCCACCACCACAATTTTCTGATGATGACCATATTTCAAAGATGTTTCCCTATCCTTAAGAAAGCCTCTACCATTAGATTTGTGAGTGCAAACCATGACATTAGACTTAAGAGCTGTTGCTTATTAATTAGCGAATCTTTCTTAAATATCTATAGCAATTTTGATTTCGTGTAATAACTAATTCATAATTCTACATAAACATGTGAAAAAGGAAGCAAAGTATTCATTAGATACAAGTCCAAATACAAAAGAGCTCTACTATGAGTTTTAATGTATATCTATCTATTTATATAATTACACACATGTATACACATAACAAAATAAAATCAAAAAGAGACTTTAATTATTGGGCTACTACGTATTAGATTCTTCTATGGCGGAGGCTTCATATCTCCCATGAGCAATTTGGAGACAATACGGGAACACAAAATATAGGGGTGAGAATTCTAAAATTATCAGTAGACATCCCCAAAACATATACTAAAATTTAGGTCATCGTCATCGTCATCGTCATCATCCCAGCCACTTCGGTTTATTAAGAAAATTTGATTATACAACATATATCAAGGTTCATTTTAAACTTCTAAAATCATCCTTTCGAAGTGAATTCTTTTTATTGTTCAATCTCGTAATATGCATACATAATCATATAAAGCATATACTATTCATTTTTAACTTAAACATATTGGTCTCAATATTGATGCTCAAATCATTCACTTAGCACATAAGATAAAGGACTACTTAGGACAATTGCTACCTCGACTTGTCTTGACCTTCAACCATTATGGCTTAGACCACTATGGCTTTGACCACTCTAGGGTAATAGATTTTCAGAACTGAGCTCATTCCTATACGTGATCCTTGGATTTTCTCTCCAGTTCACATAGATTTATTCCAAACAGGGTTTGCTCCAGAACTCAATTCAAGGGTAGCTAGGTTTACTCCTTAACTAACGGATTTACTCTAGGCCCAATAAGACATGATCTCATGTTTTGCTTGCACATATAAGCAATTGAAATAAGAATTCACATCTATATGTGCCTAACATCATCAATAAGTTCACATAACAAAAATGAGATCACGTCATAAACATTTTATCATTTCTTCAGCTTAATTCATATGCTGCTAGAATTTTCAGTTCTAAAGAAAATTATGGTTAAATTACCAACCAACATGAAAATAGGACAAAACTATTTTTCAATGATGATTCAATATATCAATGAAACCTGTAAAAATGTCAAAGAATAATAAGGTTTCTAGCTATATTAACAAAATTTCACAATTTCGGAGGTTAGAAACTACATAGTCTCAAACAACAGTCAAAAGTCTTGATTTTTCTATCCTATCAAATGAATAGCTAAATTCACACAAAAGTTTAGGGTTCAAGATGTCCTCAATACTTTGTAAAAATTTCAGCTCAAAATTCGATCATGTGATATGGTAATAAAATTAAACAAATACAATGCATTCAAAAGGGCTACAAAGGAAACCCTGACCTATTCATTTTTCAAATTTTTAAAAATGGAAAAATTCCTTATTATGACTCACAAAAATTCTAGAAGCACTTCCATATGTTGGCTTCATCAGATAAAATTTTCAGCTCAAGCTAAGGTCTTTAAACAGTAAGAAAAATCATATAAGTTGAGCTGTTACTTGAAATAGTTTCAGCAACATAGTTCACAACACATTTTGAGAAAAATGACCGATTTAGTGACTGATTTTTATTCATAAGAGATCATTTCTTTCATAAAAATCTATCTCGAAATCGGTCACTAATATTTCAATTAGTGACCGATTTTTATTCATATGATAAATCATTTCTTGCATAAAAATCGGTCTTTAAATTGGTCACTAATATTTCAATTAGTGAGTAATTAGTGATCAATTTTTATTCATATTAGAAATAATTGGTTTCATAAAATCGGTCACTAAATTGGTCACTAATATTTCAATTAGTGACCGATTTAGTGACTAATATTATTTATATTTAAAATAATTGTTTGTATAAAAATCGGTCTCTAAATCGGTTACTAATATTTCAATTAGTGACCGATTTAGATAACCAATTTTCCATTTCATTAATCTTTGGCAATGAAACTATCTGTTATGCATTACTTCAATCCAAACACTACTTTTGCTTTTTCTTTTTCAAAATGTAAAGATGATGCCAAAGTAGTGTGTGTGTGTGTGTGTGTGCGTCTTTGCCCGTGCTCCCGTGCTCTGTGCGCCTCCTCTTCTACCAGTCCTCTCCTACTCTTTCGCTCTCATGCTCCATTCTTCATGCTCCCACTCTGATCCGCTTTGCTCCCGTGCTCCCTTCTTCATGCTCAACTCCGAATCCCGTGCTTTTGGCTACTCCGCTTGCAATGCCACGGATCGAGAGGACGATCACTGCTTGCTACACCACCAACTGAAGGGGCACGGGAAGACTGCTCACGATGCTTCCTTTCCCTTCATGTAGCCACGCCCCCTTCGTGCAGCCACCTCAATCTGAGAGCGACAACATCAATTTGAGAGCGACCAGCTCCCTTCAACAC
The DNA here is from genome assembly GCA_030441495.1 of Dalbergia oliveri. NCBI lineage: Eukaryota > Viridiplantae > Streptophyta > Magnoliopsida > Fabales > Fabaceae > Dalbergia > Dalbergia oliveri. The sequence continues at coordinate 24,372,802 of JAMLFY010000012.1, read as the reverse complement.
AGCCCCTTTCCCCTTCGTGTAGCTACCCCTCACACCCTCTCTAACCACCACCCTTCGTTCACCTTATCTTTTCTACCCTTTTTTTTTGTTCTATCTTTCTATTTATTTTTTCTAATGTTCTTTTTTTTTCTATCAAGCCTTTTGATAGAGAAAAGGTAGAAAAAAGTTTGGCTTTGGCTTATTGTTTGTGCTTACGGTTTTTTTTTGTGTTATGCTGAGTTAAATGCATGGTATGGGATATGGGTACAATGGTAGTCTTTTGTTTTGGTCATTGTAATTTGTTCCTTGAACTACTTTGCGAATGAGCTACACTAGATATCTTCAATCTACATTGCATTGATTGGATGGATGAGTTGTGGTTTGAGTGTTAGGGTTTTGTTAACTGATAATTCTTGTTTGCAATTTTACAAGTAGAAAGACGAGGAAGGGAAAAGAGTATATTTTCTATTTTGTTTTGTTTGTTTTTTGTTTTTAAATTATTCTCCTTATAGTAAGATAAGGGTGAAATCAGTAAGGATGAATTTGTGGATATGAGTTTTGTTGAATGCCATCAAGTCCATTTTTTAAAGTTTATAACATTTTCTAAAGTTGGATAAATTTGTTCTGAGGTGGTTTTCATGACAATTTGTAGGATTGTTGTGGCTACATCAATGTTTCATTTTCCCGCTCGACTAGTCGTTCCATCATCATTGACCCGCATCAGCCACCACGAGCCACTGTCGAGTCTTCCAGTCATCGTTGCTGCGTCGGCAGTTTAAGCTACATGTTCGCAAGCCACCAAATGTTGCAAGTCGAGCTGAGAAGCAACGCTTCATTCCGCCTAGCCCAATCTGCCTAGCCATTAGTTTGCCCTTCTCTCTCTCTCTCTCTCTCGTTTGGTTTGTTAGTCAATCTCGATTTGGTATTTTTGGGTTTGGTTCCACTTATGTTCTTTGGTATTTTTCATGTTCCCCTTTTAGTTTGTGCTGCAATTGTGATGTGGGTGGATATGGACTACGCTCTTTGGGTCATTTGATGAATCAATGAACACTGAACTTTTGCTAAGGGCGAGCATTTCCTTAAGTTGATTTAGATTTGGCTAGTCTCAAGTTTCAGTTTCGGTGGGGCATTAGATCCGGTTTTGTTGGTTCATTTTGATGTATCTCATTTTCGTCCTTTCTTGTAGTCCAGTTTTTTATTTTTTTGAAAAGGGATTTCTTTTTACTGTAAAATGAATCTTTAAACAAGGTAGACAATATAATTCTGGTAAATTTAGATTTCAATTATTATAGGTAATCTTATACCCCATGATTTTGATTTGTGAATTTTATGTTGAATTAAGTAACTAGCTGTGCTTTTTTAAGTTTAAATATGCTATAGGAATAGGAGTTTGTGTGAATCAATGAAACGTAACTCTAGTAGAATTGTTAATGAATAATTCTTACTTCCTAGCAAGATATAGGTTGGCATAAGTTTTTATTTGACTATATATATTTTTTTCCAAGAGTTTATTTATTATCATTATTACTTAGTATCACAAAACTGGTTTTTTGTTATAAACATCATTTGTGTATGTTTTCCATTGTTTATGTTATGAATTATGGTTTCTCTACAATAATGTCTAAATTTCAATATGACTTAGGAGTTTAAATCATTTTTTTCACAAAGAAAAGAAAGAATCACTTCGGGTATGATGAAACTGAATCTAGCTACTTATCTAATATATGAATAAGAGCATGTGTATAATGTGTGTGTTGGTTACTCAATTTTTTAGTTAGTTATTAGTTATAGCTAGTAGTTATAGTTAAAGGCCATAGCTTGTGTATAAATGAGACTTGTATCAGTAATGATAAGTAAGATGAAGATTTCATTTCTTTTTCTTTCTTAGCCAACTCTCTTTCCTCTACCGATTTACTATCTTCATCTAGTTCTGGTTTTCTAACAATACATGAGTTTGTCTTGCTATGGTTGACATATGGACATGGCAGCACTTTGATGATCGTTTACTGTAAATGAATATTGATAAAACAAGGCACTGAAGATCAAGGACCAACCTACGCTTCAATTTAATATAGTTATCAATACCATTCGATTTTCGCAATTAACTTGGATAACTAAAGCTTGCTTACAAGATCTGAAATTTAATAACACAGTCCTAAAACATAAGTCCTGGAATCTATTCTTACTAGTCTACCTTTACTAATTAGCTTATCAAAATTAATTAGATTTAGGCTTCCTGGATTTGACTTCCAGTGTCACTTCTATTTAAGGACTTTCCTTGTGACAAAAATTTGCATTTGTTATCAAATGTGTGATTAATGAATTTGTGAGATAAATAAATAAAAGGAAACTTGATGGTCATTTATAATTATATGCTCTTCAATCTTCATGAAGTTATCATTCTAACATGCTACACACAATTTGTGATAGTTTATTAGTTTGACATCTTCAGATGTCAACTTATTCTGAGTACTCTTGACTAGTGTACTTATGAAATTACAAAGTTGCATATTTTTTCTTTGCTAAAGATTCAATTGAGGAAGTAGAGGACTCACTTGACAGAGTTGAAGACTCCACTGAAGAAGTGGAAGACTCATTAGAGAGGTTGAAGGCTCAATCGAGGAAGTGGAAAACTCTATAGAAATTGTTCAAAACTCCATACAAACAATTAAAGATTCAAAGAGATAGTTCAAGACTCAACGGAAGTTGTTGAAGACTCATAGAAGCAAGAATTTGTTATGACTATGTTGAAAATGTATTGTCTAAAGTGTTTTTAATACATATCTCTATTTTTATTTTAGATTATAGGGCTTCGTGTTATTGTAAAATTTAAAATATTTGGATCGAACTTACTTTGTTGTATGATGTTAACTACTTGTTAAAGTATATTGGATTTTTAAGTTTGTTTGTTTGTGTATAGACATATAATTTTTTGTTTGATGATATATATTTAGATTTTAAAAGTGAGATTACAAAAATTTAAATTTTTTCTTTTTTTAGGGATCACACATTAGTGACCGATATAAGTCACAAAATTAGTGACCAATTTATCGGTCACTAATAGCACATCACACCACCATTTAAAATTGGCTGTATGGATGGAAAATAGGTCACTAAATCGGTCACAAGATTTAGTGACCAATTTATCAGTCGCTAATAGCACACTAAACGACCAACTAAAATTGGTCGTATAGATAGGAAAATCGGTCACTAAATCGGTCACAAGATTTAGTGACCGATTTATTGGTCACTAATATTTTAGCAACCATGGTTTTAGTAACTTTTGTTTTCGGTTGCTAAATTGGTCACTACCAAGTTTAGCGACCGATTTCATGAAATTATTGACCGAAAAATCAATCACTAATCACTGATTTTTTTGTAATGCAAGGAAGGTTATTGTAGTGAAATTAAATAAATTAAGGGAGGTAGATATTAACTTGAAATCAAAGACAAGTATATGAAATATTGATAAACCTCAAAGGAGGTTTGACTAATATGCCGTATAAAAAAATAAAAAGCGACTGAGACTCCCTTTCTAAAAAGGATATGAACGGAGACTGCCTGAAAAATAGATGATGAAATTCTTTACACCTATTTGTAACTATTTTTTTTATCCCACTCAGTGTTAGGTGGCTGGGGGTGGGTAGTGACTGGTGAAGAGGGAGGAGGGAGAGTTGATGGGAGAGATGGGGTAGGCCCAAAAAAAATTGAGATGGAATATTATAAAAATATTCCTTTTTTAAATAGTTCTTAGTTTGAAGGACCCACTTGAAAAAACTTATATAGTATAAGGACTTTATTATAATTTTTTAAACTATAGAGACCTAATTGAAAATTGAGTAAAATTATTGGGACCTTCAGGATAATTAAACCTTGTCAAGATTGTGCACTAAAAATATAAGATATTAAAAAAAATTAAAACCTATCTAAAACTAGGACTTGTTAATTTTTTTTTATTGAATTTAAAATTATTATAAGATTATTACATTGATTTTCTATGAGGTTTATTACAATTACATCTGGCACTCCCCTATTTGTAAAATTGCCATAAAATATTTTTGAGATTTGCTAAAAGTACACTATCTCCCCTACGACTACCGGTTCCTTAATTTAAGTGACAAAAATATAATATATGACATATACATATGATTTTTAATGACAAAAGTATAACATTTGGCAATATTTGATATATAGATTAGGATCAGGAATTAGGATGGAAGTTGAACTAGTGACTTCTAGTAACTTATTGAGATATGCAAAATCTACCATTAAACTATAGACTCATTTGCTAATTAAATATTATTTTATCATAAGTAATAATTATTTTCATATTCACACATAAAAAAGGGACATTTTAGCCTATTTATAAGTCAAGTATATCACACAAAATATTGTAATTTTATCATTAATAATAATGTAGAAATCATTATATTTTATATTTCTATCACTTAAAATAATGAATTAGTAATTACAGGGAAGATCAGTGTAATTTTAACAAACTAACTTCAAGAACCTCTAATGACAATTTTAGAAATTGAAGTGTATCGAATGTAAATGCACTGCACCCCGAATATGATCATTGTAATTTTGTTTTATTGTAAAGTACCAAAAGTTTTTCTATTCCACAAAAAACACCAGCCCACATATGACATGAAGATTGTGGTCCTAGAAGATAAAATTTATGGATCCTTACAATCAATCAATCGAAGAACTTAAGTGTGTGTATGTGTGTGTGTATATATATATGTAATTTTTAAATGAATCAAATAATTTTTATTCGGTATTGTTAATTTAATACTGATATTAAGCAAACCAATCCAAGACAACATAAATAATTGTGGTCATGGATATTGATATACAATCAATCAATGACCAATTAATATTAGTTTCCGTTAAATCAGTCAACTAATAATGAGAATCAAAGCAATAAACTAATATATAGAGGGCACATTGCTTTTCTAATCAACCAATCAAAACTATTTTATAAATATCATTTACTAATTATGTAGGAAGCAATAAGTTATTTCGTTGTTAAAGTGTTGACTATATTTGTTAAATATTCTGCAGATTTAGATTTATTTTAAAGCATTATTCATTAATAACTGCATAAAGTAAGGACAAAAGAAAGAAGTTGAGGTATTTGAGACCTAAAAACCTACCAATACTGCCTTGTTTCAAGTCAACATCCGTTGTGACTTAAAAAACGGTTTATTGTCGAGTCTTCATTCTTTGCTGAATAGAAATTACTCACAATTTTGGGTCAGTTAATTCTCCTTAAAGTAATGAAAGATTCCTATATCTGATACTCGATTTTTATCTTGACCATCCACGTTTGAGCCTTTTAATATTATATTTGATATAAGTAAAAATGTTTTTTTCTAACTTTTATATTACGAAATCAACATTATCATTTTTTTATCTATAAGATATCTTTAAAATCGAGCACTATTGTAAGTAAGAATCAAATATTCATGATTCTTTTATGACAAATTTATTAAAGTTATCTAAGTGTATTTAACCACAATCCACAAACCAATAAAATATTAGCCAAATCACTCAAGGTACAAATAGTCTTGTATTAATTTTTTCATTCAAGTATTTATATTAGTTTTTTGGTACAATCGTTATTAAGAGAACCTTTTGATAATTGTCTTATACAGAATTTAAACTTTAACCCTCTTCTTGAGTGTAGCTTTAAAACATCCCCGATCCTAAGAATAGTGGTTAGCGTAATAATTCCGATTCCAAAAATAATAATTAAATGAATAAAAGATACAAATTTACTTATCAAACTAAGGCAAAGGCAGTCATAAGATTTTAACTATAATACAATTATGAAAAAATAAATTATATTTAGCGTTGAGAGCACTTGGAAAAGCTCGGCAACCGAAAAAAAAATTCCCGAGCTCCTTGTATTAATTTCAAGGGTCTAAAATTAATTTGAGTTATCTTTTTTTTTTTTTTGGTAGGTAATTTGAGTTATCCTTTAAAAATACATTTAATGTCCTTTGGCCACAATAAATACAATAACAATAAGAAAATAAGTTTCCATACTACTCATAAGATAATTTCCACATGGCCTGGTCAACCTTGTAAACACCCAAACATACCCACCAAAACCCAAATTTAACCTACCCATCATCTTCACCACCACCATATAACTTCTTTCTCTTGTATGCTAGGAAAACATCAGCAAAACTCTCCACCACCTTCATAAGATCAATCATTCCTCTCCACCTCCTCTTCCTAACCATGACTTTATCCCTTGAATAAAAGAGAAGTTTTGTGGCCGTAGAAGCACCACGACCAAGGAGGAGAATATTTGGCTTAGAGTTTGATCACTCACTAGGTTGAAAGCAACATCAACAAAGGTAGGTGGCGAAATCTATCTCTCCATTTAGTAAACTTTATATGGTTTTCATATGTTCATGTCTCTAACCAAACCCCAGGGCTCTTGACGCTTGAGCAAAAAAGAAATCAATCTGATGTGAGCTTGAATGCATGATTATGTGAGGAAAGAGTTAAGAACCCTCTTGTGTATGATGGATGATGGAAAATGTTTTTGAGGATGCTGTTTGTGATTGATAATAGATTGTTAAGTGAGCTAAAATGATATTGGGTGTGAGAAATTAGTTTATGAAGTTACTATGGAAGTGTTTTAGCTTTCTAGGTAACTTGTAGATTAAAGGCAGTGACAAAAAGGGGAAAAGAACATGCAGTGGTTTGGATTTGGAGCACTAACATCTTAAAAATAACAAATTTGATGTATATATTGGAAAGTGAATGAGATTCTAGGGCCAAAAGAATTAGGTGACAAAGTCACCCTTTAGTAAGAACCTCTGAAAATTTTGCAAAACCCCCTTTCACATAACACTTTGTGTTTTTGACAATATATATAAAGCTAGAAAACCCCAAAATTGTTGGAATTAATTCTTTTTAAAAGTTAAGTAATAGTATTATTATCTCATAAACATTTAGCTTAAAATTAAAAGATTTAAAACGATTACCTTTTAAGTTTTATAAGTTGGCTAAACAGAACAACTTATCTTGTACACTGCGTAACTCAAGTTAGATAACTACAAATCAATTGGGACCAACTTTTTTAAAAAGTTGACTCAGAGGTAAAAGCCTGTGAAATATCAAGCCTAAAGAACTTAAGGTGAATTCCCAGTAAATTGTGGAACTTAGCTATCTTCGATAGAATTCAACATAAAAGGCGTCTCTGTTGTGTATTGTAAAATTTGAGTTAGGCCTCCCCAAGTTAGTTGAAACAAATCTGTTATCTATCTATAATACTAATATTTTAGACTCTATGAAGGAAAATTTTTCAGGTGTCATAATGAGAATGATTTATGACTCACAATTTTTAAGAAGTTAATTATTAATTATTTTTTTTGAAAAAATAAAATTGCAATTATGACAAATTATTAGAATATCATTGACAATCATCAATATTTAATAGCAGGATTGCACTATAAAAATTAAATATATTTAAAATTTATTGACATTTAACTAAATCTATACTACTAATATTCAATTTTTTGGGTATAGCTTCCAGAGTAATTTAAAATCCACAAATTTCATAACTTTAATAATTAATATTTTTTAAAAAAATTATGATCATAATTATTATATATCATTAGTTTACTATCATCAATTTATATAATTTCAATATTCATAATAATCATTACATATTAATTTATATAATTTATATAGTTTACTATAGTGCATGTATTAATATATCCCTACATATTAATTAATATAGCACACTAATATTAAATGAAATGTTTTGAAAATGTGAAATTAATTAGGAGTAGTATCTGAAGAAAAAAATTAATACTTTATTGAAATGTGAAATTAAAGGTATTTTGAAATATGAAGTTATCTAAAAGTGACAAATTATTGAAAAGGAATGAGTATTATGCATTTTTATATTTCAAATATCAAAATAATTTTCAAAAAAATTTTGAAATTATTTTAATAAATTCATAAATACCCTATTGATTTAAATCATCATGAAAAATAAGGAATAGAGACCAAACGGGATAAGGATGGGAACTGGGGACAAAATTCTAAATGGGACAGGTGGGAGACATATCCCCTCTCTTATAGATACCTATTGTCATCCATATTAATGGTATATGATATTGTAAATATATCCACTTATTTTATTTCATTATTCATCAATTTCAACTATTAAAATGTGCAAAATTGTCATAAAATAGGCTTTTTTATTATTAGTTAAAAGTCATCTATCAAGATTTTCTCAACCTTATATATATGATATTCAAAATAAGATATAAAATAAAATGACTCATCTATAATCTATAATTTGTAATCTATAATTTATAATCTATAATTTATAATCTATCTATAATAATATTAATATTTAGACTCCTATAATACTAATATTTCAGACTTCTATGAGGGAAAGTTTTCTAGGTGTCGTAACAAGAATGATTTAGAGTCCACATTTTTAAGAAGTTAATCATTAATTATTTTTGAAAAAATAAAACTGCAATCATGACATATTATTATAATATCATTGACAATCATCAGTATCTAATAAGGATTGCACTATAAAAGTTAAATATATTTAAAACTTATAGTCATTTTAATTAAATCTATAATACTAATATTCAATAGTTTTTTGGGTTTTCTAGGTGTAGCTTCTAGAGTAATTTAGAGCCTACAAATTTTATAACTTCAATAATTAATTTTTTAAAAAAAACTATAATCATAATTATCATATAACATTAGTTTACTATTGTTAATTTATATAATTTCAATATTCATAATAATCATTTTTAATATCTAGACAATTTATGCTAAAATTTACATAGCGAAAAATGTTATACATTATTTTGATAACCTTATATATTTGAGTTATTTAAAATAATTAGTGATAAATAAAATAAATAAATAATCAAAAGTAATTTTAAATTATATGGTTTTTTTAAAATATAAATTTTTGAAAAAAGTTTAAATCAGATAAGTTATTTTACTTTACTTATATACTCCTAATTATCAATTAATTAATTAATATATAATATTGATTAATTACAATATAGTTTTTGTACCTCTTGATATGATAAAATGATAACATATAAATACACACACACACACACACATACACACGGTAATATGATCCATTATATTCAAATCAATATATTTGTTAACATATAATATTTGTTATAAACTAGAAATTTAGCCTCGATATAAATGGCTCATTATATAATAAGAGTATTACTATGATTGTTTATCAGTTTTATCTTATAACTCTTTTACTATCTTTATTGGTTATTTTCATTTTAGCTTTTTTTTAGCCTTTTTTAGTATTATATTTATTGTCTCACGGTTAATTATCACTTTTATATAATAACATTTATAAAAATTGAAAGAGAATTTTCAAAATATTTATAAAGATAAAAACTAAATTTTTAACATTCATAAAAGTCAAATGCATATTTTAATATATTTATAGAGGGCTTAAATTCAAAATGACAGAGACCAAGAATTTTATGAAATTATAATTTTCTTATTTAATATAAAATTGAGCCTTATTTATTACGCTAACGATTTTAAGTTTTTTCAAATTATCCTAAAAAATAATAAATTCATGTGCTAAAGTTATCGAAAACTATTTTTTTTTCATTTTGGAAGATTAATATATGACTAGAATTTATCAAAAATTTCTCATACACTTCTTAAACTATAAATTTATTGAAGGTATAAAGGAAATTGTTGAGTTAGCGTTTGGAAATCAATTAAAGAAACACTTTGTTACATTATTAGTGACAAACACAATGACCATGTCACAATTTGTATAGGAGCATTTTTGGGAACTTTAAGAAAATGGAACCTTATATGACCGGAGAAGTATATTAAGGAAATAATATAGGTTTTAAATTGTAATTTGAATTTTTTTATCAATTATTTTAATATTATATTTTCAAATCTTAAAGATAATTATTGGATTTTTTAGAATAAGTTGAGAGTTTCATACTGTTATAAAAAAATCCTTTTGTTCTTTATATATCTTTCTATCCCAAGTTCAAAGTTAAAGAATTTATCTTTATTTGAAATTGAAAAGTTATTTAATTCAAATAGAAGATATTTAAAAGAGTTTAAGTCCATGTCATGCCAAAATGATTCTTCATTCAATTAATTTCAAAGTCATCTCTTAGCTGAAGAGCTAGAATATGACAAGAGCAATTGTCTGATGATATTATAGAGTACTTATCTTTAATGACCGAAATTTAGAGGATAATTTATGATATATAATTGACTCAATAACCATTGAGAAATGAGGTTTTTATTTTGTATATGGTTATGGAGGAATCTAAAAAACATTCATTTGGAGAATACTTACTAAAATCATGCAGAAGAAAATGATGTGTAATTGAAATCATGTAAATTAAATTTATTCATTATTTTACTAATTAGAAAGTATATTTTTATATTTTTTAAATTAAATATTTTAGTTTACTAAAAATATGTAAATGACTAGGATGATTAAAAAAATCATCAAAGCGAGTACCCATAGGGATTACCTATAAAAAAGGCGAGAATGAGAATACATTTAGTCTTCATGAGAATGGGGAGAGCCACCATTTGTTAAATGAGATTGACAATGAATGAGGTCTCTACCCATGGATATCTGACAATTCCCCATTTATATATAAAAAGAAAATCTTAGTACACATTCATTTTGTTAATTATCTTTATTGGATTTGCATTATGTATGTATTTTCATATTTAATTTAGATTATATTGCATCAGTAATATTTGTTACTTTATTCTTTCAAAATATCTATCAATTTTAGATAAACACAGATATTAGGAAAGATAATAAATGACATTGGTAATTGAGTAAAATATAGTGAATGTACTAATATATCCCTACATATTAATTAATATAACACACTAATATCAAATGGAATGCTTTGAAAGTGTAAAATTAATTAGAGGTAGTACTCAAAGAAACAAAAATTAATACTTTATTGAAACGCAAAATTGACAGATATTTTAAAATATGAAGTTGTCGGAAAGTGGACAGATATTCTGAAAGGAAATGAGCATTATGCATATTTATGTTTCAAATATCAAAATACTTTTTAATTTTTTTGGAATTATTTTAATAAATCCAAAAAATACCGCATATGGATTCAAACCCTCATGATAAATAGAGAATAGAGACCTATGATGGGGATGAGGATAGGGATGAGGGACAAAAATCTAAACGGGAATAGGGTGCAGAAGCATATCCCTTCTCTCATATATAGATACCCATTGTCATTCGTGTTAATGGTATATGATATTATACATATATCCACTTATTTTATTTCATTATTCATCAATTTCAATCATTGAAACGTGCAAAATTTTCATAAAATAGGTTTTTATTGTTAGTTAAAAGTCATCTATTGAAATTTTCTCAACCTTATGAATATGATATTCAAAATAAGTTATAAAATAGAATGACTCATTTGAGATCTATACTTATTTATATTTTATATATTTATTTAATTATTTAACTGTTAACTTATTTTCAAAATTAATTTATATACTCAAATTTCTATAAAATGTATTTAAATGAAGTATTTTTTATTTTCAATAATAGTCAATAAAATATTTTTCATTATTATTCCGTGCAGTCAAACGACTAGTTTTTTTTCAAAAAAAGTTAATATGTATATCGGACTACGAATTTTAGGTCTAAAATATTCAAATTGAATTTATGTTATATTTAGAAAGATGACTGATTTTGCAGAATTAAGAACCAGACAACAGACACCAAAACTTGAATAGAATCAGATAGAGTGCTACAAACTGGTCAAGACCATTCCTAAATGGAATATAATATACAATAGCTCAAGCTCATTAAATCTCAGGTCCATTGGGGTTTATGGACTAATTGTGATTTTTAGAACCTGACAGTTTCTACATTACTTAGGTTGGGACAACTTGTAATCAAATCTGGATAAATGATGCTGTGGAGCCCAGATTTTGGTTGGGCCATGCTTTATTGAAAATAGACATGTAGGATTTACTTTCTACCAAATGTCACGAAGAATGAGCATAAGTTGCATAATTAAATATTGTCTTAAAGTAAGTGCACAAATGCAAAAGAATTAGCATGAATAGGATTCTAAGACCTATGAATTTGTTTGAAAGAAATGAATTAGATCTAGTTGATATGCCTTAACGTGATTATAAATTCTGTTGTGATATGGTGGGTCCAAAAGGTAGAAATAGAGTAGCATAAAATAAATATGTGGAAGTGTAAAATAAATGACATGGAATTTACGTGGTTCGGCTTAAAGCCTATGTCCATCGGCAAAGACGACAACCAAATATTTCACTATGGAAATATGATAGAGATACAAAAGTGTTTACACACTCCACTAAATTTAAATCCAAATACACTAGACCTCACAAATATTTTTATCACATGTATACACTCAACACTTAAAAGAGAAGAATAGAAAGAAAACAAATACTTCTCTATGTCCAAATGAGTGGAAACGGACTTGGAATATCCTGGTCCCTCCATTGATCCATGCTCTTATTTATAGAGCTTAAGAAACTAGGTGTATTAAATGCTTTCACACTTCCGTGCATGCTCTGAATTACTTTTGTCCTCCTACATTTAATGCTTGTCATCTCCCCGTTCACGCTTTTGTTTGCCATTAATGCAATTTGGATGCATGCTACACTTAGGTGCGTATAGCTTGTGGCTATATTTGTCTATTTGTGAAACACAAAAACAAGCCATCACATCACAAATCCACCTTGGTTTGATTTTTCATCAAGTTCTTGAAGTCGCCTTTTCAATATGTCCATAAGGACAAACTCACATATTGTGAATACCAACTAAGTCCAAGCAATGCTTGAACTTAGCAATGATTGACTTTGTCAATATATCAGATAGATTATGAGGTACCAATCTTCTTCATTACAATAGCACCTTGAGAAATAATCTCCAGAATAAAATGATATTGACGTCAATATGTTTGGTTTCTCATGATACATTTGATTTTTGGTCAAATGTATGGCACTTTGGCCATCACAATAAATAGTTGTAACATCTTGTTCCAAGCCCAAATTGCCTACCAGACTTTTGAGCCAAATGGCTTCCTTTACCGTTTCTCCTGCCGCCACTTGTAGTGGATAGCGCAATAGTAGACTATAAAGTCACTTTCCAACTAATTGCACTACTTGAGAGCGTGAAGATATATCCAGATATCTCCTTTTATCAACATCTCCAGCATAATCAGAGTTAACATAGCCAATAACACTACCACCAGTGTTAGAACCCTGTCAAATACTAAGCCAACATCTTCGTACCTCAAAGATATCAAAGTATCCATTTCACTACCTGTCAATGCATCTTGCAGGATATCCCATATATCTGCTAACAACACTAACGCATGTGAAATATCTGTTGAGTGCAATCATAGCATACATGATGCTTCCAACTGCACTAGTATAGGGAACATGTGACATCTGTTCTTCTTCTTCAGTGGACAGTGTTGAATGTGTGGCTAATAATCTGAAATGGGTACCAACGGAGTACTCATAGGCTTTGCATTTTGCATTGTAAAGTGCTTAAGTACTTTTTCAATATACTTTTTTTGAGACAAATATAATTTTCCAGCATGCCGATTCCTGTGAATTTCCATGCCCAAAATCTTCTTAGCTACACCCAAGTCTTTCATTTCAAATTCACCATTGAGTTGCTCCTTCAACTTCTTGATCTCAGATATACTCTTAGCAACAATGAGTATGTCATCAATATAGAGTAACAAATAGACAAATGAACCATCTAGAGCTTTCTGTGATAAACACAATAGTCATAGTCACTCCTGAGTAACCACGACCTATCATGAAAGTGTCAAATCTCTTATACCACTAGCGAAGAGACTATTTTAAGCCATATAATGACTTCTTTAAGAGACATACAAGATCTTCCTTGCCTTGAACGGTGAAACTTTCTGGTTGCATGTAGATTTGTTCTTCAAGCTCACCATGAAGAAAAGTTGTCTTGGCATTAAGCTGTTCAAGCTCTAAGTCAAACAATGCAACCATAGCGAGCAACACACGAATGGAGCTATGTCTTACAATAGGAGAGAATACTTCATTGAAGTCTATTCCTTCTCTGGCTAAAACCTTTTGCAACTAAGCATGCTTTGTACCGAGCCGTTAACTCAGGGATCCTTTCTTTCTTAAAGATCTATTTGCAACCAACAACTTTATGTCCTTTAGACGGTTTCACCAACTCCCAAGTTTGGTTCTTATAAAGAGAACTCCATCTCTTTGCTCATCGCAGCAATCCATTGTGCAAACCCTTCACTTGAGATGGCCTCATGGTATTTAGTAGGATCTTCTGACTCCATATCATCTGCCACTGATAATGCAAAAGAGACTATGTCTACATGACTATACCTCTGGTGGCTTTACTTGCCTCTTTTCTCTGTCTCTAGTAAGGCTATAATGCTGTAAGTGTTGTCGTGCATCTACAACATCAACAATATCTTATTCTTCTTCTTGAATGGGCTGATCAGAGGCATCTTCTTCCATCTGCATTGGAGGTTCAACTTTAAACTCCACCTGCTTGCTAGTATCTTGGTCTTTTTCTACATCGCCAACCTCCTTTTCGGATGAAGCATGGATGATTCATTGAACTTGACATCTCTGCTGATTATGAATTTGGATGACTTAGGTTTTGTACACCATAATCTATAACCTTTGACCCCGGTTTGATATGAGAAATATGCATTTTAGTGCCCTTCGCTCAAGCTTTCCATCATCAATATGAGCATATGACAACGAAAATTCTTGGATTTGAGTAATCGCAGGAGCACTGGACCATACCTCAATAGGAGTCTTCAAATTGATCACAATTGATGGAGACCGATTCATCAAATAGCAAGCCATATTGACAGCTTCAACCCAAAACTCTTTAGACAAACCAGCATTAGAGAGCATACAGCAAGCCCTCTCCAAAAGAGTTCTATTCATATGTTTTGCTACTCCATTTTGTTGCGGAGTCTTCACAGTACGATGTTTTACTATGCCTTCATTTTCACAGAACTTGATCACTGACCTCCACAAAACTCCAAACCATTATCTTAGAGACGCTTGTTCTTCTTCGGTTTGGTTCTCAATTAGTGCTTTCCATTTCTTGAAAGTATGGAACATATCATTCTTGTGTTTCAGAAAATAAACCCATACCTTCCTCGAGAAATCATCAATGAATGTCAATAGGTACCTAGCACCACCTTTTGACGAAATCACAGAGCCCCATAAATCAGAGTGGATCTAATCCACGTGCCCTTAGTGCTATGGATAGTAGTCCTGAACTTGACTCTGGTCTGCTTCATAGACACAGTGTTCACAAAAGTCAAGCTTCCCAATTTTGTGATCACCTAACAAGCGCTTGCTCAAAATTGACATTCCTGTTTCACTCATATGTGCTAGACGCATATGCCACAAACAAGTATTTCTGAATTTGAATCAGACAAAGATGATACTAAGGCAGCACCAACAACGTACTTCCTTGAAGTAAATAAAGACCATTGACCAACTTGCCTTTTATCACAATAAGAGCTCCTTTGTAGATTTTTAAAACTCCACCTTCAGTAGAATACTTATAACCTTGAGAATCAAAGATGCCCAAAGATATAAGATTTTTCTTCAAGTCTGGTATGTCCAAACATCAGTCAACGTTCTCACAACTCCATCATGCATCTTGATTTGACCGTCCTAATGCCAATGACCTTAAAGGGCAAATCATTTCCCATAAGGACAACACCATCTATTGATCGGTAAGATGTAAACCAATCCCTTTGACACATGTGGTAGGAACAACCAAAATCAAGCATCCAAGTATCACCAATTGAATTGGTTGATACTACAAGAACATTATCAATACTTTCAACAACACTTGCTGCATCACTTGAATCTTTGTCCTTCTTGTCTTTGAGCCTGGACATTCTACTCTCCAGTGCCTTTTCCTTCTTGCAATATGGCACCTGCCTTTATGATATCTAGACTTAGATCTAGACTTTCTATGCTACTACTCGATCCAACCTCCTTTGACTTCCCTCTAGCAACTAGGCCAGATGCAATATCATCACGACTACCAATATCGTGCTCCATTTTGTCATGACTTAAAAGTTCAGATTTAACCTCATCAATTTTGAGACTTTCACGACCATATATGAGCGTTTCACGAAAGTGCTTGTAGGAAGAAGGTAAGGAACAAAGCAACATCATTGCTTGTTGCCCACTTGAAAATGTCTCGTCCATATTTTTCCAAATATATGACAAGTGACATGAACTCAGCTATGTGAGACCGGATTGATGTCCCTTCTACCATACGGAGTATGTACAGACGTTGCAACACATTGAGACGATTGGCCACCGTCTTAGTCATATATAATGACTCTAACTTGGTCTACAGCTACTTTGTTGTTTTCCCTAAAAGGACCTCCTCAGCACATCGTCTATAATGCATAAGAATAATAGAAATAGCCTTTTGATCAACATATTCCCCATTCAGATTCCTTCATTGTCTCGGGCCTCTTGTTAGAAAGTGCTACTTTTATACCTTGTTGTACAATAATAGCTATCATACAGACCTTCCACATTCCAAAATTAATGCGCCCATCAAACGCTGAATATTGAATTTTACCATAGACATTTTTTAAACAAATTAGCCCAAAACTCTATAAGAGCTCTGATATCAGTTTGTTGTTATATGGCAGCCCAAAAGGTAGAAATAGAGACGCAAAATAAATATGCAGAAGTGTAAAATAAATGACACCAAATTTACGTGGTTCGGCTTAAAGCCTACGTCTACGGGCAAATGCTACAACCAAATATTTCACTATGAAAATATGATAGAGATACAAAAGTGTTTACACACTCCACTAAATCCAAGTCCCAAATACACCCAGAGTACCTCACAATATTTTTTTCTCACATGTATATATACTCAACACTTAAAGAGAAGAATAGAAAGAAAACAAATACTTCTCTGTCCAAATGAGTGGAAACAGACTTGGAATATCCTGGTTCCTCCATTTATCCATGCTCTTATTTATAGAGCTTCAGAAACTAGGTGCATTAATGCTTTCACACTTCCGTGCATGCTCTAAATTATTTTTATCCTCCTATTTAATGCTTGTCATCTCACCGCCCACGCTTTTGTTTGCCATTAATGCAATTTGGATGCATGCTACACTTAGGTACGTATAGCTTGTGGCTATATTTGTCTATTTGTGAAAGGCAAAAACAAGCTGTCGCTTCACAAATTCATTATGTGATCTACATCATGATGACTTGTATGCATCTATGTAAAGATATTCTTGTATATTCATAATGATATGATCTTGCACATAGAGTCATGAATCATGAAATGACATGCATGAGATGTTATGAAATGTTTCCTTGAGAAGAGTGGCCTTTAAATTCCCCTTTGTACTGATTCAGGAAGACAACCCTTTCCCAATCATTCAGAGCTTCTCGCTAGACTTGGAGCTTGAGACTAGAGGGCTTGTGTAGGGTTGGGAAAGACGGTCCTGAGCATACCTCCTACTGGACCTAACCTTGCTACAAAGACCCCTATATGACTTGATGCTCTCACCCTCCCCCCTTGGCTCACGCTTGGCTGCCTCCGGGGTGCCACGACAATCACTCCCTCTATCAAGCTTGAAGATCACACCAACATCAAAACCCCTAGATTCATGTCTATTAAATCTTGTGATTTCCTCCCAATCAAAGATTCCCTCACTAATGATCCATCAGCATACATTCCCCCCTAATGTAGGAAAAGGGTATCTCATTCTCTAGCCTAAACACTACTCTACCCTCTACCCAAAGCTCAAATAGCAACACCCTTCAATCAAGACAACTCCGACAGGAATGAGTTCATGTCCTCTATGGAAGCAGTATTTTGGGTTCTTTAGCAAGAGTCTGAGGGTAAGTAAGGAATATCAAGGTATTTCCAGGGAAACAAAGTAAAGAAAGCGCGTGCTAAGTAAACGTTTCATAAGCATGAGCATGATCGAGAATCATGTAATTTCCTATTGAGAATTTTAAATTCTCATATTGTTGATGTGTTCCCTTGTTATTCCAGACAGGAAAATGACGATCTTGTTGTTTTCACTAGTCTACGGCTTAATCATGAACTTACGGCAATTAAGGATGAAAGCTTAAACTTAGTACACATAGGCTATGTATTTAATTTGTATTTCATTAGTAGATAACAAGCATAGAACTCATGAAACCTCTAGATAGTATATTGTTGCCATAAAAAATTTGACCTAAAACAACACTTATTTTTTAGAACACATGAAAATGGTTGTTTTTTGTACACAGACCACATTTTTAAATGTGTTAAAAAAAAATTGATTTCTCTATTAAAAAATGTTACCTTAGACAATTGATCACACTTGCTATAATAACTCTATGAAAAGTAATGCATTATCGCGCTTAAACATGCAGCCATTGTTAAAAAAAAGTATTGTTTTAGATAATTGATCACACTTGGCAGAACAATTGTATAAAAAGTAATGCCTCCACTTAAAAAAATGCGGTCTTTGCTATATTAAAGGCAATACATTTCACGTATTCCCAAAATAAGTGTTGCCTAAGGCATAAATTTCTTGTAGTATGTTATGGATACATTCATGGAAGATGAACATAACTTCTCACGTGTAAAATTGCAGAAACTTAGTTTGTAAATCACAAATAGCGAGAGAGTAATTAGCAACGCAAATTTAATGGCCATAACTTAAGTAGCTAAAGTAGAAAGTACAATGAACTCGTGACCTTTTCAACGTTGTGATTTAAACATACTGCTTATATCTAGAGTGTTAGACAACTCTCTTACCACTGCACCCAAGTCTTATTGGTCTCTTATGTTTGAATGTTCGGTATAAATAATGCTATCTTCAGAAAATAAACAGAATGGGATAAGATAAAATTTTAAACCATGTATTATCTGATTCAATAGAATTCTTAATAAACCAAATTTGATACAAATGACCTAAATATCACTTGTAGGATAACACATACACTCAAGTCCTACAATCATATATAACAACGGAACTACACAATCAATTTTCACACACATATTTTCAAACAGGTATTCTATATCATAATGGGATCCACAACACAACCCAAACTCCCTGTTGTTGACTTCACGGATGAAAACCTGAAGCTCAGTACAGATGCGTGGATTTCAGCTTGTCGCGTTGTGCGAATCGCACTTGAGGATCATGGTTGTTTCATTGCACGATACGATAAAATTGGTGCAGAGCTTTGCCGCTCTGTTGTCTCTGCAATGGAACAACTATTTGCTCTACCGTTAGAGACAAAGAAGCAAGAGACTAGTGACAAGCTTTTCCATGGTTATTATGGGCAACTACCATCTCTTCCCCTATATGAATCATTTGGAATTGATGATCCATTGACTATTCATGGGTGTCAAAAGTTCACTCACATAATGTGGCCACAAGGGAATGATCGTTTCTGGTAAGTGCCATTTTCAGTTGATATATATATATATATATATATATATATATGTATCATATGAGAAGTAGTTTATTATTAAAGTGAGATGAGTGAATCTTGATCGTTGAATCTTATATAAACAGTCAAGATTAAATATCAAATCATGTAACTTTTCTTAAATGAGCATGTGAGTATTAATTACATTAATTAACTTTCAATCCTAACTATCCATCTATGGTTATATTGCCCAGATTTGTTCATCTCACTCTTATAATAAATCACTCATCTTATGTGATATGCTCCCTATATATATATAATTGATGGTCATGTTGCTTACAATACTATGATTTATAAACTATTGATCATGGTATATTTTTTCAAATTTCTATTAGTGAAAGCGTCGGCGAGTATGCAAAGCTATTGGCAGAATTAGACCATGTGACAAAGAGAATGGTGTTTGAGAGCTATGGTGTGGACATGAAGCGATGCGATACTTTCATTGAATCAAGCAGTTATCTCCTTCGATGCCTCCAATATAGACCACCCTTGATGGATGAGACTGATTTAGGAATGCAACCTCACACTGATTTGACTATGCAATCAATACTGCATCAAGTGAATAACATAGAGGGCTTGGAAGTTAAACTTAAGGACGGGGAGTGGGTCATGCTTGATCCTTCTCCCTCCTTGTTTCTAGTCATGGCTGGAGATGGATTCAAGGTGAGTCACTTTTTTTTTTTTTCAAATAATCATATATTATCAAAAAGAAAACTTGATACATAACTAGAAATTTTGTTTGAATTTAGTTATCAGAATGGTGTGATATGTTTATTTACTCTTGGATGAATAAGATGGGGTCATATCTCTTTCTTTGATTCAATGATCATCATGAATTCTGCTAAAGATTCTAACAACATTTTTCTGCTTGTGTAGCGTTCTGTAATTAAGCATACATAAAAATGAGATTCTTGTGATGAGTTCATTAATACTTTCATTGCCATCATCTTTTGAGAAATCCTATACAAACGTACACTAGATGTATCGAAGATTGGTACAAAACTTGATAGTAATCGAATGTGTAACTATTTCTGTTTTTGCTTTTTGCAATTGTTTCGCTTGTGCAACAAGCTAATGTTCTCCCATCTCATACAGGAGAATGTGTTTAGCTTTCTGCGGGTTTAAAACACATTATAATATTACATTATGTGACACAATTATTGAAACAAAAAAAAAAATTCTTTCACTAATTCAATCAGTTAACAAAACATGGCGTCAATGCTTAATTTTGATTGAAGTTAAAAAGCAAAAGAATTATTGTGTATGCTTGTTACTTGACATAGAATTAAGAACTTAATATTGATGATTTTTTTTCCTTAGGAACGTAATTTAGATTCATTTTCATGGCATAGGTTTGGAGCAACGGCAGGATACGCCCATGTGAACACCGAGTTATGATGAATAATACAAAGGAAATAAGGTACTCTATGGGACTATTTACTTTTAATGGTAAGGTTGTGCAGATACCAGATGAGCTAGTTGATGAACAACATCCCTTGCGTTATAAACCATTCGACCATTTTGAATACCTGCGCTTCTTTGACAAAGAGAAAATCAGGGAATCTGATTTACGAGTCAAGGCTTATTGTGGTGATGAAGCCTACAATTATATGTGAAGGAGACTTTCATGCTAATGATTGTGTTTGCCTCTGTATCGGAACTATACTTGTTTTGTTGCATTATGAATTTATCTTCAAGTGTGGAGTGTGGAGCGTGGTTTTATGTTATTTTGTGCTAAGAATGTACGTGATGTAATCCATAGAGCTACTTGTTTAATGAATCATATGGAGTCATAAACCAAAAAAATTAATAAATAAATAAATAATGGAGTCTCTTTACCATTGAAAAATGGAATATTTATGAAAAGCTCAAGCGTATAGTAGTGTAAATTTTGATCCCATGGAATTTTTTATATGCACTTATTTTAACAAACAGTTAGAAATTAAACCGGGTAGAAGGTGATTTAACAAAACCCTTAAAATGGTTAGTGAAATCTTATTGGGTTTTGTTGGACACGGAAAGTAAAAAAATACAATAAATAAGCTCTCTTTTATCAGAGAAAATAACAAAACAAAAAACAATATACATGAGACAAAATTTAATGTCATTCAACTATAATTGCCTATATCTATAACTCCTATAAAGAGTTTCAAATTTTTTACTATCTCCAGCTTTTAACGAGTGAAGTTGTAAACTATCTTAACAAATATTTCATCACGTTAATAACTTCTAAAGGCTATCCATATGAATCATTTTCACTTTTGAAGGATGCATAAGCTAAACAAATAAAGTCATATTTGTAGGTCAAAGCACTAGCAAAGCTTCTATTTTTTTTTTTTTGACGTGAAATTTTGGGTTAAATCCTAACAAGTTTAAACTAAATTTCTAATTAAAATTGTTTGGGTAAATAACACAAACTGCTCTTGAGGTTTGACAAAATTGCACTCCACCATATTCTTATTAAAATATTGCATTCCACCCAAATAAATTTAAATAACTAGTAAAAACTAATTATTTTCATATGATTTTTTATATAATATACGCTACAAGAAATAAGTTTGTTACCAACCAATCTCAATGCATAATCCATCACAAAATTTCTCTTATTGACGGATTTACCGAGCAGAAAGACAGCTTGGTGAAATCGCGGTCGGTAACTATTACCGAGAGAAAAACAAATCTGACGCTACACTCCCGAGGGTTGTTTGAGAAAAACACTTAGCAACAGATATGTTGAGTTTAACGATGGATGTATCCCACGCTAATCGATATAAATTTATCATAAAAAATATATATTTTTAATTTTATTAAAAAATTTAATCATTCATCAAGGGTTGAAGGCTACTGGTTTAATTTTTCAATTTTGGGTTTAAGTTGAAATTTATGAATTCACTGTCTTCAATTTGCATAATATTAAAAAAAATCTGAACATGAATGGAAAGTTGTGAGACCAAATTCTCTCTTATTTTTCATCTTATTTTGCTCATGGATTAGCAAAAATTCAATGGTGGGGCATGAAAACATGTTAAAAATAGTTTACTTTCCACTATATATATGTGCAAAGTTTGTGCTTTAATTGTTTATGTTGTTCTCAAGAATTATTCAATTCAATTAATTTTAATGAATTGAAATATTAACTTTATCAATGAGAAGTACATAATTTTTAATGAATAATTATTTTCACCGTGTTTTGATGCAGGATAAATATAGCATCAATAAATAGGAAATAAAAGAAAAATTTGGGTAAGATTTGAAAATAACATAAAAATTAGAAGAGAAGGTTAAAAAAAATCAAAAGAACATTCTGCCCATTTTGAGATAAATCATTATAAGTTTATTGTGATTCTTGGCTTTTGAGTGGAAGAGCTAGGTGATGGTTTTGTGAGTCAGCGTGGCGTGTCAACTTTTTATGATCTTTTCTATGTTTCAATAATTTCTTAGAAGTTAGGGAGATGCAGTTTAAGGGAGTAGGTTTTGTATCACTACAAGAAAAGCTAATATTATTGACAATGTATTTTTACGGTTTACATTAAATGTTAAAAAAGAGTATTATTATCAACTCTCTTAAGCGTTGAAGAAAAGTGTTGATAAATATATTTGTCAATATAATCTTTTTTCAACGGTCTCTGTCATTGTTGAAAATACTTTCTCCTCCTTATTATTCTCAACGCTTGTGTCAAGAAGAATTGGTGCATGTAATATTCCATTGACCGTTGAAAAAATTATTGACCTCCATTAAAATTGTTCAGCACACTCAACAGCTTAACACTTGCCTAGAGAGAAAGAGAGAGGGAGAATTGCCTGTGTATAACTTTTCTCTCATTTCCTTTCATATCCCTAATTTTCTCATTCAAATCCCTAATGTTTTCATTTTTGCCAAATTTCTTCTGCAGATTCTTTCATTCCTTCTCCACTTCATCCAAAAGGTAAGCATTCACCAACTGGAACATTGTTTAATTAGTTTTCATTTTTCCTTTCATCCATTTTTATTCAAACTTTTCAAATCTTGGAATCTAAGTTTGCAATGGCCATAGATCGAAAAGTTTGCAAACACCTTCACTCAGACATTTCAAATCTAGATTGAAACGCAATTTCGTGAAATCAATCTCTCTTCTTTATGATTTTAAGAGGCATCGAGCAAGGTTAGATCTGAAAAAGGTTAGCCTCTTTGTTTGAGCTGAACGAAATTGAAACTATGATTCCATTTTAATTTTTCTGTTTCAATACATCACAACATTTTTGTTCAATGCTATTAATTAAGTTAAACCTCTGAAGGAACCACTTGCCTTGCAAGATTTCTCTTGAGCTTGATCTAAGGTAACGCTCTGCTCGATTCCAAACGGTGAGCACGGGTTAGCAAATTGCTGCTTCCTCTTGGAGCTTGATCCAAGGTAATCTTAGAATCACGTGAATGAGCCTAATTCACGTTCCGTGTTCCGCTTTAAGTGCTTGTGTTTTCTTGTAGTTTGTCTGCTCAATTTGTTTTTCAAAAAGCCTTGCATTGTTAACTAAAAAATGTTGATTATTATTTGTAGCACAAGCTTTGGTTCAGAGATGGAGGTATATGCTTAGAGAGATTTAGGATTCTATTTAGAATGGGTCATGGGAATAGGGGAGGCTGTGGTTCAAATGGAAGGGGTAATGGGGATAACCAAGTAATTTTTCTCCCAAATCCTCGAATCTCCCATTGTGTTAGACTTTTTTTTTTGGTTCTTATTTTGGACGCTATACACATTGTTTTCATTGGAACATGTCCTTCGCTGATTGGTTATTGGAACTCTATATATGTAATATTGCAAGATACCTATGATTAATCAATTATTTTCATTGACGTTTAAGGCTTCAGTGATTCTAATCAATGGCTAGCAGGTTGTTGTTCAAGAGAAAATATCACCTTCCGAGGCAAGTGTTTTTTATTATTGAAAATTAGAATATTGGCATTCCATTGGCTATTTTCATTTCCCATTTTTTTTAGTGATTGGAATTAAATTTTTTATACTTTGGTAATCAAACAACGTACCAATACTTTACTATAGATTCAAATAATACTAAGAACTAATATAGATATTAGATTTTGAGACAATGCAGAAATTCACATGAATAAATATTTACTGTTAATGTATGTATATGAATATCAACGAGCTAGTTAATATTGTTTCCAGGTGTATTAAACTTGTTATAATCAATGGACAAGGATTGGATGCAAATTAGGAATAGAACTCTTCTACAATATAGGAGAGGTGTAAAGGAATTCTTAGATTTTGCATTTAGTCATCCAGATGAAGATAAGATACATTGTCCTTGTTTCAAATGCAACAATTGCCAAAGAAAATCTCAAGAAGATGTAGAACTTGATCTCCTAAGTCATGGCATCGTTAGAAATTACACAATTTGGTATTACCATGGAGAAACTTCCTGATTCATATTATTCTAGTTCATTTGATAGTGATGATGATATGGATAGAGAAGACATGGAAGACATGTTAAGGGATCATTTTGAGGACTGGCATACAGAAGAGCCTAATGAAGATGCCGCTAAGTTTTATAAACTTTGGATGATTCTAGAAAATTATCCGGGATGCAAGTGGTATTCAAAACTCTCTTTTTTGATGAGACTATTGCACATAAAATGTCTTGGTGGATGGAGTAATAAGTCATTTTCCATGTTACTTGAACTATTAAATGATGCATTCCCAAGGGGTGCAATTGCCTAAGTCATACTATGAAGCTAGGAGGATAATTTAGGATCTTGGGTTAGATTATGTAAAAATCGATGCTTGTCCTAATGATTGTATGCTATTTTGGAAAGATAGTGATAATAAGAAAGATAATTGTGATCATTGTGGTGCCTCAAGGTGGAAGTTTAAGGAAAAATATGGAAAGAAAAAAGATTCCTGAAAAAATCCTTCGCTATTTTCCAATTACTCCAAGGCTTAAAAGGTTGTATATGTCTAGGAAGACAGCTTTAGATATGACATGGCACCATGACAAACAAATTGATGATGGGATTTTACGGCATCCAAGCTGACTCAAAAGCTTGGAAATTGTTTGATGAATTGCATGAATCCTTTGCCGTAATCCTAGAAATGTAAGACTAGGGTTAGCAAGTGATGGGTTTAATCCATTTGGGAATATGAGTACCAAATATAGTGTTTGGCATGTGGTACTTGTTCCATATAATTTACCACCTTGGAAGTGCATGAAGGATCCTTATTTAATGTTATCATTGCTTATTCCAAGTCCAAAGGTCAGGAAATGCAATAGACACATATTTGCAGCCACTAGTTGAAGAATTGAAAGAATTATGGGAATTTGGTGTTGATACCTTTGATGCAAATAAAAAGCAAAATTTCATGATGCGTGCAGCTATATTATGGACAATAAATGACTTTCCAGCATATGGAAATTTGTTTGGATGGAATACTAGTGCAGCTCTTCGTTGCCCTTCTTGTAATGTAGAGACTCGATCTAAGTTTCTAAAGAATGGAAATAAATTTTGCTTCTTCAGCATGACGCTTCTTGCCTATCAAACATAGGTGGCGGTATGAAGAAAATCTATTTGATGGCACAAAAGAACTTGGATATCCTCCTAAGCAATGGTCCAGTGATGATATTTTTAATCAAGTTTGTGAGTTAGAAGGCCTTGTACTTAGTAATCAAAAAGATAAAAAGAAGAAAAGGAAGAGAAAAGAAATAGGAAGCTCAAATCCTTGGTTGAAAAGAAGCATCTTCTTTGAATTGCCATATTGGAGGACTTTGTTACGTCATAATCTGGATGCCATGCACATAGAAAAAATGTATGTGACAGTGTTCTGGGACATTGATGGATATTCAGGAAAATCAAAAGACAATTTGAATTCTCGTTTGGATTTAGAAGAATTAGGCATAAGAGAAGAACTGCACCCTATTAGAGAAGGAGAAGTTACGTTGCAAAAGCTATTTACAAATTGACTAACAAAGAAAGAAAGAGCTTATGTGAGTTTTTGAAAAATGTCAAAGTGCAGATGGGTATTCTTCAAATATTGGAAGGTGCATCAACCTAAAAGAGAATAAGATATATGGTTTAAAAAGTCATGATTGTCATGTTATTCTAGAATGCTTTCTTCCACTTGCTTTACGTGGGCTCTTCTCATCACAAGAGGTAAGTAGTACATTGATTGAGTTTTGCAATTTTTTTAAGGAGTTGTGCTCTAAAGTTTTGATGACGGAAAAGCTGGACAAAATAGAAAAACAAATTATTAACACTCTTTGCAAGTTGGAAATGATTTTTCCTCCTTCATTTTTGATGTCATGGTTCATTTACCTATCCATTTGCGGGTGAGGCAAAGATTCCTGGACCAGTCCAATACCGTTGGATGTATCCTATTGAAAGGTGTGATGTCTCTTTTTTTATCTCTCATTTTATGTCTCAAATAAAATATAATAACAACAAATTCCTATACTAATAAACAACCTATTATTTTTACATATAGGTATTTATACACCTTAAAGGCTTATGTCAATAATCGAGCTTATCAGAAGGTTCAATTGTTGAAGGATATCTTGCGAATGAATGCTTATTATTTTGCTCAAGATACTTTAGTGATCCTGAGACTAAGCATAATGGTGGGAAGAAATTGGGATGGTGCTACAACTTATGATGTTGAAGGATTGTCGATTTTCATACAAAATGGAAGACCCACACGAAATTGTAAAGTATCAAGAAGTTTAAGTCTAGAAGAAGTAAGGCAAGCTCATCTCTATGTTTTGAAAAATTTGATGAGGTCACTCCTTTCATCCTGTAAGTACAATTGTATTAGGCTAATGTCCAGTTTTTAGTTTAAAGACAATTTTTTGAGAAGTAATGCCTGGAATTTATTATTTTTCATATATCCAGTGAACATAAATTTGAATTGGAAACACAAAATCCAAGAAATGTTGAGAAACGACATGATCAAGAATTTTCAGAATGGTTTGAAAGTCGTGTAAGTCTTGAAATTAGACAAAAAAGAGTACATATTATTTTCAGCATGTTATAGTAACTAAACATTTTTTTTATTGAATTTAGGTTACAACTCTCTCTAAGAGAAGGGAATGAACAAATAACACGTCAACTTTTATGTTTAGCACGAGGTTCAGCAAGAGAAGTAGTATGTTATAAAGGATACAAAGTGAACGGTTTTATTTTTCGCACAAAAGAATGTGATGATTGTCGAAAGACTCAAAGTAGTGGTGTTATGGTAAAGTTGGATTATGGAAAAGAGTACTACGGAGTCATTGAGGATATTGTAGAGTTATTATATATGGATGATAACAAAATTGTTATGTTTAAATGTTTATGGT
Organism: Dalbergia oliveri; assembly: GCA_030441495.1. Classification (NCBI taxonomy): domain Eukaryota; kingdom Viridiplantae; phylum Streptophyta; class Magnoliopsida; order Fabales; family Fabaceae; genus Dalbergia; species Dalbergia oliveri. The sequence goes on along the minus strand of JAMLFY010000012.1, from coordinate 24,344,920 downwards.
GGGATGTAGATAATTATGGTAAGAGGAGTGAAATTAGATGAATATGGTGTAATCACTGTAAACAAAGGTCGAACATTGAGGACAAATGAACTATTTGTCATGGCATGTAGACTGAGCAAGTATTTTATGTGGAAGATGTCACTAATTCTAATTGGTTATGTGTTGAGAAAGTAGCACCGCGTGACTATTTAATATGCCTATAAAAGAGGATGTGGAGGAGGAGGAAGAATATGATGGTGATGAGGAGGTGGCTATTCAAGAACCATTCCAACAAATCTAACATCATGCTTGATGAATAGATCATTTCTTTTTGGACATGCAATCTTTTGGTATACCATTTCCTGTTGTATTTAGTTTTTTACTTACTTTCAATTAGTATTGTATGCTTCACATTCATTTTTATTTGGACTTATGATATCAACTTTTTATTTTGTTATTTTAGTCATTATATATAAACAATGTTTTGTTGTTAATTATTGAAATTGATTTGTTGTTGTCACATATGCAACAAAATTGATTTAGGCAAGTACTTGAAGATGGCTAGTCATGCCAAAGACAAAGGTGTCTCCAATAACAAACATGTTGGCAAGTGCTATTGGAAGAAGCAATGGGCTTCAAGTTAGAAAAGGTGCCATAGCATTCAACCAAAGACATTAGTATTTTAGAGACTATCTGTTACTACTTTGATTGACTGGTGTTGTTGTCTTATTCCATTGCAGATAGAACTAATGCAAATTTAGCATTATCAAGTCACTCACAAGTTAGAAGGCAACAGGATTCCTCATTTGGTCATAATTCTAAAGCAAATGTTGGTTCAGTTGGAAATGATGATGATTCTCATAGAGAAGGTAATGTTTTATTATATAACATTTATGTCTAGCGAACAATATAAATAATAGGGATTTCAGCATTTACTTGCATCTAATAGTGTTTGAATTGGACCTAAAGCAGGATTCTAGGTTTGCTTCCATAGCTTTTTATTTATATTTTATATTTTGTCATTTAAATAGATTCTATTGTAAAACGCAAAAAGAGAGGGCCTACTCGAAATCTTGCATTGTCTAAGCCGCACGGTAAAAGGCTTGATATCAAATGGCGGCATAATAGCCAAGTGGGTCCAAATGCAAACTTATTAAAGTCAAGATGCACTGTTTTGGTTCGTGATATTGCAAATGCACCATTAAAGGTGAAGGAATGGTTTGAAATCCAAGCTGAAAAGAAGATAAAAATGTTTGAACTAGTGCTGGTTGTTATCTCATACTCTTAATTTTATTGGTATTTTTTCAATAAATTGAATAATAAATTTGACATGTGTGTATATGTCTATGTGTTTGTTTTTTTCTTCTTCAGAAAAAATTCAAAGTAGAAGGTCAAAAGTATCATGGGCGCAAATGAACACTTCTTACCGAATTATCGATGCCAACTAAAGAAGAAGTACTTTGAAGTATATGATGACCCAAGAATTGCTAGACGTAAAGTGCCATAAAAAATAGCAAAAGATGATTGGGAATATCTTGTAGACTTGTGGTGTGATGAAGATTGGCAGTTTTTGATTTTCAACTTTACTTGCAATAAATACTTTACAAAAATCCTAGAAACTCACATGATTTGGATGAATGAAACATCAGTAGGGACTTATGGAATGAATACTTAAAACAATACTACATAGTTATAACAATAGCAACAATGCTACATGTTTATTAGAAAAACTTATAATGTATATTGTGTATTTTTATTCTTAGACTTATTGACCAAGATTAACCTTACAATTATTAGAATGAGTCAGCAAAATAAGATGAATGAACTGCAAACAAGATCATTCATCTCCTGGTTCTAAGGGTGTCCAACAAAAGGCTGAAGAGGCGGTATACAAGTTTATTTAATTTAGTATTTTTATTTGAAAATATTTGTCCTTCATTATATTAGCAATTTATATTATTTGTGAATGATAGTTTGAGCAACTGGACAAGAAATAGGCCGCCTTCGTCTTTGGGAAGTTACGCATACAAGAGCTAATGGGGAAGCTTGCAATGATGAAACTCAGATAAACTTGTAAGAAATTAAGCATATTAATATTTGGTTACTATATATTTGCTGCTTGTGGTTTCTCACCCTCTCCTGTGGTATTCCCCTAACCACTTAATTTGTTTCTCGTTCGCTAAACATCTCAAATGAAGCATTGGGGAATATTGCTGGAGGATTTGGATTTATATATTTTGGACTTTCAATTTTTTTCTTTGTGACTTTGACGTTTAGTTTATTTTCCAAATTATGTAATCTTCTGTGTACTACTCTTGTTTGCACTCATGCTTTTTAGTCACGTAGTGTAATGTTGTTCAACTTTGATTCTTGTCACTTTTTTTATTTGGATTTGGATGTCTGTTATTTTTGAGTTTTTGTAATTTTATGTGTGACTTTGCTGAACTTGAAGTTTGTACATTGATTATTTTTGGATATTGGGTGTAAAAGTGTTTAGCTTTGGTTCAAAAAGGATAAAGCAAAGACCTGTTTATAAATAATAGCATTCACGAAAAAATCTCAGTAAATTTAGGAATTTCCAAGATATTACTATGTTATAACTATATATACTACTATGAGAAGTAAAGATTGATGATATTTTTCTCACAATCTTTGAAGAAATGGTAGTTCTAGAAGCTTAGGAATGGGTCCCTTCAGATTGTTGTTGGAAAGATCATGAAACAAGAAAAATAATTACTAAATGAAACCCAAAGTTGCAGGGATAACATTTACCATGATCCATGAATAATATTTTGAAGTAGATATGATAAACAAGGACATTGCTATCAAAATTAAGTAAAATTGTTAGGCTAGCTCATACATAGTTGTCATATGGTCTCCAAGTTATTTGATGGTATGGGTCAGTAAGACTATTCCAGCTAAGATCCTTGAAATCTGAATTAGTCACAAATTTCGAGTGGTCCAAAATTATTCATATACGCATGATGAAATGTCCCTTGGAAGTGATCCTGACTCTTAATGTGTTTACATAAATTTAAAAGAGACTATAACATATTCATTCTACACAATATGACATGGCATCATTTGGATATTTACCAAACATGATGATGCTGTTGGTAGATGATGATGCTGTTGATTCACCAAAAAGTTCATATATGATTTGCAGGATCAAATTAAAGAACTATCTGATCAAGTCAATGAAGGATTGATAGAGATGAATGAGCATGAGGTGATGGTGGAAGTATTTGGCCTAGCGGCATGGAAGAGTTCGTGGATATGAAGCTGGTGTGACCCACACAATTATGGGGTCCTAATTCATCTTTAGTTTGTGATCTATCAATGAAACTCCAAGAATCCGAAAGAAAATTTGAAGAGTCTAAGGCAGAGGTAGAGGACTTGAGAAGAAAGTGAATCATATGGCAGGAATTCTTGAACAAATATTAGAGGGAAGGATGCCGATCTTAGGAAACAATATTCCAACATTTGATGATCATTTAAGACTGATACGGCAAGTTTTCTTTCTTTATGCAATATGATATTAGTATTTAAATAAAGTTATAGTAGGGAACTCCTAAATTGGTTCTATATTTTGAAAAAAAATTATTATAGTTTCTAATTTTTTTTTTATTTCTCATTGTAGGAAGGAGATCAAGATTGAGGATTGGATTTGAATCATCTATCTCTATAAACAATACAACAATTGAAACGAACAAAATTAATGTAGATAGCCTTAATCTCCAAACACAATATAGCAATCTTGACATTATTCTATCACTTTATACATATAGGTCCTAAAGAAGTATGAGAAGGAGAAACACTTGCTTTTATTTTGTTCTTACTATATTAGAACATGTGATTGATTTGTACTTTTGTTAGAAAAATCATACTTGTAATATGAATTGATACAATGTTATAAATTGATATTTTGTTGTCTACCTAATTGAAGTATTTTTTTTATAATTTTCAATGTTTGAGTTCAATACTTATAATTGTAACCAAAAAAAAAAAAAGAGTTGGGATATGGTTTTAGTTGACAACAATTACAAGTATTTCGACGGTCAATAATTGTCAAAAAAGATTAGCAAGTATTTTCAACGGTCACGTTCTGTCAAAATTTCTTTTCTTGACAATATCTTTCAACACTTTTCGATTAAATTGTTGTTGAAAAAACTATTTTGACGGTCAAGCATATCTTTTTCAACACAAATGACCCTTGATAATGCTAAGTTTTCTTGTAGTGTATTCCTTTTATTATTTTAATTTTTTTAGCGTAATTTCTAGTGATCTTATTGTTGTTCTTGGCCTACAAACCTATTAACTAATGTATGATTGTTGAATAAAAATTCAGATTACAAAACAAGTCAACCTAGAAATAGCCTTAAGAGTAGGAAGGGATAAAAGTATTCACTTGTGAAGTCTCTTAAATCCCTATTCTTCATTTGAGGATAAGTTTAGAGTAGTGTTAGCGTGTTCATGAGTTTTGAGAGAATGGAAAGAAAAGTTATCAAAGAAAAATGAAGGGAAAGGAAAGGAAAGTTTTTAAAGAATTTCAATTAGTTAACTTTGTTTGAGTTTAAAATTAATAAGAGAAAGGAAATGGAGGGATTATAATGTATTTTTACAATTTAATCATTCATTAAATTAATTGAATATAATTAATATACTTTATATTAATTCGTATAAATGATATTTTGATATTTTAATAAGAATAATATAGTAAATTAAATAATAATCAGTTTAAAACTCCTAAATTTGGGGACCTACAAAATAAGAATTTTGGAGGGTTTTGAGGGTTAGCAAAAATCATCAAATACATTCCTTTAAAAATAAAACTCATGAACACGTTCAAACCCCTATAAATCTTTCTTTCCCTCTGTTCCCTCTAAATCAAATTCATAAACACACCCTAAGGGTAATTGGAAGCTTGGGCTTTAAGGGAATGTGAGGGGAAGAAAATATTTGTAGAGTAAAATTTTAAAATTTTATATAAGTCAGTCACTTTCCTCCATTTCCCTCCAAAATCCAATCGTAAATATACCTAAAGAATTAAACTATTCAACTTATCTAAAGTGTGGTTATAGTCTCAAGGAATTAAACTTTGATTAATAGTTTTGAGTGATGTGATAAGCAATTATATTAATTAAGATATTAATTTAATGTTGGGTAATTATTGTAAGGTTAGAAAAAACTTAGGTGAAAATGTATCCTAACACATGTCTTTTTATGGATTTTCTCTACTTTACATATTTATTTTATTTAATATTAATTTTTATTCTCATTCTTCATGGTATTGAACCTCTCTAATACCATGAAGGTATGAAGGTGGGTTAGAGAGAATGCGAGAGAAAGTTAGAAGAGAGTTTGAGAGTGAATGATAATTTTGATTCAACTTGTGTAAGGAAATTGGTACAAGAGTATTTATACATGGCATGGATTGATAACTAACACTAACAGCTTAATTAATTTGTTCCTGGAAACTAACTAACCCTAGTTTATCCTACTCCACCTAAGAGACATCTATCCATTATTGGATAAATCAATTTCCAGTGATGTGATATCTCACTATTTCTCACTGTCAAAGTGAATTTCTAGGTCATGTGCCTCTATTATTCCATCTTTTCAATATTTTTATGTGAATTGCATGGAACCAAGGCTAATTCACCAAAATAAACCACAAAAAAATATTATTTACATAAATAAATAGAAAAAAGATTAGTTACGTAAATGGGCGGAAATTATACGCGAATACGCAAGGGGCCCCTGCGTATTCATATTAATTTTGAATACGTTGGGGCCCTTGCGTATTCATGCCTAATAAGAATAACAAGAGCCCCTTGCATATTCGTGCGCATAATCCTTACACCTGGGCTCCTTACGTATTCTTTGTGTTTACATTTCGCTTCAACCCTCACGTATTCGGTTCCTCTTCTATTTAACCCATCGTTCATTCATTTAGTATGCGAAGATAAGTGTTTTTGAGTGTGAAAATGGAGAGTGTTTTATTCTTGTTCATTATGATGGAAAAATGGAAAACACAATAAATGAGGGAGTGAAATTTTATAGTGAAGACCAGTTGGTGTAATTGTTAGTCCATATATAAGTTTTTTAGAGTTACAAAACAAAATACTTGAGCAGATAGGTCCTCACAAACGGGTTAGCCAGATGTTTTATAGATTACCTATATCATTTGGGGTGGTGTGGCTAAGTATAACGTTTTCCCATATATGGCGACAATGAAACGAGCCTCATGTTTAAATTCCAAGCTCAGTTTCCAGAGGTTTGAATAATGGAAATTTTCATCATTCTAGATAATTGTGATGTGAGCTCTCCTGGTTCTCCTCCTCATGCATCAGTTAATGAAACACCAGAGTAACATGGGTTTACGCACCTTGTAGTGGTCCAGAATCCACTAGTTCGTAGTCCCAGCTTGCAGACCTGGTTGTGCAAGATGCAGGGCCATCAACTAGACATGTGGCTATTGGGGGTTTCGACTTTCACGTATATCATAGGGATGAAGCAGAAGAGGAAGAAGAGCTGGGGTTGTATTGGTAGGAAGGTAATGAGTGTAGTGATGAGGATACATGTGATACACAGACCTACTCTTAGTCGTATCACAAGAATATCCTAGTCATTATTCTTCAATAAATATGAATGTGATGCCTGAAAATAGCTTTGTAGGGCCTACTGCAAGAGTGGTTGGAGGTGAAAGTGAGTTTGAGGTCGAGCAATAATTTTCCAACAAGGGGGTTGTGTTGTTTGCAATCAAGAATTACAGTATCAGAAGAAAAGTCCAATTCAAGGTTTATGAGTCTGGTCAAACAAAATACTAGTGCAAGTGTGTGAAGTTTGGCAATGGATGTAATTGGAGCATACATGTTACATTTCGCAGAAGAGGCAAGTATGGGAAGTCTGAAAGTATACGGAAGACAAACGTGTGAGTTTGATTCTATTCTTGAACAACACGGAGTTGGATAATAATATTATTTGTACGAGTATCTTTTCAATGGTTGAAGCAAATCCAATAGTATCAATCAGAAAGTTCAGGGACATGTGAGTCAGTTTTCAAGTTCAATATTTCTTAGAGGAATGTATGGATTGCAAAACAGAAAACAATTGCTAAGATTTATGGGAATTGGGAAGAATCCTACATTAATCCTCAAAGTGGTTGTAAGATGTGCAGCATTATATGCCAGGTAATTATCAATTCGCTAAGTTTTAAATTATGTTACGTTTTACATAATATTTTATAGTAATTGGGTGGCCTAATATTAGTAAATGAGAGGCAAAAGATATTAATTAGTTGTGAGTTTGATTTAGTTTAGTGGTTGTTACTATAACTTTTACGATAGTTTAAAAGCGCTAAGCAAAAGATTATTTAACTGTGATTGTGAATTAGTTAAATTGTTAGTTTATTTTTGGGTGATAGTAAAGATTAAATTATTCGTTTATCATTAAGTTGATGAATTATTTTATTACTTAGGCTGTTATTTATTGTTATATTTTCTTGGAAATGCTAGGTACACGGTCCATTTATTGACAAAGCCATATTATGTAGGTGATATTGTTAATCCTAGTTATCAAATGTTCCACCGTGTATTCTGGTCATTTCCACCATGCATCGAGGCCTTCAAATGGTGCAAACCATTTATTTCAATTGATGACACTCATCTGTATGGCAAATATGGAGGCAGATTGTTGATGGCCATTGGGATGGTAACTCTAATATTTTGCCCGTTGCTTTTGCTGTGGTCGAAGGAGAGACAAAAGAAGCATGGTCCTTTTCTTGACCAATCTTCAATGACATGTGACGCCTCAAGAAGGTATTCTTATTGTTTTTAGGCATGTATCAATCATATCAGCTATGAGGCGGAGGGTAGTGGGTGCACCCTCGATGGCCTATCAGGTATATTGTATTTGTCACATTGCTTCTAACTTTGCCGTGTAATTTAAGAATAAAGATGATAAGAGAGTTCTTATAAATGCGGCATATTCAAAGACCTATGTAGATTTTGTGTATTATTATGGGTCCTGAGGGATGAGGATCCTGATATGTGTCAATGGCTGATGAAATTACACATGAAAAATGGGCACAATATGTGATGAGGGTTGTCATTTGGCCATATGACAACCAACTTGTCCGAGTGTATAAATGCTGTGATGAAGGAACCCGCAATCTTCCCATCCTGCCATAGTGAAGTCCACCTACTTCCGTCTTGCTAAATTATTTGTTGAAAAGGGGGTTCCAAAAGGGCCCAAATTCAGGGGACAAAAATGGTCGTAGTCTGTTGCGAGTGATTGATGAAAACAAGCAATATTTGGATAAAATGTCTATTGCCCTATTCACACGAGATATGATGTCATGTTTGGTTATAGAAAGAAGGGAACATATCACAGGATTATAGGGTGCATTTGGGAGAGCGACGATGTGGCTGTGGGTCGTTCCAGGCATTGCATTTCCCATGCCATCATGCAGTTGCTGCATGTCATGCGCACGAGTTGATTGGGGGTCTTTTACTCATCCTGTTTACAGTATGGAGTGGGTAGACAAGGTATATAAATTGGAATTCATACCCATTGCAACGAGCATCTCTGGCCTCCATACAATGGGCTCCGATACGTCCAGATCCAGCCTTCAAAAGATCTAACAAGGCCATCCTATCTCTAAAGAATTTGCAATGAAATGGATGAAGTTGAGATGACCTACCCAAAGCGATGTGGCTGCAGAAATGAAGGTCACACTAGAAGAAAGTGCCCAACCTTACTAGCTTCATCCTCATCCCACCATGATTGAATTTACTATTATTATGTTTCTCTATGTGTTGGAATGTATTTTTTAACTATGTTTGTTCCTATATTCCTCACCTTCATATTCATGCAAGTATGTATCTTTTCGTTTTCTCTAATGTGGATTTTATGTTCCAATTCCAAATTTTGCAACACACAACTCGGTTTAAATCGATTAACACATAATAAAAACAATAGAATATATGTAATAAAATAGTGTTCATATATAATAAAACTTTACACATGATTAAGTATGCAAACTGTAAATATCAAACTTTACACGTAATTTACAAATAAGTATATAATAATACATAGAGTGAAAATAACTAAGCATCCCCACCAATCCTATCTCTTGGCCAGGAGTTTACACGGAGTGACAATCCAAAGCTTGAACTCGACGTGCAGGTCTCTATCAAGGAACAAGCTGTTGCTCATTATCATCCTGTTCATCATCATCCTCCCTGGATGGGGACATAGGTGTGGACGGTCCCAATGTCTGCCATGGTGTAGCTGCTAATGGACGAGGTCGGGAGGTGTGACGTTGATAGTGGCTCATCTAGAATAGATCATAACTGGTATGTTCAGATCATCTCTAGTTGATGCCCAAAGACTCACAGAAGTTCTAGAGGGGGCGTGGGAGCATCAGGAAAGACCAACCCATCGAACTCCTACTAACTAATGCCATCCCCGAATAAGTCATCCATAGTAGAGGTGTAGCAGTAGGAGCCCCCTCACCACCACCACCACCACCACCACCATCTTCATCACCACCACCCCCACCACCACCACCACCACCACCATCATCACTCATATCCCCTCATACCTCTACCCACATCCTCTCTATCATGCTCGCCATCGCTGGTATGACCAAGTGCCAGCTCGAGACGACGCCACTGTCGTCGCCTATCTGGAGCACCCAAAGGCTGGGATATAAACGGTGGTGGCCCTGGAAGCGGTAGCTCATGTGGCACCTGTGATAGGATCTTGCAAGTGGGTGAGGAGATAAAAACCTCCATGCAACACCAACATACCACTACAGATCTAAAGCTAATCACCGACTGTCCGCACTGTGACCCAGCCACAGATCTCTCCTTGTGCATCCCAAAAGATGTACCATTGAGCATGGTACTCGGGCCACCAAACCTTGTTGTTCCCACGACCATCAATGGCATGCAATCTATCGATGTTGAGTGGTGCATGTGGCATGGCTTGAGCATGGAAACTGCCTCATCACATGATGGGCTGGTGCCAATCCACGATCTGAAAGCGGGCGGTAATGGAGGCCCGGGCAGCACCTGCATATACATGTGTGGGGTGACGCAACCATGCTCACATCCTCATATGGAGTCCTGAAACCAATTAATGAAAACTTAAGTTAAGTTTTAAACATCATCAAATTGGGTAGAACTTAGTTAATTATGATGTTAATGCCACTTACCCTAAATGGGTATGGAATACGCGTCCCTGAAGTCAACTAACTTATGGCCATCCCCGTCGGATGAAATCCTCGTCCAACCACCTGAAATTAATAAAGTCATATAACAAATTCATTGCACTCAAACAAACAAACAAAATTATATATGAATAAATAACATATTATCATTATAAAATGTATACCTAAAGGCCAGAGGAAATGCAATCCTACCTGTCATGTCTAGGGTGTATGCTTAATGTAACATCCTAATATTTAACCCAATACGCCTAGGACGTATCAAGATTAATTATTAGTTATTACTTCCCTTTAAATTCATTACAAAATACTTAGCAAAAACTCAGGTAAATTTTTTTTTTGAAATGACATGTAAAACAAAGTGCGAGCCTTTGCGTATAACATAAATGAAACGTGAGGCGGAAGAGCAAAATAGGTCACACAAGGTAAAGCAGATGAATCATACAAAACAAAGCAATAAGGAATATCTTAATCATCAAACATCCATCATAACATTAATCATAATTAGTTTATACATAACTGAAAAGATAATATAGAGTCATACCCATATTAGTGGCAGAGCTTCCAGTATAATAAGGAAAATAAGAAATATAACGACGAATACATGAAACAGCCCCAAATATACTCCCGCAAAAACAACCCTCCCTCTAAGAGCCTACGGACGACGCTAATCCTCGGACGGAAGATGTAACCTATGAACTGCCGAAGCTCCTCGGATGTGGCCCATCGAAGAGGCGGCATGGGCATGTGAATCGCGGAGCGACGTGACCACCTCGGCGAGGGTGCCTCTCGGCTGATGTACACACCTCATAGGCCTCAGCTGAGAGTGTCCTCGCTACCCCTCTGAGCGGCCAAAGGCACCGAAGGGGTGGAATCCTCCGAATAAGGATCAAGGATAGATCCTCGGATAGGTCCCTGGGTAACGAGGTATGAGGGGTACGTCTTTGGATAGTCACGCACAACTGAGGATGGTGGTCGAACACGGTGGTTATTCCTCGTAGGGGTCGCGTCCTCTCAAAAATCATATCGCCAAAGGGAGAGGTCGGAGTGAACGAAAGCTGGAGACTGGAAAGGAAAACGGGCGTCTATGTATGCAAAAATGCGTATAGCACAACAATCCTCGAAGTGGTAGGACTGATGATCGGATTGTAGTGCAGCTCCCACATGGGCGCATCAACAAAAATCACGAACGATGCCATCGAGCCTGGAGCGTAACGGAAAAGAAACGAGAGAGGGGTGAGAATCTTGCTAAAGAATCTCATAGGAAATCCTCTATCCTAGTGTCATCGTTTACGTCCCAGGAACCTTGGGTTTATTATAAAAAGGTTAAACATGCATAGGTTCATAATGAGGTTTTCACAAAAGATATTTATCCAAGGTCCATGTCTTTTATAATGAATCTTAATGCATGTATGCAGCATAATAGTTCATGGATGCATAGTAGTACTTTAGGCAAACCAAACAATAATCAAACAAAATATAAGTGGCATGTAACTTCTCTTGAACATCTTTCCTTCTTCTCAAACTTGTGACACTAAACATAATAGTAACCGCACCCCTAAAACTAGGCTATGAGCTCATACCTTAACTAGTCGTCACTAGTTCTTACTTATCCTCTTGATAAGCGAATCATAATCATATTCATATTCATAATCATCATAATAATCCCGACTCCTAGAGTACGGGTAGGGGCCTAAGGATCACCCATCATGGGACTTTTTCCTTCTTCGAAACGCATCGACTGGTTAAGCCAGTGACTTTGTCCGCTTTGGCAGGCTAATGTCTATGCCCTCACGGTTTTGCCTTCTCTTCAGGAGCAGGAGAAGTACGTCTCGGTGTGTCACATTAAACATCTTATTTTCAAAACTTTCTTAAGTCCCTCAAATTTAACGGTAATTCGCAGCATAATAGTTACTTCAGAATTTCCTCAAATTTGAATCATGCCACATAATCTCAATCACATGTATCATTCTTATGGAACTTCTCAATTAAAACTTTCTAGTTCACATGAGCATATTCTTCTAGCTCGTTCATATTTCGAACCTCATGCATCTCAAATTAAGGCATAATACTTCATCACATCAACACACCAATTATACACATAAGGTTTCATGCTCAAGATATTATCATCATAAATATGCTCGAGGTTCATCATCATAAATATGCTCACTCGACATCCTATCTCATAGTATCTTATGCTTTGGCCCTTACGGGTCTTAAACTTGTATTCTAATTATTCCAATACCCATATTACATCTTTATTACCCCCAAGGGGTCATCACTTAAACTTTTCTCTAAGATTTAGGCTTACTAAAATTTCAAACAGCATTGTGCATGTAAGGCAGAAAAAAATATCATACACTTACGAGACTCTAGAATCTTCGTTCGTGACCCTTTTTAAGATATATCTTCGCCTAAGGCTCCATAATCAATTCTAAACCAATTATGAGGGATTCCTAGGCATGTCACTAAGTTGTAATCCATTTTTCCTCAATCTAACTATGCTGGAACAGAATTGTATATTGCCATGTCTAGATGTGCTAGAATTTCCATTTTAAGTCCTTATCATCACCTTAAGTTTTGTAATTAATACCTAATCATTTATGAAGGGTTTTTATACATGTTTTACTGATTATGAACCATTTATCCTTGAATTAATCATGCTGGAACAGGTTTGCATTTTGTGCATTAAAGTGTTCTAGAATTCTTATTTCTAATCCTTTCAAGTTACTTATTCTTTTCTAACTTCTCTAAATCGATCCTTGCTTCACTCAAACATAATTTTACACATTTTAACACCTTAGAACAGAATTTATACAGTAGCCAAATATAAAGGGCAGAACGAAATCATAAGCCCATAAAATCACATAATCTCATGAATTAAAATGCATACAAGTTGCTAGTTTTCTCTTGGAATAATTCTAGGAATTCAAAACTCTTTTAGAACTCAAATCCTTACATTAAAATCATGCAATTACACATGAGGTCAGTAGCTAAATTAACTTGTTCATAAAATAGATTTAAAGTGTATAATTTCATTCATAATGTTGCTTAGGTGCTCCTAAGCTTAGAAAATTACAACACATGAACTATGGACACTTGTGGTTAAGGAACTCATACTAAGTCCATCATCATCACCACAAGGCCGAATGGCTTCTTTAAAATGCCAACATTTTTCTTAAAATCTTACATAGGATACTTGGGTAAGTCTTTGAGCTCTAGATCATTAAAGTGATGACATAAACTTAAACATGCTATGCACCTCATTTTTATTCCTCATTAGAAAATAAAGTGAGAACATAAAATAAACATGAGATGCACTCATTTGTTATCTTTAGAATTTAAGTGATGGCATAAAATATAAACGTGCTAGACAAGAAAGTAAACATGAGATGCAAGGTTCAATTCTTTATTTTAGTACTCTAGGCCTCTTGAGGTATTTACCCCAAATCAACAATCAACTTTAAGGTTGAAATAGGTAGGCTTTGAGATTATTAAGTGATGATGCACATTCTTGTTTTAATCTTTAAGTTGCTTAGTGATGACTTGAAAATAAACATGCTATGCAAAGCATAAAGTAAACATGAATGCATCTTATTTTATCTTAGCTAGAGCTCTTTTGCAAGACTTTAAAGGAACATGAAACCTCAACCCATTATGTATCATAAGGCAAGCTTTAGAGTTCTTAGCACCTAGACTTCAAAGAAGTCTTAAGGTTTGAACTTCATCATCAAGCTCAAGAAAATAGACACAAAGTTCAACACTTTGTCTAAAAAAGATACAACTAATTCATATTCTTTATTTTATTGCTCATGGGCTTTAATCTAGAGTAAAACTCTTAGAACGGCCAACCAACTTTAAGGTTGGCAAGGGTAAGCTTAGAGCTCTTTGAAATCATGTGATTAATTTTCTTTAACAAAACTTTTGTGATCTACTTTACATTTTTAGCAAACTTTGTTCAAACCAAGGCAAAGGAAACCAAAATCATGAGGAAGAAAAGAAAAGAAAACCGAAAACTTTATCAAGGAAAAAGAAAGAAATCAAGGCATGTATGGTCCAAGACCAAGTTGTTTCAAGCTTTAGAGGTTTCTCACATGACAACAACAAGTCATTATCTTGAAACCTCATCATCAAGCTCATGTTATTCTCATAAAATGTCCTCTTGGCCGAAATGAAAAAGAAAGAAGGAAAAGAGTTTGAACCAATAGAAAACTAGAACTTTTCTTAAGGAAAACAAGTAAAAACTTGAAAACAAAACCCCTACCTAAGGAAGTCTTTGAAGGAATGAAAGAAAGCTTGAGTTCTTGAAGAGTTGAGAAGACAAAATCTCCTCTTGGATGTGAAGATGGATTCGGCCAAGGAGGATGCTCAAGCAAGATGATTTTTCCTTGAGTTTCTAAGCTTGGAAATGGAAGGTTTGAGTGTTTGAGGGATGGTTTAAGGTGAGGTAGTGGTGGTTGATGGTTGTTTGTGGTGGTTTGTGGTGGTGGCAAGGTTCTTTGATAGGAAGAAGAAGATGAAGAAGATGAAGAGGAATTTGAGAGAAAATGCAAGAGTGCAAGACAACTAAACTTAGCAAATGATCTAAAGTGTATCAAGGTTCTTCAAGGCTTGGTATTTATAGAAAATTTTGCACAATGGAGGCTGATTAGGGAAGGATGGCCAACGACCTTGCTTGGTCAATTGTGGAGGAAAATATCTCTTACAAGGTATGGCTTTGAGTATAGGTTCAAGCATGGTGAAGTATGGGCAAAAGTATGGGCAAGGCATGGACTTTGGAGTGAAGAAAATTTCAACATGTGGCACTTTTCCTTAGCCTTGCATTCGGCTAGATTTGGGACAGCCAAGGGGAGGATTTGTTTGTTCATGTAATTGTGATTTAGTGATGTGTTTAGGTGTTTCTTTGATTAAGGTTTTGGTTAGGAGTTGTAAGAAAGTGTTTAGGTGAAGTAATTGGGTAATTAGGAGTGTCAAGACTTGATTAGGAGTGGTTATACTAGATTAACAAATTAAATTCATTTTCTGAGTCAAATGAGGTATGGCACAATTCCTTAATTTAAGGAATTGGAAGAAGAAAATACTATTCAAGATTCCATGACTAGAAATCTTGAATTAAATAATGTAATTAGAGTTTACCTAAGCAATCTTAGGTTCTAATTAACCTTAATAAATTATTTTGACCCTAGATTAATTATCGAAATAAATTAATCTTCGATTAGAGCCTAATATTGCTTAGGTTTGCTTAATTGCGTCATTAGGCTCACTGTACACTATTCTAAGGGCAAAATGGTAATTTTACACTAAACTACCGGAACCTGGCCTGACTAAACATTAAACTTCACTTAAAAACATCATTCTAAACTTCTGGAAAAGTTTGGGCTCAAACGGCACCTTCCCGTAGGTAAACACAGGGGTATTTTGGTAATTTTGCTGAAAGTTCAAAACGAGATTTCACCTCAAATATCAACCATAACAATTATAATCCCTTCAAACATTGAGTTGACCCATTCGAGGATTGCAGGTCGATGCCTCAAATTTGGGGTAAAAATGACCTCAGGGGCATTTTGGTCATTTGTACTCAAACGAGAAATTGGCGTACCTGGGATCGATAGTATGCCCAAGATGGCAGCGTCCTGAACCTCCCGCAAAGTCAACAACCGGGTGTTTCACACCCGATAGAGACTCCAGTATAACAAGCAAGTCCTGCCAATACCAGTAACTCCATTCCTCGCCAAATCTTGATAAAAGGGCAGCTTCAAGTGGACACAGCGATGATGACTTGTCCAGACATAGAAAGCCGCAATCAATATCAACAAATATGCCCAGGTCCACGCGAACAACAATCTCGAATGCGTCGCGGGAAACTCAAAGGTCCTGAAATGCTGGTAAGCCAAGTCAACTTTACATATGACCCATGTCTGCCTGGGCTCTGGCACTATCCCAAGCAAGTCCAGCATATATCCCAGACATTCTAATGCCGCTACTTTTCCCTTGCTCAAATGTTCCCACTAAAGCGCCCATCGACCCGTAATCCAAGCTGCATGGCCACGTCTTGGAGAGTGATAGTACACTCTCCATCCAGGAGATGAAAGTATGACTCTCTGGCCGCCATCTCTCCACAAAGGCGTTGATGAGCGCGAGTCATAATGGTAGTTGCCAAATTAGGCAACTTCCCAAATCCAGCCTGCCTGAGATAGTACTCATCTGGAGATGTGGAGCTGGTGCGCCAAGCGCCTAGGGTGTAACACTCGATCGCACAAATTTAATTAATATGATAATTAATATAAACCTATACTAAATAAATCACAATTTTTAAATCAAAAAATAAACGATATCAACTAAATAATTTTTTTAAAATTGCTAAGTAACTACTACATTATTATTTGACAACCTATAAATATTATAAAAAAATAAACATTATATTTAAAGAAGTAACGACTAGACATATATATGTTTTGAAATTCTATAAATATCACCATAATTACAAACTAAATACTTGTTAATTAGACATAAACCTACCCATATACATAAAACAACTTATTATACTAACTAATTGCTAGATCAAATAAATAATTCAACCAAATAAATTAATAGATAAAATAAAATGTTCAACTAAACTAATGACTAAATGAAATAATGACTAGGTAAAATAAATATTAACCCTAAAGTAATTTTTAGACAAAATAGATAATTCAACTAAACTAATTACTTGTTAATATAGATTATTCAACTAAATCAATTACTAGATACAATAAATTGTTAAACTAAACTAATTACAGACAACATAAATAAATAGATAATAAAAAACTAATTATATTAGTTACATTTTAATTTCTAAGTCAAGCCATATAAAAATCTGTTTCACTTAACTTTGTTGAACTCAAACTATCCTGATAACTAAACTAAGTCAAACTAAGGCATCATTTCAAATAAAACATATATATATCTAAAACTAATTTGACATACATATCTAAAACTAATTTAATAGACATTTGAAATAAAGAATAATAATAAAAATTAAATAATAAAGAAATTAAATACCTTTCGATAACCTGCGCTAATATGATCATCATCTAACCCTATAGGAAGTCTGTCATCGTTTAGTAGGCTAAGAACACAATATTTGCTAAGAGTTGAAAGCCAAAATAGTGAAAAAGACATGCAAATGACCCCATTGCGTATTCATATATATATATGGAGCTAAATATGCAAGGGGCCATGTGTATTCAAAGAAAGCATGAATACACCTGGGCCCCTTGCGTTTTCATGCTTTCTTTGAATATGCATGGCCTCCTTGCATATTCATGTGAGTTAAAAATGGTTTAAATCCGTAATTAATAACTTTTCGTTTATTAGCGTAATTAATGTTTTTTTTATATTTTATTCACGTTAAAATTCCTAGAACCACATTATGTAGATAAACTTGATGCTACTACTAATAAAAACCAAATCACAATCATGTATTCACATGATTCTAACTGGATAACAGAATGCTTGCCGAAATAAATTTTCATGAATTTAATCGTGCTTTCACATTATTCAACTTTAAGTTTTTCTTGTTCATAAAAGCACACTATCCTACCATTTTTGTTTCTTTAACACAATTACATAGTTTTAAATCAGAAACTCTTCAACCATGGTTAATTATAAATGAAAAGAGGGGAGGTTGAGGCATATGCCTTGATATTCATCCTAGTAGCAAAAAATCTAACAACAACTACATCAATGTCCATTACCTGTGCAACATATATTGATCCACTATTCCAGAAAATAGCGTTATAAGGAAATACATGAAAACCTTGGCTTTAGCAGGAAGCTACACCCGTGGGCCACCACTGCACCACTTTTTTCCCCAATGAACTGGCAGTGCCACCACTTCTCCCGTGAACTAGCCGACAATAGCAGAACCACAAGCCACTATGCCAGTTGCACTCGAATAGAGCTCTAGTGTTTGAGTGCAACACAATCAACACAGCTTCTGAGGCAAGGAAAGGAAGACTCGCTAAGAAGGTAACCTGAATCGCCCAGTCAACATACCATCTTTCGTCCTCCTCAACGCGTCAACATAGCTCAAGGCAACCATGACCTGCAATTGCCCAAGAAGAAGACTCGCCATTAGCACCCAGCACACTTCGTCAGGATAATTGGGTGGTCACAATCGTGCCATCCACCGCAAGATCTATCACGGGCTAAGGGCGCACATTGCGACACCACTCTGCTAAGCCCGCTAATGCTTTGCTCCGCACTACCCCCCATGGATTCGGTAACAACACACTTGCAAGTGGAGAAGGGAAAGAACTAGGGTTCTCAAGTTGTACACCTAAAGCTTTTGGCCTCCTGTCCATACTCCAAAACTCGTAAAAATAAAGGGCAGATAGTACAAAAATGCTGAAATTCGGACTAGAACTAAGACCCTTGCAAATATAAGCATGTTACAAAACCACTAAACCACATGTTTGGTATATCTTTATCTTCTTGTATTAAATTACTCATTATTATCGGATTATCACCTGCAAATCTACAACCAAATTCCAATGATAGTGTTTCTAGAATGAGTTTAGCTGATCACATCATATCCTTCGAATTAATTCACATTAATCTGAAGGTTTCTAAAGTGCTAGATATACTTATGTCATTATCATACTCAAACAATTTTCAAATAAAGAATACTACCACTTTCTTGGAATTAATTTTTCATGAAGATTTCTATTTGATGATGAGCATACTCCTGGAGATTTTTATATGGTGCTAGGATACCATATACATTGGCATGTTCCTGATACCCCAAAAAAGGTCACAAATCAGGAAAGCCTTCTGTAAACCTTATCACTTATTTATAAATGCATATAACTCTTTGATTTCTTATCAAGAACATATTCCTGTACTAACTTACTTTTCAACATTTGATCACTAGGCACTTCGCCTTTTTAGGTTGAGTTTTTAGACAAGCCCTGGTCGGCATTCCACCAGCCATCCTACCTTATCAGGCTAAGCTATCTTGTCATCTCCTAAGATATGTGTTTATTATTCTCAAAATTGTCTCATCTATAATATGAAGATTTCTTATATGCAAGATATATCTAATCACATCTCATAAAGATTTGTTTATGCAAGACACATCCTTTTATATCATTTTTTATGTGTCAAACACCAAGCCATCTCCAACACTCACTACCTAGCTAGAAGGAACTCAAGAGCATAACAAAAGGCCGATGGTCCTAGGATAAGCTCTCGAGCTATGATTCAACATTTTCTAACCTGTATGATGGGCCATCCTCAAATCCACATGTGAGCTATTCCTGGAGCACATAAGATTGATGGTCCCTGGGATAAGCTCTTGAGCTACTATTTGGCATTTTTGGCATGCACACAAAGCGTCCTCGGATCCACATTCGAGCTATCCCTGGATCACATTAGATCGATGGTCCTCAGGATAAGCTCCTGAGCTACCATTTGGCACTTTTTGACGTGCACGTCGAGAAGTCCTTGGATCCATACATCCTTGCTGTCACAGAGCACATAAGGCTGACAATCCTAGGGTTTATCCCTGAGCTACCTCTAAGTATTATAAGACGTGCATGCCAGGCCACCTTTGGTCTCACATCCAAAGCTATTGCCAGAGCATGGACAAGACCCGGTTGCCCTGGACTCACGTCTAGAGCTTTTCCTAGAGCACAAACAAGACCCAACTGTCCTTGAACTCATGTGCAGAGCTTCTCTAAACAGACAAGACCTAATAATCCTCAAACTCATGTCCAGAGTTATCCTCGACACAACAAATGGTGACTAAGCCTTAAAAATCGGTACAAGGGTCATACAACCTAGCTTAAAAAGAAAATCTATCAAGTTTAAAAAGTGGTATAAGGGTCATATAACCTAGCTTTAACTTACATAGGACTCAGTATTCAACTACTTGGCTCAAACGGACTCAATCTACAACATTACTAGTTGATCATAACTTGGAAGCACAAAAGTAAAGGAAGCAAGTCAAGCTCACATGACTGGTGCACCCTCATGACTTAGGTGCGCTCTCATGGCACCAAGTTAAAGTATAACACTCTAAAGACACCAATTCCCTTACAATCGAGTCTTGTGGAAAAGAAAAAGCAACACAATGCGCCACAAGCTGATGATGAGCTCATCTCAAGCCGATGATGAGCCTATCCCAATATTAGGGCACTAAAGGCTCACCAGCAAAGCATCATTGAAAAACCCTAAGTCAAAAATGGACTAAGTTATCTACCATTTTTCGCTAAGTCTTAATTGAACCAAAGGCCAATAAGTCAACTAATGTTCTGTTACATCTAGACAAACTTAAGATATGGAACCTAAGTCCATGAGTTACTAGGAATCTGAACAGACCACCAAGCTTTAAGTCAACATATGAATGGGCATAAGTCATGAGTTACAATCCCAACCAGGTGTCGCCGTTCCGGTCTACTTCGAATCAACATAAACCCTTAGTCAATATTCCGACCAGGTACTCTGCCTTTTTAGGTGAGTCTCTAGACAAGTCCTTGTAGGCTCCACACCAAGCATTCCACTTTCTCGCCGGTTTGCTCTAATATGACCAAGATTAGTTCAAACCTACTAAGACTATAATTCTTTCACGATTAGGTCTTGAAGAAATCAAAATCTAAAAAGCGGATAAGATATACAACTCAGCTGGCAACTGACTTCACATCCCTAAGAGGACTTAATCTAAACATCACCACTCAAGTACAGTACTTGGTAACAATCTTGGACATAAGGAGCTTAGCACTCATTACTCAACCTATGACCAAAACCAAGATATTTGAACTGCCACCTCATCCAATGGGGGTTAGTCATTTTAAATCCAATAGCCGACATATAAGTAAATTGTCACTCAAATGTTGAGGTAATTACCTTCTATTCAAGTACGCCACGTGTCATGACACGATCTCCAATATGCTATCACTACAATAACTAAAAAGACACACCAAGCTGTGAACAATAGGTTGACTCATTCAACTTCACATAGTCCTCGCAGCCTCCCTCGGTCATAACACCTCAATATTAGCTACTCAGTCTATAACCAAGCTGGGGGATCCAAGACCTTGGCCCAATCTCAGAGAACTCAGCCAAGGGCTCCTATGACTCGATCACGTGGCATAGTGGCTCCTAGAGATTCTCCACCGATTTAGCCTAGCATATCTCCTATATTGACTATAAATTATACGAGATCTCTTATTAGCTCATGGAATCTTCCATTATCCTATCATATCTCCTATATTATATCATATCTCCTCCAAATACGGAATATATCTAATCTTTACTAATCCTAGGAATATCTCCCTTATTAGGGAATATTATCTCCTAACTTATCACAAGTCACCTCTCACTGTATAAGAGGCTTAACTGCCCTAGGTATGATAATCATAATACATACTATACTTTTACCATGATATGCCTCATTCATTCACTGACTTGAACATCAGAGTGTCTTTAGGGTACCTCCCTCGCTCTCACGGATGATTTGAAAGTCTGCAGCCTTATAGTATTTCCGAGGTAAGAACACTTCCCATTAACATCGAAATATTTGTTATGAAGCAGCGACTTTTTGCAAAATAAACAAATACTACAAAAAAATTAGTGGTCCTTACTATATGCAGCACATAAAGTTTGGACCACATCTACAAAGTAGCAATGTATATAACTTAGCCTTTAATTATTTGTGCTTTTATCAATGTACTACTATCCTTAAACCTTTTCAAGATTTGGAGGCACATAAAATTTGGACCAGCTTATAATATGGGTTTACACCAACTTGTTATTAAGTTATCATTAATAAGTGTGTAAATATTAATTAATCGAAAACTATTAATAAGTATTTCTCAATCCAATATGCTATATATGTATCATTTTCCAATGGTTCTGAAAATAAGAACAGGAACGTAATGATAATGTGGTCCTATGCGTGTGTATAAAAAGATGTGGTCTTAAAAGTAAATAAAATATATGAAATAATTAAGCCAAAGTAGTATCAATTTTAATTTAATTATGATACCCTAAGGTATAGGACCATTTGAATCAGAGGTTATAATTTAATCATGAGTATTTAAAACATTAATTGATTTAGTTAGTGGGACACGGACAAACTTTCAATTATAAATTATCTAGAAGATATCGGTATCCATAAATTTTATAGGATATCAAATAAATCCCATTTTAATAAAGAGGTACTACATCAAAAATAAAATTAAAAAAATAAGTAGAATTTATGTAGGGTTTTTATAGATAACATTTATGATATAGAACATAATTGATCTGAAAATCAAAATCCCTTTACCTCATCAAACACTTAAATTAATTTGTGAAGAGACCTATTTGATATAAATCAATAGGAGAAAAGCCCAACTGTGCTTGTAATGTTCAAACTAAGGGTATGTTTGTGAGTATGGATTTTGGAGGGAAACGAAGGAAGGAGAGGACTTGTAATATAATTTTACACTACAAATCCTCCGCTCCTCCCTTTCCCTCCAAAATCCAAACTCACAAACATACCATAAGCCGTTTTATTGGCATAGAAGAGGTATTGCTCCTTATGCAAATCTAATAACGGGGAAAAAAATATTGTTTTCATACCATTGGAATGATTTACTACAATAAATAATCATCTTAAAAGCTAATCGTTCTATAAAGTGTATTCAGGTAAAACATTTTATAATCTGAAACAAATAAAATAAATAGATCAATAGAATAAGTCATACATGTTTATCTAGTTCGAAGACCCTCCTGAATACTTATTGGATCACTCTAAAAATAATAAAAGGCTCTAGAAAACTAATTAGCCCCATTACAAATGAGCACTCTAAAAACAATAAAAGACTCTAAAAGAATTAATTGGGCCCACTCTAAATTGTACTAGGGAAATGTCTGAAATAACAAAGGAAGCTTTGTCCTTTTTTTTTAGAATTTTGTGCATTAAGGCTTGCTAGGGAATGTGTTTTCTATGCATTCGTCACAACCCGATCGCTGGGTTGGGTCATGACGGATGATCACCCTGATAGTTTTTTCAATGTACATGTACTTGTACACAACTTAGAATTTAGGTCTATTAAGACAACTTCATTTAGGAATTTTTTGAAGATGTCAATAGAATATGATATCCCATATTTTTTGGAAAGGGCATAGAAATAGGAAATACAAATGAGATATACTAGGAATGCTCCATTTTTTTTGGGAGAGATTTAGAAAGTGATAAAAATTGATAGGTTAATATCCATTAACATTTGAAAATATTGCGAATCTTAACTATATATATATATATATATATATATATAGTCTAGTATGTCTATGTATCCATACGTGTCCCGTGCTTGTATTAGTGTTCGTGATTCATAGTATAACAACTAATCTAACAAATTTCATAAATAACACAATTGTAATATATACATTTAATTCTATATATTCTGCTAGTCTTTGTGTGTAAGACCAATTTTTTTGAAAGAGTAGTTTTATTATAAGAAAAGGATTTAGAAGGTAAAGTAAGGAAATTTTACCTTTGGATTAATGAAAATAAAAGTAGGTCTTTTAACTCTATTAATCTAAGGATGAAACCCTTCACATTATTCTAAAATGAGATCATTACTTTAGAGGATCCAAATTCATAAAAAAAATTATTTCACTTTAGAAATTTGAAGTATTAAGTGAAGTTTTAGCGGCTTATAAGATTGAATTTTCAAAATATGCTAGCTTAATTTTTGGACTTACCGATCATCATCTTGGAATGCACATAAATCATGAAGCGCTTGGCCTCTTGGGCTCTCTTATAATTAGAATCTTGGATCTGGACTTTCTGAAGGGACATATGTGTTTTCTGTTGATTCCTTCACCTCTTGGTTACCAAGGCAAAAGAATTTCAAATAATTTCGGGATCTTAATTCTCTGCATCGAGTGCCTTAATAACATCCTCATACATCATCTCCATTATCCTCCTCTGCAAGTCCAGACATTACTTGAACCGTTAGGTTCTAGGACACCCTCTGGCTACATTAGAACCACAATATACACAGTGAACCTTTCCTTAGCCTTAATCTTGCTAACAATCTTAAGCGAAAGCTCCTTTGGGATTAGATTGAAAGCACCAAAGTCCACATGCTTAATGTCATCGCGCCCATGCCAAACGCTTCCAGGCAAATATTGACTAATAACATTAATATAAGCATCTTGGATGCTGCATTCATGGTAATTTGGTGAACCAAAAGTAGCTCCACCATCAATTGATCTGAATAAACTGAACATTCCAAGTCTCATCACAATCATCAACCCATTGCAAAGGGGATTGAGGAATAATGATACCTTTAATCTCTCTCGGTAGGATGCCCTTTTTACCTTGCTTGCTCCACCTCTGCTAAAGTTATGCAAAACATCCCAAGCAATAGGCCCTTCAACCCGAGCGTGTATGTCATGCCAAGGTTCGCTGGGACCACCTTTTGTGATTGTAAGCGTGGAAGTTAGGTTGACAAAAATCATCCTTGTGCACTGTGCTAGTGTTCTGAAAAGTGAGTGTTGTGAGTGTCATACCTTCCACCACACTGATCAATACCCCCAAACAAAAGCCACTATTCCTCATTGGTATGAATCTGACCCTCCACTAGCCAATTCAATGTCCACCACCGCAATTTTCTGATGATGACTATATTTCAAAGACATTTCCCTATCCTTAAGAAAGCCTCCACCATCAGATTTGCGAGTACATGCAAACAGTGCACTCTAGTGCTACGGAAGTACTTCTGTGTTTCTTTAGAATTAGTAGCCATTATCGATGTTACATCATCCCAAATAAGCATTAAAACCTTAACCTCTTCCTTTGCTTCTCGCTTGAGAAGCTCACCAAGTCATGTGTCTCCTCCAAAATTTTGCCTGTTATTGTCCCTTACCAAGGTAATCTCAGTGTGAATAGACCATCCTGTAATGTATATTATTTTCTTTGCATTATTGATTGCATCAAAGATATCCTCCCAACATCTTTGAGGCGCTAAATATGATCTCCATCACGGATATTCCGGAAAAAGTCATCTGGGACATGAGTATCTTCGTAAAGAGAAGCCTTACATCTTTCTCTTTGTGGGAAGAAGTATTAGGAACTCCAGAAAATTCAAGACTTCCAATGGCTTTATCCAGTTAGGGTCTTTTGTAACATCTAAGTATTGCAGCTTCACATGGAAAGTTGGAAACCCAGAGTTTTGGGTTTTTGTGCTTATCCTAACCAATCTAATTATTTCCTTACCACCCAAGATACTCTCAACAGGTACGTCTACTCTTCCAATTGAAGTTTTCCTCAAAAGTTTGTCATATTTCACAGTGAAAGTGATATTTGATACCACATGGGCACAATAAACTGGATAAGCCTCGTTCCATGCAAGAGTATGGTGCTTTTAATCTCCTAGAAAAATACTTCCCGATCGTGCTTCCTCCAGATCAATGTTGCATATAGAGTTTACGTCCAAGACCAAATGTCTCTCCTTTACCTTTCGCCAGAGCTGAATTAGAAGAATGTGAATGGAATGGAATTAGCATAATTGCAAAATCAATAATAATGTACAAGAAAAACAAATTAAAAGGTTGCAATGGTAAAACAATTGTATATATTACCAGCAAGCTTTGACAGAATCCAATAACTAAGACTCTAGCATGCTAAGACTATTCTTTTTCTCTTTCTGGATAAAACATAGCATGTGCGAAGCGGTGGTGTTCATAAACCGGCTCGCAAGCTAAGCCCAAAGCTGATTAGGATGGGCTCAGATCTTGAAATTCGATCAGGACACTTTTCAAGTCGGGTTTGGGTCATACATTGGGTTGAACTAACCCGACCCAAAGTCAAATACTTCCTTAAAAGATATATATTTTTTTATAATAATTTTTGAAAAATTATAAGATTTTAAAGTTCAATTAATATATTTTACATAACTTGATATTATTTTTATATTAATATGATTTATTTTGAAACCTATATCATACAATATCTTTTAAATTTTGTTTCTTACTTGTAATGTTTTATAACTTTACTATGTACAATGTTTAAATTCTCATATACTATTTGAAGGTTAGGTTGACCAGATATGACCTAGTATATAATCGGGTCATTATGAGTCGAGTTCGAGTTCCTAAAATTGACTCGGTCTAAAACTGGACATGGATTTGAGTTTTGTCCAACCCGCCCAACTTATCCTTTGTACAACCCTAGTGTAGAATAAAGCATAAACATGACAAAAGGAAAGGATATTGAGTTAAATTAAAAACCATTGAAGACCTACATAAGCCAGTTAAATTACACTTTTTAATCAAGAAATGCAATCAAAGCATTGACTCTAATCACCATCTATTCAATCTTAAAATAAATCAAGCATTCAAAATTTGGAGTTGTAATTGAGAGCTCCAATCTAAAAGTTGGATTCTAGATATCTTTTCTATTTTTTTTAATAAGAATCTCTATTCATTTTATAATATATAAAAGTTGAGACACGGGTTAGGCCAGGACATGCGATCATCCTATCAACAATGATATTCCAACATTTAAAAGTAAGTGTCCCAATTGGATATCCACTATATCATAATTGAATATGATGGTGGCCTTCACTATCTTCACTCATCCATCACATTTAATACCGATGAAATGAATCATCTTCCAGTTAAACACCTACTTTTAAAAGTCAAAACAACATTGCTCACAGTCTATAACAATGTCTCGACATCATATAATTCAAATTGTGACTTTCGCATGCGATCCTTTTTTTATGTAATTATATACTCAAGTGATTTTTTTTTTAAATTTAGGATAAGAGAATGATACTTCAGAGCTAACAGAAAATTCATTTCAATTTGTTTCAATCAACGTCACATGAGTACTAAATACATTTATGGCTATACAATTAAATGGATACTAATTATTCACTCTTCTTAACTATTCCTGGACAATCTTCTAATTCAAATATTTATGTTATTTCACTTTGCTTTCCTCTAACTCCTATGTTAACCAACACAACTTATTGCCAATTTGTCTAAAGGGAAACCATTGTAAAAGAGTTGACGATTGACCAAAAAAAAAAAGACATTACATAATAATTAACAACAGTTTCAAAAATTCCAACACATTGACAGGAGACCTTTATTATTAAATACATTCCAAAATGATAACATGTCCGCAAATAATTCATAAAATTACCTCTATCTAAGTGACTTAAATCATAAACCATTTAAATTTAAGACATAGCTTCCCAACATACATTTACATGTAACTCCAACAATATTAATAAATAAATCATTTAGAATATATTTACAAATTTAATTTAAACATAATGACAATATAAACGCCATAAAATGTTTACATCATCTAATCAATTCTTCTCATGTATATGACTTTTGAAGTAGTGGGATAAGAACCTAACATATTTTGTTGACATGATAATATGTGATTGAATAATTTTATAGAAAAGACTAAAGCTTACATTTTCAATGTATCAAAATCAAACTAATATATTTACCTTAATTAGTAAAGTCTTAGGCAAGAATAAACTTATAACAACCCAAATAATCATTTCTCAAGCATTTTCAACTATAATAATGTACGTAGGGAGTGTACTAACCAATTTAACAATTTTCAGCAAGTTTAAAATAATTTTGTAACATTTTCTAGGTTCAAACCTCATAAAAAAAGTAAGGATTTAATTTAAATGCACTAATAGTGTGAAATTTTTTAACATGATCTAATCAAATTCTCCCAAAAATAATGAGGTAAAATTCCAACTTATTTTGTTGATATAAAGTGATAGTATATCTTTCTAACCATCAACCTAAGAATTCTCCTAATTTGAAATTACACTCACAATTGCGTAAGTTATAATTTACACATTATTCAATAGATATTTAATACATGCAAAGAAAATTTTGAATTAAGAGGATTTTATGCACATCAATTGGAAAGATTTATCATTTATCAAAAAACATATTGACCAAATAAATTTTTAAATATTAGCTAATACATAAATAAAATGTCTTGATGACAACATAGAAAAGTTTTAGTGGGTTTATTTTCTCACAAATTAGAGAGAAAAAATGTCTTGAACTTATTATATATTAGTAGGTTTTTTTCTTCACATACAATAGAGCATATTAATTCTTTAATAGTCACAATAATTATAATTTTATACATATATGGAAGAACAAAATATATATAGAGTTTAATTTTGATATCCTGATAAACTGTCAATCAATTATGTTCCTATTTGAAAGACTTTTTAGTAAATGGGTGGTTGAGTCTTTTATTGATGTAATAACACATGATTAAATATTTATGTAAAATTATTTTACACTAATAATACATTAAAATTAAAAACACGAGGATAAATATACATATAAAAATAAAAAAATTTGGCCCCGCTTGGCCCTAAGTAAGTTCTATCATTTATATGTACAACATTTTTATACAATATACTTATAACGTAGGTAAAAAAAAATAAAGAATAAATAATACTCACTACTCTTGAGGTTTTTTTAAATGACAACCAGCCCCAATCTTCAAAATAATGAACACTCCAGCCCTAGTTTTGAGAAAAATTACAGCCACCGCACAAGTAGGTGGGGAGGTAACAATGATGTTACCATTATCAATCATGGTTAGGTAAAGTCACCTATTTTCACAAACAACCATATCTCGCCCATATGGTATCAGATAGACTATGGGATAGAGAAAAAGAGGAATGGAGCTTGCTACTATCAATAAAATCACTTAAATATGAACTAAACCACTTAGTACATGAAGATGATTTCACTACAAAAAGAAAACTGGGGTACGGCCCTTTTTTTGGGGAATTATGGCAGTTTTAACCGTCCCTTTTTTGAAGAAGGGCGGTTTAAGGAACTGTTTAATTACGAACCACATTCGGTAAATTACGACAATTGAAAAAAAAGCCGCGCAATCAATGTTAAGAATCATCGTTTTTACCTGCCATTTTTCTTAACAAAACCGCCTATTATACATTGTAAATTGTGGCGGTTTTCAACCGCCACTTTTTCCATGTAAATTATGGTGGTTAGAACTGGTTTTATTCTCGACAATATGGCCCATTGTTCTTTGTAAATCAGCGGTTTTCAACCACCACTTTTTTCAATGTGAATTTTGGTAGGTCTAATTGCCATTTTTGTAACATCCTCCTAAGAACAACCTCATCCTTAAGTCATGACATCATACCCGAGAGTTGTTACTTATTAATTAGCGGACCTTTCTTAAATATCTATAACAAGCTCGATTAACATGTGTAATAACTAAACGAAATTATATTAAAATATATAACAAATAAAGACAATATTTATGGAA
Organism: Dalbergia oliveri; assembly: GCA_030441495.1. Classification (NCBI taxonomy): domain Eukaryota; kingdom Viridiplantae; phylum Streptophyta; class Magnoliopsida; order Fabales; family Fabaceae; genus Dalbergia; species Dalbergia oliveri. The sequence continues at coordinate 24,315,368 of JAMLFY010000012.1, read as the reverse complement.
TACATAGTTGAGTACAAAAGAAAGCTCTTATATGAGCTTTAATACATATATGTTCTCTATTACATTTATAGACATATACATAGAACTAAGTACAATATAATAGAAACATTAACTACTAAACTACTGAAATCGATTCCTTTGTGCAGTAGTCCCATGGTTCTCCTGGATCGACCTGGAGATGACATGAAAACACAAACATATAGGGGTGAAAATTGTACAATTCTTAGTAAGGCAACTCCCCAGTTACACAATCATAATGTCATCGTCATCGCCCCAGCCACTTCGGTTTATCATGAAAACATGATCATGCAATACAGACTAAAGATTCATTTGAAAATTTTAAAATCATCCATCCGAAGTGGTTAGCTTTTAATAATCAATTACTTAGTGCAATTCTAATCAAGAGATTACATATGATATTATTATGCATTTGCTAAATGCATGAAATTATTCCAAAGTAACTTGGTTTCACTTATAGCCATAGAAATCAAATCAATGCATTTTTTTTCTTTTTATTGACATAGAAAAAACTTATTTTATACCCAACAGGTATTTGTTGTGGACAACTCCACAATAGATAGTTTATACCAAATGGTATTTATAGTGGATCGCATCATACAAGGGAAATAGACTATTTATCAGGACGAGCTCATTCCTATATGTGATCATCGGACTTCATTTTTTTTATTTTCGAATCACACACAGTCTATTCCTAGGATACGTCTACCAACTCAAAATAAATCTAGGGAAGTACCTTTTTTTGCCTTCCCCTATAATATATCTAGGGAAGTTCTTCTTTTTATCTTACCCTTATTCAATCTAAGTCTTGTTTCTGTTTTGTCCATATATCAGAACATGCACGATTGTAGTTTATACATTCTCTTTTATTTTTCCAAATGCATGCATAAAGCACATGTAGGTATTCATTCACAATACAATTTCAATCATGCCTCATAAACCACTCTTTACTTCCTCTAGCATACATTTATATGTCACAAGTCACATGACTCAATATTTAACATCAAGTATTCATGTCATACTAGAACCAAAATGCCATTACATTATCAATTCAAGTCTTGGATTCATTTCTAGAAATTGGGCAGATTTCACACCATTGTAGCACGAATTTATTTGCTCATCAAACAATCAATTCAGAGGCTATAAAAATTACCTAAGACACTTCAATGTGTCTATAAGGTTCCATAAAAATTTCAGAGAAAAAGAGTTCTCTAACTATATTTAAAAAATTAGACAAGTTTAGTGCTCAAAAACCACTCAACCTTAGCTCAAAACTTGAAAGTCATAATTTTTAACCCTAGTAAATGATTGAATCAATTCAAAAGAAAAATGATAGTTACACTTCAAGATGTTATCAACACAGTAAAAACTTCAAAGGAGAATTAAATCATTTGCTATGGTAGAAAAATTAGACAATTTGAGCTTCAAGCCAGAAATTCAGGTAGCACCTATATAGTCTCGGTTATGATTTTTTTTTTCAGGCAATAGGAGTTCAAAACAAGGCTCAAGAAAATTCATGGAACTAGCCTAGGATGTTAGCTTCAACATATTTTTTTCTAGCTCATGGAAATACCCACAATTCCCTCAGAAAATTTGAGTTTGGCTGCCTATGTAAAAATTGAAAATCCAGGCATGACTCAAAATCTCTTTTCACAAAAATAACTTCTAACATCATCAAAACACTTCACCAAAATTAACACATCAATATCAATATATTATCAACTAAGACAACTAAAAACATTAAATTAAATCAGTAGTTAAAATATAAAAATAGATTTGAAAGCAAAAGAGGTTTAAAATGCCCTACTTGGTTCTTACAAGTCCTTGTTCTTGTTCTTGATTCTTCTAACCTGTTTCTCCACCAATTCTTCAACCCAAAATTAGCCAAAACCCTTTATTAGGCAGTGATATATTAGTTCCTCTTTGATGGTAAAGTGTGATATAAGTTCTTTGATGGAGGTTGATATGAAGATTTTAAGGGCTAGATGAGGTTTTGTGCTTAAATCATTGATTCTTGGTGTTGTAGAATGGAGTTTTGAGCAAGTTCATGAGATTTTTGGAAGAAAAGAAGGTGAATATGGCTAGAGAAGAAGGCTAACCAAAATTTCATAAAAGAAAGGCAGAAAATTGTGATCTTAGGTCATTTATTATAACATGTGTTGGAATTATTTTTTACCACAAAAATTATTTCCTTAAGATAAATAGATAAAATTTTGTAAGATTCCTATTGGCTAATGAAAAAGGAAATGGTGTGGCTTCACTCTAACCACACACTTGTCTAGTTAGGTAGCAAACTTGCACTGTAAGTTTCATTTTGTGTAACAAACTGCACATCAATATTTTACCGAATGGGTAAAATGCCATACCCAGATAATCAAACATTGCCCGAAATTTAATCCTAGAAATAAATTCTCTTTTCTAACTATTTCTAACCTCAACCCTCTCTTTTCTTAGTCCCGGGCATTTCCTGTCCATCCCGGATTTTGGTTGTCCTGACGGGCTGTGGACCTGCAAGGTTGCTATTTACCTTAGCTTGATTTTTTTTATATATAATTTTTTAACACATCCGTTGGACCATCTTCATCATTGCTAAAACTGTAAAATTTTTGAAATTATGACTAATAAAGCTTAAATTAATTTTTAAATAATTTTTAGGGTGTTACATTACCATTCACCTTAAAATGAATTTTGCTCTCAAAATTCATTTGAAAACAATTTCAAAAGACAATTTCATAAATCAAATAAGGAATTAATACATAGGCAAACAAAAGATGACAATTGAATCATAAACGTCCCTACCTGGATTAGATTATTAGGTGGTGATGTCCCCTTAACTCTTAGTATTCCTGTATGATGGCTTCCCAGTAGGTTTTGGATATCTTTTTGGACACTCCAGATCTTATGCCCCGATTTTCAACAACGGTAGCATACGTATTGTCCAGCTAAGCAAGGTCTACCCCCATGGTTCTTTCCACATTTTGGACAATCTTGTCTCGTGGTTGATTGTTGTTGTTGTTGTTTATCCTCATACAAATTGGCCTGAAATGGCTTCCTTTGGGCGCGGCCTCCTCATAATCTTGGTTTGTAGGTGCTATTCTCTTATTAAAAGTGTTCTTTGCAGATTAGATGATTGCTAGTTTCTTGTTGGAATCCTCTAACGCCTGCACTTGTTTACCAAAGTCATATAATCCCTGATCTCCAAAAGACTTACACTGCCTCAATATCCTCACGTAACCCTCCTTCGTACTTTATGCACTTCCAAACTTCATCAAGATTATGCCGATAGATAGTAGAAAACTTGCAGAGCTCCTCAAACTTAGCCGTATACTACGCTCATAGATCCTTGCTTAAGTGCCATAAATTCCAGCTCCTTTGCATTTCTCACCGAAACGGGAAATACTTGTGGTAGAAAGCTTCTTTGAAGATATCAGGGTAACTTCATTTGGGATGCTTCAAATAATCCCTTAGTGCCAACCTACCAAAATTCAGCATTTGCCTCTAGCATATAGGTAACAAATGCCACCTTTTGGATCTCATGCAAGGAAGAACTAGAAAATCTTCTCCATGACTTTAATCCATTCTTCGGCTTTACTTGGATTAAAGGCTCCTCAAAATAGTGGGGGGTTTGCCTTCCTGAACTCAACAAATTTTTGATATTCTACATCCACCTCATTCCTTCCAGGGTTATCAGCTGGGTTTCGCTCTTCATTACGGTCCAACCTCTCTATCATCTTGTTGGCTACTGGGCTTGTTCTCTCATGGCAGCTCATCTGCGAAATGTGTCCATCATGCTCGCTTCATCTTCGGCACCATTCCTGGTACACCAATTTGAAGTCATCAGTTCCTGTCACACCAAACAAGAATTATTGAGTTGATCAGGCTCAATACCAAGCTAAGTGTGGCAACAACCCACAACATTCCCAACAAGTAGTCATACACATATAGACTTATAATCTATGACATTTACTAAGGAAGCATAGCCAATCCATTCCTCAAGGTCCTACTAGGATGAACTACTCTGATACCATAATGTAACATCCTCTTAAGAACAACCTCATCCTTAAGTCATGACATCATACCGAGAGTTGTTACTTATTAATTAGTGGACCTTTCTTAAATATCTATAGTGTCACAACCCGATCTAGGCACATGACTGGCACGTGAGAAATCTCATTCTCACGTGACCTGGGACTTGACCCTCTATATGCATGCTCGTTCATAAAAGCCATGAAAAAAAATAGAAAACTTGCCTTTTCTACGTACAAATCACCTATTCTCTAAATCAAAACAATCGTATCTGAAAACTCTTGTTCTGATCATAAAAGTCTATTTAAAACATAATTTCACTTTCTCTAAATAAATGGTTTATTCTCTAAATCGAGATGATCATGTCTAAAACCTCATAATGTTTGTTCAGTCTAAAATCACAAATTTGTTCATATCGTTGAAATACCATTGAAATACATTTCAAAATCTTATCATGATATATTGAATGCAACAAAACCATACCCTAGGTCCAGAACCTGGCTCTCCGGAGCACTTTAGACAAAAATCAGATTGCCTCACTCTGGTGAAGCTTACCTCTTACACTTTACCGTGGCTGCGTAGGATTTGTTGTCACGTTCTTATCTGTAAAAATGAGAGAAATGAGGAGGTGAGTTTTGCCACCAAAACTCAGTGTGAACTCACCTGAAAGCCCCTTCATGGGAGAAAAACAATGTATGAAATCATAAAATAGTAATATGCCAAAAATCATGTCTACAATCCCATAAACTCTTTTATACGTACATTTATACATATTCAAATTATCCTTTTGATAAAATAATTTCTCTAATTCACTTTATGTCTGAAATCACTTTTCCTATTTTATATATGTATTTATATATTCAATTAATACTTTTATCATTTCAAAAGTAATTTACTCTATTCTCTATCATTTCTGAAAACATATAAGTTTAAAATCATAAATTCTCTCATACTTTCAAATGATTACTTTACCAATCCAAAAGTCGTTCCATTAACTAACTTTCGTACCTGGTATTAAACATACTCATCATAACATAGCTCTTAGAGAAACGAAATCTTTGGACACATCTGGGCGTTATCGTTATCCCCAGTGTATCAATCAATTCTCTGAATTCTCTGTCACATATGGGCGTTACGTATCGCCGTCCCCAATGTGACAAACATGGGCACCTAACTAGGTCCCTTCTCTGAATCTCTGGCCAGGCATACTTGGTACCAAGGTTAACAGAATTTCCGTTAACACACAGCTTGTTTCTCTATAGCTCCTGAATTAGCTGAAACTTCTTATAACCATTTTTATTCTCTAGAGCTCTGAATCTCTATAACTCTAGCAGTTTGACCTTAGCATAATTGTGACTATGAAACCATGCTCAGTGATTTCAAGTCCATAGAATATGTATCTCCAACTTCTCTAAGTCACACGAAGACTCATCTCTAAAATCCTTTTCGTCTGAAACTCTATATTAATTCTTATCCACAAGAAACTCGTTATATTCTAGAAACTTGAATCCATTCGATTCTAATAGACTGGCCTTAGCATATCTGTGGCTATGGATCCATATCCAAGGGATCACCCTTCAAAGCATTGTGATTCCATACTTTCAGAGTATGAAGCCTCAACTATTCTGAATCTCATAAAGATTCAAGCTCTAAAATCCTTTTAGTGATTAATCTTCCAAAAACATATTTCTTACTGTCAAACTTTTCATAATCTAGAAAACTCAATATCTTATTTCAAAATAGCAAAGTTTGCACTCTTAATTCCATTCTTTTCTCTAAACTTCATGTCTAAGTGTAAAATCATAGCATAAACATAACCAGTTCTAGAATCTAGTAAAATAATCATAAAACCCTCCAATAATTACATATGTCATTAATTCTATATAAAATCAATACAACAACATGGTCACATGAGTTTTATCAAAAATACATTTCATGCTTTAAAATCGGCAATTCAAAACATATAAACCAGGAGAAATCTCAAATCCTTATATAGTATTTCTCTAAAACCAAGCATTAAATCGTGTTTCTGAAAATTACTCTAATGCATAACATAAAAGTCACAGATGTGAACCCACTCACCTGGAAGGGTGGAATAAGCAGAAACTACACTAACAACCTTCTGGGAGTAGAAATGACTCCACTATCTAACATAGAAGTAGCAGAACTCTAGATTAACCTCTAAAAACCTCAAGAATCCCTCTCTAACAAGGTGGAAAGCTTCTCTCCCTTGAGAAGCACGGGAAACCACCCTTACCCCAAGAAAACTTGAAGGAAATGAAGCTAGACCAAGAGAATAATATACCTTTAAGCCTTAGGAATGACAGATTCACGGTTAAACTTGAAGTAATGGAATAAAACGGAGTTTGGAGACTGGGTGGGGAGTCAAAGTTTCACAGAGGGAGAAGAGAGGAATGTTTTTTGGAGTGTTCTGACCCTAAAGAGGGGTATTTATAGTTCTCGAGCCTGCAGCACTCATCCAAGAGTTCAAAATATCTCCTTAGTCCGCCTCCTGTTCCTCTCAACCATCCATCTCATGAGCACTGCACTCCTAGAATTCTCAGAATGATCTATCACTTATTTAGATTTCTTACTTTTAAGCTAATCCATTAACTTTAAAACATAAATGTGAATAAGAAAGTACCCCCCATTTGGATTCAAATAAAATATTAGAAAAATCAAAATCCCAACCAATCAAAATCTAATTTTTGGGTTTTAGTTCAAATTCGGAAAATCTTACGATTTCGTAAACTTGTAAGCTAAAAATGAAGTACTTAAGAGTTTCAAAAAATTCATTAAAAATCTCTTTTCAACTCATTTTCTCTAGGGAACAATTCAGGGACTTTTGGTCCCAAGAATATAGCTCTATCATATAGCCCTCCAAGGGCGTGTAGGGTCCAGACTTAGCGAAATTAGGACCCAAAACGACAGATAAGGGTAATCAGCAACTTTGTTTGTTCAAAAAATTCTGATCTTTTATTATTTTTTTGAAAATATGGGGTATTACATATAGCAAGCTTGATTAATGTGTGTAATAACTAAGAAAATTCTATTAAAATATATAACAAAGAAACACAACATTTATGGAATACATTGTTGAGTACAAAAGGAAGCTCTTCTATGAGCTTTAATACATATATGTTCTCTATTACGTTTACGGACATTTACATACAACTAAGTACAACATAATAAAAACACTAACTGCTAAACTACTACAATCCGATTCCTTTGTGTAGGCCTGTAATTCTTTAGATCAACCTGGAGACGACATGGAAACACAAACATATAGAGGTGAGAATTGTACAATTCTCAGTAGGTAACTCCCAGTTACACAATCATAATGTCATCGTCATCACCCCCAGCCACTTCGGTTTATCATGAAAATGTGATCATGCAAATAGACTAAAGATTCATTTTAAAGTTCTAAAATCATCCCTCCGAAGTGGGTAGCTTTTAACAATCAATTACTTAGTACACATATATCAAATGTCCAAATACATAATAAGTAATTCTAATCAAGAGTTACATATGATATTATTTGCATATGCTAAATGCAGTGAAATTATCCCAAAGTAACTTAGTTTTACTTATAGACATAGAAATCAAATTAGTGCATTTTTTCTTTTTATTGACATAGGAAAGACTTAGTTTCACCCAACGGTATTTGTCGTGGAGAACTCCACAATAGATAGTTTATACTAGATGGTATTTATAGTGGATCGTACCACACAAGGGAAATAGACTATCTTGAAGGAGCTCATTCCTATACATGATCATTGGACTTCATTTTTTTTCCATTTCCGAATCACACAGATCTATTCCTAGCCGATACGTCTACCGAATCAAAATAAATTTAGGGAAGTTCCTCTTTTTGCCTTCCCCCCATTCAATCTAAGTCTTGTTTCGTTTTGTCCATATGTCAGAACAAGCACGATTGTTTATACATTCTCTTTTATTTTTCCAAATGCATGCATAAAATACATGTAGGCATTCATTCACAATACAATGTCAATCATGCCTCATAAATCACTCTTTACTTCCTCTAGCATGCATTTATATGTCACAAGTCACATGGCCTAATATTTAACATCAAGTATTCATGTCATACCAGAACCAAAATGTCACTTCATTATCAATTCAAGTCTTGGGTTCATTTCCAGAAATTGGGGAGATTTCACACCATTGTAGCACGAATTTATTTGCTCATCAAACAATCAATTCAGAGGCTATAAAAATTATCCAAGACACTTCAATGTGTCTACAAGGTTTCATAAAAATTTCAGAGCAAAAAGAGTTCCCTAACTATGCTAAAAAAATTAGACAAGTTTGGTGCTCAAAACCACTCAACATCAACTCAAAACCAGAAATTCATATTTTTTTTAACCCTAGTAAATTATTGAATAAATTCAAAATAAAAATCACATTACACTAAAAGATGTTATCAACACTCAGTAAAAATTTCAAAGGAGAATTCAATCATTTGCTATGGTAAAAAATTAGACAAATTTAAGCTTCAAGACTAGAAATTTAGGTAGCACCTATATAATCTCAGTTATGATTTCTTTTCAGGCAGTAGAAGTTCAAAAAAAAGCTCAAGAAAATTTATGGAACTAGCCTAAGATGTTAGCTTCAACATATATTTTTTCTAGCTCATGAAAATACCCACAATTCCCTAAAAAAATTCGAGTTCAGTGGTTGCTAATGTAAAAACCGAAAATCCAGCAGCATGACTCAAAATCTCTTTTCACAAAAATGACTTCTAACATTATCCAAGCACTCCACCAAAATTAACACATTAATATCAATATATTATCAACCAATACAATGAAAAACATTAACTTCAGTTAGTAGTTAAAATAGAAAAACATATTTAAAAGCAAAAGAGGTTTAAAATACCGTACTTGGTTCTTGCAAGTTCTTGTTCTTGCTCTTGATTCTTCTAAGTGTTTCTCCACCAATTCTTCAACCAAAAATCAGCCAAAACCCTTTATTAGACAGTGATATACTAGTTCCTCTTTGATGGTAAAGTGTGATATAAGTTCTTTGATGGAGGTTGATATGAAGATTTTAAGGGCTAGATGAGGTTTTGTGCTTAAATAATTGATTCTTAGTGTTGTAGAATGGAGTTTTGAGCAAGTTCATGAGATTTTTGGAAGAAAGAAGGTGAATATGGCTAGAGAAGAAGGCTGGCTGAAATTTCACAGAAGAAAGACAGAAAATTGTGATCTTAGGTCATTTATTATAACATGTGTTGGAATTGTTTTCTACCACAAAAATTATTTCCTTAAGATAAATAGATAAAATTTTGTAAGATTCCTATTGGCTAATAAAAAGGAAATGGTGTGGCTTCACTCGAACCATACATTTGTCTAGTTAGGTAGCAAACTTGCACTGCAAGTTTTATTCGGTGTAAGAAACTGCACATCGATATTTTATTGAACGGTAAAATACCATACCCAGGTAATCAAACATTGCCCGAAATTTTATCTTGGATATAAAATCCTCATTTCTAACCTCAACCCTCTCTTTTCTAGTTTCGAGCATTTTTGGTCTAACTTGGGTTTTGGTTGTCCTTACGGACCCATTGGGCCCGCAAGGTTACTATGTATTCCAGCTCGATTTTTTTTATATATGATTTTTTTAACACCTCCATTGGGTCATCTCATCGTTGCTAAATAATTTTTAGGGTATTACAATTTTTAATAATTTTTATATATGATTTTTTTAACACCTCCATTGGGTCATCCTCATATTAACTTTTAAATAATTTTTAGGGTATTACAATTTTTCTCTTAACAGTGATCTTAGTAAATTGCGGCGGTTATCAACTGCCATTTTTCTCAAAACATTGGCAGTTCCAATTTATATCAAATTTATAATCCAATATTAAACCCGTTAGCTATTATCTTTGTAGTTGTAAATTTCACATAAAAATAAAAATACATATGATATAAACATGATAATATGATATCCAATAGAAAGATACATTACTTGAGTATAAAATAAGTACTACACTTGAGTCATAAGTAACTATAAGTCTAAAGGGAAAGTAATTCCATGTAGTACACCAAAAGAAGTTAATTCCAAATAATACACCAGTCACACCAGGAATTAATAAAAAGATCATATATGTGGACTCGAGTGATTAGTTGCTGGATTATTATTACTCTCATCTGATGATCTTCTTATATCATTGGGTGACTAGGCCCACTTCCTCTATGAGGTGTCTGCAATAAAGATATATAAACTAATATAAGGCTAAATTAATAAATGAAAAATTCTAAAGAAAAAACTTTTCAAGCAGAAAGTATGTACAAATAAATTGACAACAAAGAAAGCATGATTCATATAAAATACTACAATAGTTTATATACCTATGAAGTAAGATTAGGGAATAATGTTGCTAACTCATCCGGCATTTGTCCTCCTTCCTTCATAGCTATATAGGCACACAATGCTTGAATTTGTGATTTCATTGTATCCAACTTTTGTTGTACTGCTTAGAGGATGTACTAGCACTACACCAACAATACGAGTTGTAGTACGTTTGAAGGCCATGGTAGGAAGCACTCTCATGCCTAATCCTTGAACACACCCAGGATGTTCTTTTCCAAAAACCTCTCCAACTGCATAATTGGAGAAATCTCATATCCATTTTCCAAGTTTTGACTTATATGATCATCAATTATCTCCTACATGAATCACAAAAAATAGAGAATAGTTTGTAAAAACAAGTGAGAGAATATCTTGTGATTTTTGTGGTGAACTAATAATTATATTCTTGTAGTAATCTGATGCTAGCAATTTATGCTTGTAGCCATGTCAGATAGCAATCAACAGAACAAATAGCAATAAGATCTAGCAGTAGCATCAAAGCAAATCAGAATATTTAGAGCCACGGCTTCAAACACAACATATCATTTTAATTACTATATTAATGTAATGTGAAAAATCATTGAATGGACTTTAGCAACTGAAAGGATTTATTTTTAAGGAGATGGTTTAGGGTCATGCCTTATAAGCATTAAACTCTATAGCACACAAAATAACATACATAGTTTCATTAGCTTGGAACAAACCACCTATTGAATTTGAACAGGAGAGAATTGAATTTGAAAAACGTGCTGCATTGTGGGAGAAAGCAGAAAAATCTAAACATGCTGCAAGGTTTCTTTCTTACTTGCATTTTGTACAAACTAATCTAAATCATGACTTTTTAAATCAATACTATAGAACCATGTAATGGTTTCATCCTTACTAATATGATTATAACATGTTAAAATTTATAGATTTAAATTGGAGGAAATCAAAATTCAAGCATGAGAAAGTCAACAAAAGGCAAAACTAGAAGCAGAAATGAGAAGAATTGAGGTAGATATTGTAGAAACAAAGTTCTTACATGCTTAGAACCTAAATCCGGTTTGATGAGATTATAAAGCATTTTAAACTTTGCTATAGAGAGACACACACACCATAAATTATGCTATGGTTATTATTTATATTTGCTTGAATATATTAGGTGAAATGGTTGGCTATTAGATTTAACTTGGAAACTGTCTATCTAATCTGTAAATAATATACTACATCTCTCTTTAGTTATATTTAATAGAAGTTTGATGAATTAATAGACTTGATCAAATGGTAATATCATATTCAACATAGGATAAAATCCATATGATGATTCTTTGGCCATTATTTAATTACAATATGATCTTAGAAATACTTGAGTAGAAAGTCTTTACTACATAAATAATCATGAAGCAGAAAGAACTGCAGCTCAAGCAAATACATACGCCATTCAATTAATCAGGACCTAGTTGAACACTATAAAATAGTCATAAACACTATCACTTCTTCAAAGGATCAGTTAGTAATTCATGTCATCAAAGTTATTTGTGCAAACCAACTACTAAACCAAAGAAAATAAATATTGTTTGGTGATTTATGGTGAACCAGTTTGTTTTTATACTTGTGCTGAACTAAAATAAAGGAAACTAGAGAGAAAATAAGAGAATAATAATTATATTTATCACTATCTCTCTTGCTTCCTCATTTATGTAGTTTTCATCCTTTTTTTTTAGGTCAACTTCCATAGTTCACAACGTCCAACCTCTTTTCTAGTCTTATCCATATAATAATTTTTAACATAAGGTAAAAATCAATGATTCAATAATAGTACACAATATGCAAATTATAACTTGAGGATAAAATCATTTAACTAGCAATTCAGCTTTTCTCCGTGCCAAACTCTTTGCACCAGGGTATGTGGATTGGTTTGTTTACCGCGAATCACTTGATTTCTCTTGCAAAGCTCCTACAAATGAAAGTATATAAGGTTCAACAATTTAATAACAATTAATTTACAATTAATAACAAAGCAAGTACTTTAGTGGAAGCCTTCAAGCGGTAATCTACAAATAAAGCCCATTGTTCCTCATTAATACCTTTCGGCACATTTCTGATGTTCTCATTTCTACTTAACCTTGGATCATAAAACTTATTCCATAATTTTAGCCCATGTTCCTTCCACTTTTTGCTAATAGATTGTGTTAGATAATGTTTTACTTTCTCATCATTCGCCTTGAAGAAAAAATTAGCCTTCATATATATAATAAAAAAAGAATGATAGTTTATTATGCTTTACACATGTAACGTCTAAAAAGGACATAAATAAGAGATTATAAATTGTCTTATGGTAAAGAAAGCATTCCACTAGTTCTAAAAAATACTATCTGTATTTTTACTAACTTTCGAAACTGATGGAAAAAAGAAGGCAATCCTTAGCCATTTACCCACAGACTTCAAGAAGCCAGTTGCTTCTCCTATTAGCAAACCAAATTCTTCAAAGTGCACTACTATGCGTAGGTTGTCGCTAATGTTGTTCATATATTTGACCGTCATCTGACACTTTGTAATTACCTCATTTTCATCTAGAACAAATATTAATTGGATTAATTATCCAAATTATATAAAAAAGAATAAATACTTATGTTAATTTACATATGTACATACCTATGACATCTACCCACCAATAATGGCTAGATTTACGTCCAAGATGACGTGTAACTCTAGATAAACCCTCCCCATGTGCAGGCTGAACCGGTTGGATTAGATGATTCTGAATTCGTTGGAGCAACTATGTTGAAGGATAAGCAATAGATGCCAAAGGACAAGCATATGATGTTTGTGGCCGTTGCAATGATTTTGTGGTCTATAATTAGTGTTGCTATTAAATGATTAAAAAAAGAAAGGAATAATGAGGAAGATGACTCACTTCATCATAGACAAGAGGGGACATGTTGGCAACATGACTTGACCTCCTCACCTCAACCACTTGCTCCTCAATGGTAGAAGATTTCATTCGCCTCAGCTGAAATTCAAACATACTGAGTGAGTGAAAAGAGGGAATAAAAAAAGGATAAAAAGATGAGAGAGAGAGAGAAAGAGAGAAAGAGAGAAGAGAGAGAGATACCAGTGTAGACGTGATTTTGGAAGAGGAATAGTTATGAAGGGCTTGAGAAAGCAAAGGGAGATTTAGAGCCTCCAATCTCTTCCTATTCTTCTCCATTCTTTGGTGTCGACCTTCTTCGTACTCTTCCGTCTTTCACTTTCACACTAAAAGTAATTAATATGTGCTAAAAAGATAAGTGTGTATTAGAAACACTTATATAAATCTAAAATATAATTTAATTCATCCAGGATCCCCATACAAGGGGATTTTAATAAAATCATATCATTTTAACAAACAAAACAAATATTCAACATCCATATTTAAATCTTCAAAATTTGAAGGGAAAAAGTAAGCACCTATGTTCATTATATTAACTATTCTGACATATGTTCATTTTCCCCAACATCATCGCCAACATTCGACTCACTTAATATATCATCTTCTGCATCCTTTTTCAACAATGGTAGATCATCAACACCTTCAAACAATTTATCCAGGTCTTGCTTTGGACATGGCTCAATCTCATAAACTTCATTATCTTCCCTTTCTCCTATATCATAGAAATCCCTTAGACTCAAAGGCACAACAACACTCCATTTTTTATTCACCTTATCATTCACATAAAATACCATTTGAGCTTTGAAAGCTTCAATGTATGGATCATGGTCTTCACGATCACTAGTGGGAATTAGTCATGAAAAATTAACAGAAGTAAAACCCCATGCATCCTTTCTATAACCCATTTCCCTAATGGTATCAGCCCATTTACATTTAAATTGTATAACCTGAAACCAACCATAGTAGTTTAGCTCAATGATGTCTTCTAATTGGCCATAATAGGCCAAATCTGCTGTCTTACATTTCCATCAACATTACTAGCAATACAATATGTAGAAGTTAGAAAAACTCCATTATTTTGAGTTTTTAACCCATGATCTTGAGTGGTAGTATGAAATTTGAACCCATTAATATTAAATACAGAAAGCCTTCTAGCAAATGTGTTGGACCATTTGCTAGATACTTCAATCATCTAGACATGTTCACAATGTCTGGGTTTATAATCTACAACAATAGAAATATTAGCCATAATAAAATCTTGTGAACATTTTTCAATAAAATATCATCACATTTTTCACCTACCTTTTGAGGAAACCAATCAATAAAGTCCTTATTCACTATTTTCTCTATCTCACAGTTGATGGTCCTCAACCTCTAGACCGCCTTCATACAAAATCCTTAAATTCACTATGCAAAGAATTAAAATTAAAATTATATCTCCAAAGAAATAGTTTCACATTAATCCTAAGTGTAACATGGAGTTTGTCTAACTACTCACTCAATGTATGGCTTGACTTGCGAACAATTTAGCATAACATATCGATATGCTTGCCTTTTCTCCATATCTAACAATTGAAAATTTGATAAAGCTACAATTGCTTTGCCCATTAGTGGAAAAATAGAATCCACATGTGAAGAGTATATATCATCAGGATTATCATCAACACATGTTGGCTTGTTGATTTGTGTCTCAATCCCTTCTATATAGTGAGAGCAAAAGGTAAGAACCTCTTCAGCTAGATATCCTTTGGCTATGGAATCTTATGGTTGAGCTTTATTTCGTATATAGGACTCTAAGTGTCCTAAATACCTAAGCAAAAGATTGAAAATTAATGACAAGAGACAAAAATTAATTAGTTTTTAGCCTTAAATGATAAACTCTAATAATGGAATGGGATATTTACCTTTCAATAGGACACATCCATCGATAATGTGGCCCTCCAAGTAATTAGATGGTAAGTTAAATGAACCATGACTGGAAGAATGATGGAGGGAATATCATTACTGAGTGACAAAGAGTTAGAACAATTTGAGGTTAAAGATTGTCAAGGTCTAAGAGACTTATGCTTTGGAACATAACTATCGAAAGAATGAACACAACTTTATAAGCACTTAGGAACTTTGTCTGAAATAAATGACGTATAGCAATTGGTAATAGTTGCTGCATAAGAACATGGCAATCATGACTCTCAACCAAAGAGTTTTTGTTGCTTTAAGTCAACACACCTCGAAATATTACTTGAGTATCCATCTAGCACTGTGACATTCTTTAAAGTTCACAAGAATATATCTTTATTTGCATTTGAGGTAATATTTTCCATTCTTATATGGCTAAAGCTCTTTTCTTATACCTATTTCTCTAAGATCCTTACGAGCTTTAAGATTGTCTTTTGATCTCCAAGTCTTATTGAGCAAAGTGTATAATACATTATCACATACTTTTTTTTCATTGTGCATGACATCTAGATTGTGTCGCAACAAATTAGATTCCCAATAAAGAAGATAAAAAAAATATGCTTTTCTTCATCCATTGTCCTAATTCATCTCCAACAACTATTTTTCCTTTAGTCTTTTACCCTATCATTTAACATTAATGTTTTTCCAAATGCAACATTGATTCCTTCATGTTGTTTCAATATTTCTTATCTTAATGGTGCTATAGGTGGATTCCTCTGATCAATTATCCCATTAAAATGAATTCGATTCAATCTAAATTTATGGTCCCTTTCTAGAAAACGACAATGATCCATAAAACACGATTTTCCACTATGTTTCAATCTATATGAGTCAGGATCAAAATTACAAGAGGGCAAGACTAGTGCATGTGTTCCACCCAGATAGGATACCAAGACTAGGAAAGTCATCTATTGTCCACATTAGAACTGCTTGCATCCCTAACATTTCGTTATTTAAGGAATATAATCTAAAGTTTGCACCCCATCATACCACACCTCCCTTAATTCTTTGATTAGAGGTTGTAAGTACACATCTATGTTATTCCGAACATTTGTTTTCCAGGAATAATCATTGAAATGATGAATGAAGTTTAATTCATGCACTCCCATGGAGACTGATTGTAGGGGATAAGAACCACTAGCCAAATATTATAGTTGGTACTGATGGCTCCAAAAAGGTTGAAACCATCAGAAGCTAGGCCAAATCGTACATTTCAAGGATTGATACGAGTTGTTGCGACTCACAAACAAATTAAAATTTATTTTAATGCTAAGTTGCACAAAAAATGTAGTAAATGGTACAACCTAGATCATATTTCAAGGAGGCTTCAATACTTAGTTGGGAAAATTTGAGAGTTTTGAGAATTAAAATAAATAATTTAAATTAAAAGATAATAGCAACAAGATAATAGCAATAATAGATAAGGCAATAGTGTAAAGTATTCCTAGGATTGAAAATTAATTATCATTGACCAAATATTAAACCCATTGGTGGCTATTAGTAATAAATTACTGGTAATTCTACTAGTGATCAATACCTCTAGAATTTGATCAATGCAAATAACTAATAAACGAGATCTCAATTTAGTTAGAAATCAAATTAATTTAATGAACCAATTGCTATAGCCTAACCACTAATGGAAAAGTTAATTCTAATATTCTCCCTCAAACATAAACCAATAGATCTATCAATTTATGCCCAAAGGATTTCCCTAAACAAATCGCCAATTTAATTATTCTTATAAAGATTATAGCAATCACCACAATAATTAAAGGAATAGAAACTGGAGAATATTAAGAAAATCAATGCATTCAATATAAACAAAGAGTCGCAAATGTCATCCTCTATCCTGAAATCCCTACACTAGTAAAGAAATCTATTCCTCCATCTCTGAATATTACAACAATGAAGATAAAAGAACCTGAAAATAATGGCAATAATACTTGCTACAATCTCCAAGACAGAGAACCTTCACCAATTGAATCCTAAGAGAGGAAGAATAGAGAAGGAAAAGAGAGAGATGTAGAGAGCGAATAATAACAACTAAAGTGGCAGCCTAAAAGTGAGTTCAAAGCTTAAGTAAAAGTCTAACAATCCTATATATACGCTCTCTAAAAATAGGCCAAAGTGGGCCCAAAAACATATCACTAAATGATGTCCCGTGATCACACCATCGCTATAGCACTCAACAGAACCAGTCCCAAAATTTGATGGAAGTTTCTCTATGAGCGCCAGTGCTACCACCAATATGAGCTTCTATGGCTTTTATTCCTTTTTGCTCTAAGTTTTTTCCAAGACTTCCAACCTTGTTTTTAACATTTTGCACTTGATCCAAAACTCTTATGCATAAAACCATACTCAAAGAGACAAGTTAAATGCAACAGGTGTAATTACAAATTATTTCAAAATCAATGCAAAAGCTAATAATTCTATTAAAATCACACAATGAGGAATAAATCAAAATCATAATTAATTACATTAATAACACAATAAAACCCATGTAAAAAGCTAAAGTTTGGTAGTAAAATAAGTGGCATAAATGTCCCTTATCAAACTCATGTGAAAGTAAGATCAAATCAAGTTATAGATGAGAGACGGTATGCAAGGACTACACTAGACTCTTAACCTAAAATGCATGATGCATAAAATTAAATGACAATACACCAATCTAACGAACCTATGGGCATAATAATAAGTTTCTCACACCAACAATCAAGAGAATTACAACAAGCAAGGCATGAGCAAGAACATAGCACATAGAGTAGAATTCACATATGATGCATGGATCAATTACAAAAATCATCCCAAGGTCTGTTTGCCACTCATTCACTCAAGTGTTTGGGGTTATGATACACACTCAATCACCTCAAATGAAAATGCATTACCATAGGCTTACTACGTCTCATTCTCCATTTTGTTATACATACATGCATACCAAATCAAGAGGACTTATCTTTGGTTGTAATGGGACTTAGGTGAAAGGTAATTATATAAGCCAGTGAGATAAACCTTTAGTCAAAGGAGAGTAAATGCATACACTAAGAGCACAAGTGCCTAAGGGTAGACTTTGTCCAACTTAACACAATTAGGCCTTTCTTTTGCAATGTGGCACACTTTCAACCAAACTTTTTTTTTCAATCAACCTTCAAATATTTTTTTGTGTGCCACTTGCTGAATTTGTTTACACATTGTTCCTTTCCTCCCCCACACTTAAATTAGGGCATATCCTCATGCTCTCCCCCACACATATGCTCAAGAACATATAAGAAAAACACAAATGCCCTCCTAAGCCTAAAAGATTAGGATATTTCATGGTTTTTCACTTTTGGCTAAGAATGTGCTAAAATAAAAAAATGGATAATAAGGCTCAAAGGGACTAAACAATGGAAACATTTAAAGGTTGGCTATATGGGCAGGTGACTAAAAATAAGAAAAATGCCTTAATCATATTCAAGTATGCACATGAAAATCATATTTTCAAACAAGACCCTAAGCAAATTCTAGAATATAAATCCAAAGACGGAAGCATACATGAACAAATAAACATGGCACATGATAGTCCAATCAAAGAGGCTCAAAATCTCACAGATGAAAGTGCATGTAGTCAATCCAAATATCACAGTGAATCCACCAAGCATGCAATACAAAATAAAGTCAATGTCAAGCAAGTCAATAAAGTGCATATGGTGTGAGCCTATGCATGTGACCTCTAAGGTGCCAAAGGGATGGTGTAAAATGCAAATAAAAATAAATATGATGCAAGACTCAAAACTAAAATGAAAATAAATAAAATACAGAAAAATAAAAGGGAAGAGTAAAGAAAAACCTCATGGTGGGTTGTCTCCCACCCAGCACTTTACTTTAACATCCCTAAGTTGGACGGTCAGAACCCTTATGGAAGGTGTGCAACTTCAACCCAAAGATAAGCCAACTGAGCCCTTGGATCGTGGGTCTCATGGAGGTGCATCAACTGGTACCTTTCAATGTCACACCAAGTTATCTTAGCATTTTCCAACTCAATTGCATTATTGGGGTGTGCACGGGTAACCAAGAATGGTCCCTTCCATCTAGACTTTGGCTTTCCAGCAATCAATTTTGCCCAGGGCTCATGCAACAAGATCCACTGCCCTCAGGCTTCTTACCCAACATGGGCTGGTCATGGAGCATCTAGCAAACTGATGACCGTTGCTTGGGTGGTGTACTTGTATTTGAAAACTTGGACGTTCTAAAACAAGTGTATCATATCCCATGGAAGAAGAAAAGTGGAGAAGGGGGATCTGGATCCTTACAAAGCAAATTACCATAAGCATCATCAACTAAAGAGTCAATGACATCAATGCCAAACACGAAGTATTCCTCAGGGAGATGTTTCATAGCATCAATAAGTTAAATTGGACTTTTATGTCCCCATACTCCATGGATAATGTGTTAGCATGAACATTAATCATGGTTCTAACAGTTTTCAAAATTGTCTACCTAAAATCAATGTATGTTGGCTGGCATTGGTGTCATTCTCCATCTCAAACATATCAAAATCAGGAGGGAATATTAAATCATTTACCTGGACCAGAACATATTCCAATACTCCCTCTGTCTTATAATGCTACGGTTGGTCAGTGATTGCAACCCAGTTGGCTTGAGCTCTCCAAAGTGCAAGAACTGGTAGAGTGATTTGGGCATAACATTAATGCTAGCTCCAAGATCAACTAGGGCTATCATGATATGCAAGTTCCTAATGGTACAAGGAATATAGAATGTGCCTGGGTCCTTGCACTTGGTTGGCAGGTTGTTTGGCTTGATGATGGAGTAAGCATTTACCCCCATGGTCACCTTGTCCTCCCTCCTGCCCTTGATCTTCCTCCTATTGATGCACAAATCTTTCAAGAATTTTGCATATTTAGGAATTTGTTTAATTGCATCCAATAGAGGAATATTCACTTGCACTTTCTAGAAGATTTCCAATGTGTCAGGATCCAAATCTACTGAGTGACTTTCCTGGGTTGCATCCTCTGGGAATGGAGTGGAGAGTGGAATTGTGGTCACGGCAACTTCAGAGAGCACCTGCGTTCGAGCGCTCGGCACTCACCAAAATAATTCTCTTGGAGCTCCTCTCTTTGGAACATTATTGGCCTCAGACCCAGCGCTGATTCAGCACTTGCGGTCAATAGAATCTCTTTGGCTCTTTATCTCCTTATTTTCATTTTCTTCAAGCCTAATCACTTCTGAAATTTTTGTTCCAGACCTTAGCGCCAATTGCAAAGACATTTCCTCTTGGATTAGGCACAGTTTATAGGGCAACTAGGCAGCTTGGGTTTGTTGGCTCTGACTTTTCATTTCTGAGTCACCTCCTCTCTAGCTGGGCATTTCTCTTCTAATTTCCTGATTTGCTCTATCATCATTTTCATCATCTCACTCATAGTAGGATTTGAGGAAGGAGGTGTAGGAAGGTCGCCTGATGAGGTGCCAGGTACTTTCGCGGAAGGTTAGCCTTGTGAATTATTTCCCCACTTCAAATTGGAGTGATTCTTCTAACTGGAGTTATATGTGTTCCCAAATGAGAATTAGCCTTATTCTGAAGTTAGGTTCTGGAAGGGGTATGTTGCCTTACCCTAGTGGTTGAGTCATCTTGCAATTCTGGGCACATATCATGTTATGATCATTTGAAGTACACATGCCACAGACCCTAAGAATCGTTGGAGTTGATGTCGCTCACCATTAATTGTTGCATAAGGCCAGAAAGTTACCTGTAAAGTTAGGGTCAACAATGGATTCTCTGGCTAGCTTAGTTCATGAAGGCCTCTAGTAGTCGTGGCTACCCTAGAACCAAATTGCTGAAAATTGGTAGCCATATTCTCAATTAAAGCACTGGCTTCTGCCAGAGTCTTGTCCAAAAGTGCCCCTTCACTAGCATCATCTATCATCTATCAGGAGGTATCAACCCCTCATAAAAGTACTAAGAAGGAGTTGCTTCAGCTGATGATTGGGTAGTTTGCACAAAGGAGCTTGAAGCATTCCTAATATTCATGTAAGGTCTCACCAGTTGGGATTTGGAAATCTCTTTTATGATAGAAGTCACTCTAGAGGTGGGAAAATACCTCTCCAAGAAAAGTCTTTTCATCTCCTTCCAGCTATTTACAACCCTATTTGGTAAATTAAAGAACCAATTTCTCCAGCACCCTCCAAAGAGAAGAGGAATGCTAGCTTAAGATCATCCACCTCCACCCCATTGGGCCTCATGCCAGAACACACCATATGAGCTTCTTCAAGTACCGGTGGGTCTTCTCTAAACAACCTATGGAACTTGGGTAGAGCATGAACTATATACCCATTAAGCTTAAAATCATTATCAAGCCTAAGGTAAGTAATGGCCAAAAGCTGGGTAAAGTCAGGAGCAGTGAGCTCCTAAGTGTTTTATTCAGTCTCCCATATTACCTATATTTCTTAAAATACTAAATAGAGGATCAGAATACTCAAATGGTTCCACTTGTTGATGTTTTGCCTGCTGATTTTCTTAAAGTTTTCTCAATTTCAGAATTAAGAGGTATCAAATTTTAAGCAAAAGGAAATACTTCATACAAGGAAACAAAAAAAAAAATTATTCTTATTTTTGTTTTTTTTAGGAGAAAATAAAAAATAGTAATTAAATAAATAAAAATAAAATAAAATAAAAACTTGAATAAAAATAATAATAATAATAAACAACTAAGTTTTAATGCCTCCCAGGAATTGCCAAAATTTGATGCGAGTTGTCGCAACTCACAAACAAATTAAAAATTATTTTAATGCTAAGTTACACAAAAAATGTAGTAAAGGGTATAACCTAGGTCGTCTCTAGGAGGCTTCAATACTTAGTTTGGAAGATTTAAAGGTTTTGAAAATTAAAGCAAATAATTTAAATTTAAAGATAATAGCAACAAGATAATAGGAATAATAAAAAGGCACTAGTGCAAGATATTCCTAGGATTGGAAATTAATTATCATTGACCAAATATTAAACCCATTGGTGGCTATTAGTAATAAATTGGCAATTCTACTAGTGATCAATTGACCTCTAGAATTTGATCAATGCAAATAACTAATAAACAAGATCTCAATTTATTTAGAAATCACATTAATTTAATGAATCAATTGCTATAGCCTAACCATCAATCGAAAAGTTAATTCTAATGTTCTCCCTCAAATATAAACTAGAGATTATCAATTTATGCCCAAAGGATTTCCCTAAATGACGATCAACAATTTAGTTATTCTAATAAAAATTATAGCAATCACCACAATAATTAAAGGAATAAACTTAGAACATTAAGAAAACCAATGCATTCAATATAAACAAAAGGTCTCAAATCTCATCCTAATCCATCCAAATCCTGACACTAGTAAAGAAATCTAATTCTCCATCTGGAGGATTACACAATGAAGATAAAAGAACCTGAAAATAATAGCAATAATCCTTGCCATAATCTCCAAGATAGAGCACTTTCACCAATGGAATCCCTAAGAGATAAAAGAATAGAGAAGGAAAGAGAGAGATATAGAGAGAAAATAATAGCAAATAAAGTGGAGCCTAAAAGTGAGTTCAAAACTTCTGGTAAAAGTCTATAACAATCATATATATACTGCCTCTAAAAATAGGCCAAAGTGGGCCTAAAAATAGATCACTAAACTGATGTCCCATTATTGCACCACCACTTGGCCTTGCCCCAACGCAAGTCCCAAAATTTGATGGAAGTCTCTATTGAAGTGGCTTAACTTGAATGTGAGCTTCTACAACTTTTATTCCTTTTTACTCCAAGCTTCTTCCAAAGAGATCCCAACCTTGTTCTTGACATTTTGCACTTCATCCAAAACTCATATGCACAAAACCATACTCAAAGAGACAAGTTAAACGCAATAGAGTGTAATTACAAATTATTCTAAAATCAGTGCAAAAGCCAATAATTCTATTAAAATCACACAATGAGGAATAAATCAAAATCCCAATTAATTATATTAATAACACAATAAAACTCATGCAAAAATCTAAGATTTAGTAGTAAGATAAATGGCATAAATGCCCCTTATCAAGGTCCAGGAGCAAACTGGATGAATTAAGTCAAATGTCTTCCAAGCCTTAGAATCCCTTAAGTGCCTCATCATTTCATCTTGGTTACCCTCCAAAACATGCTATCTCATTGACTATGCAGTCCTAGAACACATAATAATCTTTGCAATCTTGGCTTTAATGGAAATTATTGCAAGATCTTTGGAGTTTCTTCTTCTTGTTATCCTTCCACTTAGACGTCTTGCATCTTTTGCACTCTTGCAAGTTTTCATCTTCCCCCAATATAGCATACAATCATTTGGGCAAGTAGGTATCTTGGTGTAATTAAGACTAAGTTTATTAATGGTTTTCTTGGCTTCATAGAATGAAACAAGAATCTTTGCAACTTCAAAAGCATATTTTAATAATTTTAAAATCATAGTCATTGTCTTGTCACTCATTCTACACAAGCACTTTATGTGATACAATTTTATCAAGAAGACAGTTTTGAATACTTTGTGCAGCCTTCATACAATTGTTGATTACCATTTTCAATAACTCATAAAATTCTACATTTTCTCCATTATGCTCTTCATTCAGAGTTTGATCGCTATCTAAAGGATTAGGAGAAAGAATATGTTCATCCTGTTGTGTCTAGCAAACCTAAATGCATCATTGATCATAGTTTCCATTGGATTTTGAGATTGCAAAGCATCAACTACATTTTGCTTTTCACCATGCCAATGCCAAACTTTGTAGGTTTTAGGAAAAGGCTTACAAGTCAAGTGCTCTTGAACTATATCTCTTGTTTGCCACTTACTACAACCACACTTTGGACAAGGACACTTAATTTCACGACCCTTAATAAGTTGATGCTAAAATGCAAAATCTAAAACTTCTTCAACCCATTTGCATATTCAAGTGTGTTTCAAGGTTTGTCAATCTAAGATTTATCGATTGACATCATTGGTGAGCAAGACTAAGAGATAGCAATTAAAAAGCCTAAACATAGAAAATGGGCACAAAAAAGATGTTTCAAATAACAAAAGACAACACAAGTTTAAAACAAACGTAAATTTTAAATAAAAACAACCAATCAATCCATAAGCTCAAAAAATGTAACAAAATAACTAAAATGTACCTGAGTTAAGGGAGAGATTCATGAAAGATGCCAGCACACTTG
This sequence comes from Dalbergia oliveri, assembly GCA_030441495.1. Classification (NCBI taxonomy): domain Eukaryota; kingdom Viridiplantae; phylum Streptophyta; class Magnoliopsida; order Fabales; family Fabaceae; genus Dalbergia; species Dalbergia oliveri. The sequence goes on along the minus strand of JAMLFY010000012.1, from coordinate 24,290,876 downwards.
AAGAAACTTTTTGTACCAATTTGAGACTCTTTAAATGCCTGCAATGGGAAAGAAAATGATTATAGACATTGATTGTGTGCATAATATGATTGTACCAATGACTATTCCAGAAAGGAATGAAAATGAACAAAGTAGAAGAGGCCAATTTAACAAAATAAAATGAAGTAAAAAGGCACAAAAGCAAACAGATTTCTTTCCTCTTTAGAGATCAAATCAAAACTCACCAATTTCATATCAAGCCCCCAATTCAAAAGGGTTGTTCAACTAAAGCTTCTCAAACAAACCAACACACGATCCATATGTAATTAAACGAATAAAAACAGTGAATACTTACTCAAAAATCGAAATGGTTGAATGCAAAAGAAAGTACATTATCCTTAGTGCTTCCTTCTTTACTTGACATTTTCATAAAAACAGTGAATACTTACCAGAAATGAATCCTTGAATCATTTCTGCATGTACTGATTAAGTTATCAAAACCAGTTAGTGGGTATGGTGGTCATACGTATACTCAATTTCAGAGTATGAATTTCAGAGTCCCAACCCTTATCATTGACCTGAATTTCAGAGTCCCATCTGTACATAACTTGAGAAAATTAATAGTGAATTTGCTGAAATTAGTATATATGCATGCTTGTCTTTCTAAAATCAATCCTCCTATTTTTCAATTCTTCTTGTAAATTGGACATTGAACTGAAATCATGAGCAAGAGATTCATGACTTCCAGACAAATACAACAATTAACATCTGAACCTGATATATATTAAACATTGTTAATCAGTAGCCTAAAGTTAAATAGGTACATAAGCATCAGCATCGAATAACTGAATTTCTAATGAGAATCAATAAAAGGCTTCCTAAATCCAATTACCCAAGTCTTTAACCTACTGAGAAGGGATTGCCATTAGTACTAGACCTGCTAGAGATAGATAGATAGAGATATCCCAAGCAATAATTCTAGTAAAAGCGGACCTAGTAATATTATTATAGTACATGGCTATATTTATCAAGACACCCCACAGAAAAAGTTTCATTTTTGGCTATAAAAAAATTAGAACTTGATAATGGGTTGGAACAAAAGCTTAAGATTTGAAGGTGAAATATATGAAGGAGAAGGCAAAAGGGATATGGAAGCTGTGATTGACCGGCGGAGTGTGGAGACCACAACCGTGACCAGCAGAAGCTCCGAACGACTGTGAGCAGTCAGGTGAAGAAGCAACAACATCGTCTTTGGTTGTGCAAAGGACGCACTTTGAAGGTGGAAGAGAGAGAGAGAGACAGCAGATGAGCCAGAGGCGCGACGCGGGTGGATAAGGCATAGGGACGACACGGCGCAGGTGAGGCAGAGGTCGTGACGTGGGTGAGGCAGAGGTCGCAACACGGAGGTTGGTTGGGCGGAGGTTGGGTCGCTAGAGCTGAGGTAATGACGCAAGGTTTTCTCCGGTGCGAGGTTGGGCGTAGCCTTTCTTAGTGAGGAGTGGAGTAGCATGGGGTTTTCAGTGAAGGGTTTCTCTGGCGCGAAGAATGAAAGGGGTGAAGAATGGCACCTAAATGAAATAGATGGGTTTTCTTAGTCAAGGGGAAGGGTTTTCCCAGTGCGTTGGGTTTTTATTTTTTTCTTACTTCTTGTACCTGGGTTTTTGAGATCTCATTTTTATCTTAGATTTAATTATAAAAGAATTCTCTTTTGTTGAACTGATAAGTTTATTTTTTAAAAATAATATTTTCTTTTTCTTCATTTTCTTCTTTTTATATTATTTGAATTTTTAATTGAATCATTTAACTAACACATTCTTAAAATTAGTCCTTTTTAAAATTTTGAAAGTTCCCGTATAGTAAAGCACAATAAAATTTAAGTTAGAATCTAAAAGTTCCACATTGAACAAATGATTTATAAAATGTGTGTGTATGTATGTGTGTATATATATATATATATATATATATGCTCAATGAAAAACTTGCTCAAGTTTTATCTACTATTCAGATTTTGTTTCCAAGGGAATACAACTACAATTGTAGTAACAAAAAAGTTCAATTCAATTGAAATAATAAAAAAAAGGCACAAAATGTGCTTTATTTACCATAGTTCATTATTTTTATTATAAGATTAAAAAAATCAAAAGATAATGCATCCTCTTAGAAGAGTTGACATTTAATTTGAGCTTCTCATCCTCATTTTCTAGTACGAATGACAAAATTTTAGTTAATATTTTTTGAATTTTTTATTGATATGTATTTTTTACAAATATTAAATAATGTAAATAAATAAAATATTAAGAAAATTAAAAGAAATTGTGACATATATCATTAGATATTTTACCATGTCACTTATCTAGCTAAACCCAAAATTGAATAAAATGACTAATTTTAAAGATTAGTATAGTTTAAGCATCTAATTAGAAGATTTAGAAATTAAGGTATCTATTTGTAACAAGCTAAAATGTTAAAAAGTGGAAATGCTTTTTTTTCCCCTACTTTATTTAAAAAGTAAAAAAAAAAAGACAAAAAATAAATAGTTAATGGTAAATAAAAGCGGTTCTAAATGCCATAATTTACCAAACCGCCGTAATTTATTGAGCTTTGTTGCGGTTTTAAAGAACTGCCGTAACATCATAGTCATTTCTTTCACTAAGATTATGATGGTCACTAAAACCACTGTAATTTACTGAATATTATAGCGGTTTTTGGAACCGCCCTAATTTCATGGCCATAATTCACATAATTTTTGTAGTGTTTACTCAAAAACCTTTCGACGCATGGATTACTCAGAAACTAGATGGAATAGAATATACCTCATGTAGAATATGTAATGTGCACTACTGATAATTCATGACAATTATAAGATGATTAAGCTAAATATGACCACAATTAAACCAAACCAAGAGATAGGGGGACAATACCCAAATGGACACAATAGCATCTAAAATCTGGCCAAGTTGTCCAATCATTGAAAGATCAATAAATTAATCCAAAAGCTAAAGCTTTCCCAACATCCTCACATTTGCTAATTCCATTATCATATAGTCCTTAATTGCAGTAAAGTAAGGAACATCATAAAATATTGCACGATCTCTAACAACGACAATCCAATTACCTAGCTATATTGCAGGTTAATTATATCAATGCTAGTGGCGTGAAATTTCATTTTCCAGAACCTCATGCATCAACTAAACTTTAGCAACTTTGAAGCATTTAAATCATTGGTTGCGCTCATTATAATTGGTGCTTTGAAATAAAAATAACTGGTGGATTATAAATGATTAAAATTGAGAAAGATATCATGTCTTTCCATGTTTCTCAAGATATGGCAATCCATTATTTATCCAAGAATTAACTAAGTTTTTGTTGTGAATATATAATTGCAGAGTTCAAGGGAAAGCTATGAAGGAGTAAAGAGTCATGGAGGGAAGTCAGCAAGTTTTTCAATTGGTAGCCGTTATTTGTGTGCCTTGAACTTATTTGATATCAACCTTGTGTTGACAATCAACAATCAGGGTTGGAGGGATAAGGGAAGAGTGGGGATTAAGGGTTTAAAGTTTATGAAAGTTTGAGGAGGAGATGCAACTAGTGGTTGATAAAGATGAACATAGAGAAGAGAGCATAATTAAGATGAAGGTACGCTTTGAAAAAAAACAAACAGACCAGTCGCCTCTTTCATGATTAATATATTATTTTTATTGTTTTTTAATGTATGGTCTCAACCATGGTTAAAAAGAGAATATTCCGTAAAAAAAAAAACAAACAAACAAACAAACAGACCAGTTGCCTCTTTCATGATTAATATATTATTTTTATTGCTTTTTAATGTATGGTCTCAACCATGGTTAAAGAGAATATTCCGTTTGAAATATTTTTATTGCACTGTTAGTGGTACATGAAGGTGGGGTGTCAATTTTTGACAAGTTTGGAGTTAAATGTCATTTTAACAAATCCTTTAGGATGATAATTGTTATTTACTCAAAAAAAAAAAAAAGGTGGTAAGCCTACTTAAATTTTTTACTAGGATTAACCCCGTGAATTGCACCGGGTTCTTTAATATTTTTAAAATTATTTTAATAAGAACATTTTAAAAATAAATATGTGTTAGTAGTTAAAAATTAGATATGATAATAATATAGTTAATTTTTTAATTTTTTTATATAATATTAATCATAATTTTAACTTATATCCACCTTGATGTCACACAATTATTGCCCAATTAAATGCACCATAATCTTTATTTGATTAATAATTTAAGAACAAAAATATTTTATTTGTTTACTTTAAAAATAATTTTAAGCTTACATATTTGAAAGTTTTTTTATCAATTTTTTAAAAAACTTAAAACACAAAATTTATGTTTTTATAAGCTAATAGATTAATGTAATATTCAAATTTCAACTTCATAAAATTCATAGATAAATTATTATTATTGTTGTTGTTGTTGTTTTTGTTAAGTGCAATTAAGTGAAATGTAATGAGACTAATGTTTCCAGAAAATGTTAAGGATATTTCTTTTTTTAAACTTGATTTTAATCAAATTAATTATAAAAAACTTAAAATCATAAAAAATTATATGTTATCATAAGCTAATAGATTAATGCAATAATTTAAATTTCAAATTTATTAAATTTGTAGACAAATTGTTAATATTGTTATGTGCAATTAAATTAAATGTCATGTGATACATCGTTTTCTTGAAAATGTTAAAGTTATTTCTTTCTTTAAACTTGATGATATAATTTTTTTTACGAAAAAAATTTTATATTTGTTTGCTTTAAATTCAATTTTATATTTTTTAATAAGATCAAGTAAAATAATTCTTAAAATTAAAATAACAAAAATTATGTTATCATATACCGACAAACTAAAATAAGTATTTAAATTTTAAACTAACTATATTAAGGATAAAAGATTCATTGTTGATGCTTGAATGGTGTGTAATAGTTACAAATTAGAGTATTGTTTTTTCTTTGTGAAAATTAGAATAAATGTAAGTTGCATCTAAACATTACATTACTATTTGAATAATAAAATATTTACAAATTAGAATGAGTTTTAACTTAGCTAGATTAATAAAATCACAAAATTATGTTATGATGAACAAACAAATTACAATTATTATTCAACTTTTAATATAATTATATTTGATTATAAAATATTAATATTGTTATTACTTGAATGATATAACAGTTGAAAATCAGAGTATTTTTTAATAGTGAAAATTATAATGAATTTTAGTTGTAAATTGCATTACTATATCAATCATATAATTACAAATTAGAGTTAAGTTTAACTACAAATTAAAGTGAAATTTCAATAATAAAATATAATGAGCTATGCAATAACTACAATTAGTATTAGAATTAATTGCATATGGAGTAAATTTTACACACACACAATAAATATATATTCTTTTGAAAATATATTGCATGCCATTTCTTGTCCCTTGTTGCAATTTCACATGTAAATATTTTTTAATATATAAATTAGAGTTTATTGTAATTATATTTTTTTAACATTTATTAATAATATTAATATATAAGAATATGAACTTAAGTTTTTTTCTTAACTAATTTTTGTATAATTAATCAAGGTTGAAGAAAAGTTTATCCAGTGGCATCATTATTATTACTTAGATGCACAAACTATGACGTTTTATCATAAGGTTTGATAATAGTAACAAAAGCAAATTTAATTTAAGTGAAGAAATATTGGAAATGATTTTTAATATTTACGATCATATTTAAACAATAAATTAAAATATAATACAATATATGTAATATATAAAATATTCAGTAAAATTTAAATGAATTGAAAATTAATTTTAATTTAACAAACTACAAAATAAGCCAATAAAAATATAAAATGATCATTAATGAGCTATCATCACTAAATTTTTTATTTTAATTAAAATAAAAATAAAATATATATAATAATGTGAAAAATAAAAAACCAATAAAATATAAATTGAAGTACTAAAAGACAATAAATCACCTTTTATATTTTGATAGTAGATAAGAAAAATGAAGAAAAGTATCACGACCTCTAACATTCATATTAGACCACATGCTAGATTATAGTAAAAGGATGCAAGCCATGATACTAAAGACCTCCAACATTCAAATTATAACAAATGGAAAGAGTTAAAATTGAATGCCATATTGTTTATTAGAAATTGTAAATATGGAGAACCTGTTACATATATAACTTTCTTCTCTCCAACAACCAAGACGTAGCTAGTTGTATTGTGCTAACTGAGGCTCTCACACTGCTGCATACCATAACTTCCAGTAAAGACAATTTCAGATTATTAAGGCCAAGGCATTAGATTAATCATAATATAAAATAAAAAATTAAATAGATAAAACATGCCAATTGACATTTAATTGACCTTTTATAAATTTATTAGAACATAGATGTATTTGAATGATTAAAATAGTCATGCAATACCAAATGATTATAATACTTATAACATACTAAACACACACAACTTAACTCAAGAGGGGTGATCGAAAGCCTGAATGTGTGACGTTCCTTGTTATCTCTTTTGGTCATGCCATCTGTGCTATGGCTTTCATAGCGTATGAATGGGGAGATAAAAACAAAGCAAAAATTATTGGCTCAAAACATATATATAGAGATGAAGGCATAATTTGAGTTCAACTCCAAATACAATTACAATGAATGTGTAAAACCAATGCGTTACAAATATAACTACTATGAAAGTGCTTAATAATGACCCAATTATTATTAAAAATTGTAACTCCATGGTTCTAAACATTTGATAATGGGTAATCCAAGTAATCTAAATAAATACAATAATAAACATTTCCATTTGAATTTATGTTTTTATAAGGTTTTTTTTAGTAGATATGTCTATATAAAATGCTAAAAACAAAAATATTCGTGGTTCATTGCAATATTAGACATTTGTTTACTTCTAATCTACTTGCTAGAATGCTTATAAGTTTATTATATAACCAATTAATAATTAAAGAATCTCATTACAAATATATGTTATGTTTTTGGTACTTTGAATTTGGTCATTATAAGATTAATTCATTTCATTTCGATTTTAAAATAATAAATTAGTCTTATAATTAGCCTTGCTGCTTCTTTGTATCCCACATCACTTGCTAGTTAATTCTTATATATGTCGATTGGTATTAAAAAATACCTGTTAGTATATTATTTTAGATTTTACAATGGCCATAAATTATCAATTAAATGAAATCTTAAAAAATATAACAAAAAACATCTCTGATTAATTCATAATGACAAAAAATTTATTTGGCCTCTAAACAAAAGTAGCTAATTCTTATATATGTTGATTAATATTAAACTACAGTTGTTGGTACATTATTTTAGATTTTAAAAATGACCATAAATTATCAATTAAATTAAATATTAAAACATATCACAAAAGGTATATCTGATTAATTTGCAATGACAAAAAATTTATTTGGCCATAAAACAAAAGTACCTAATTCTTATATATGTTTATTGATATTAAAATATAGCTGTTAGTACATTATTTCATATTTTAAAAATGACCATAAATTATCAAACATATACAAGATAATACTAATATAAACATGCAACAGAAGCATGAACACCACAATGCAAATTAATTTGTTTCATTACAACACATTAAACTTCATAATAATATAATAAATTTGATAAAATGAAGGGCTTATTGTAAATATTAATTTGCCTGATTTTTTTTCTCAAGTGTAATTTATTTAACTAATTAAACCAAAATTGTAAATAAATAATAATAGCAAAGGAAAATCAATAAAATACGAAAGGAAGTGGTAAAAAAGAAAAGAAACTACCTTATTCACATGGTGAATGAGAAGAAAATAGCTACTGCCTTTCTATTTCCTATGCTCTTTTCCTTAAAAAAAAAAAATGAATTGCATAGTTAGTCATGAACAGATATTTTGTTTTGGATAATGTTAGAAAAAAAAATTCGGCCAATATATTACACCAGTGCTATCCTCAGCCCAAATGCTCCAATTTGGCCATGACATTAGCATAGCAATTTCCCTCCCTACCTTTAATAATGATGCACTCACATTTTAACCAACATTTGTTGAGAATCTACGTAGTCCTGGCATGCAAGGGCTTCTCCCTTATTCACTATTTCCGAGCAGACGCTATGCAAAACCAAACACTAAGAATCATTATACAAAACATGCACATTGAACATATGGATGGAACTGAAACCAATGAAAGATGTAGAACTCAATGTTATTGCTTTGATTCTATTGGCATTGGGAAGGAAATGACATTTACCAAATAAAATTTAGATGAATGGGAACACACAAAAAAATCCTAAATTGGTGAAATTGTGCGTTCATAATTAATAGATTTGAAGGGATCAACATGTAGGATGGATTTCAAGTGATTGAGTGCAAAACATGAATTGAAAATTTTGAAATTGAAATTGTAGTTCAAATCGAAGGAGGTAAGTTTAACTGCCAAACACGTTGATTACCGTTATATTCCTTTATGAATCTTATAAAAGAAATCATCATTATATTCCATTACATTTATATTATACGTGTATTATATTTTGAAAGAAATTCTATTATAGTTATGGTAGACAATCATTAGATAGTAAACAGTTTCAATAATATACATATATAGATAATATTACAGTATGTTTTACATATCTAGCTTTTTTTTCAATATCATAAATAGAAAATATAGTGAAGAATACATATATATTACAATATGTTTTACATATCTAGCTTTTTTTTTTGGTGTCTTAAATGCAAAATGAAGTGAAGAATACACACACACATATATATATTGATATTGATTTTCCTAAACCCACCAATTTGTTTATGTTTTCCCTATGTTGCAAGCATACTGTTGTAAGCATATTGTACAAAAATATTTTACTCATGTCATTTCTCTTCTTATTTAACAATGTAATCAAAGAAGCCCCTTATTTATTAAAAAAATAAGGAAAAAGAAAATCCTTATCTGCTATTATATGGTTAAAAAAAAAAACAAATGATGCTAATTGTTTTATGAACTAAATTATTATTTGTTGAATACAATACATTGTTAAATGGTTGTCAGCTATTTTGCTTTTAGTTTCGTTTAATTATTTCACAGCGATTTTTCTTCATAATGCATATCATATATTTCAAATCAATAGTTTGTATGATTTTAACTGTGTTAATATATAAAAAATATATTTAAAAACAGACTAACAGTCTCCATGCATCGCATGGGTATTGCATTAGTAATGGCAAAAACTAATCAACTAGAGAAAATAGAATAGGACAAAAATGTAAAAAAGAAACCCATAGTGTGCCCATGGGGAACATTATTCTCAAACAGAAGTCATTGGATAAAAAGATTATGAATCCATCATCTTCATCCATAAAGATCTCCTTGAGTGCAAGGTTTTATGCAGTAGCATTTGCGAAGAAATCCTTTGCAGTACCCCACAGTAAAGCTCTCTGTTTGGCAAACAGAAGCGCAATTGGTGTCACTCAAACATGGTCCGTTGAAGAGTTGGCTAGGGGATTCACAAGTCCTGGCTTTTGCTTCTGCCATAATTGTTGGCTGCATCTCTACCTAAGTCGCATGTAACACAAGTAAATTAATGACAATATGTTGAAATATATTCGACATGTTTGATTTATCATATGGTGCCCCCAAAATCATAGTCTAAGCAAATGAAATGGCTAATCAGAGACGAATTCTTGTCTAAACCATTGTTTGAAGCTTAACAAAAGTTAAAGTTAACATGAAAACAATATGTAATATGGGAAGGAAATCATTAGTTAAATATCAAGATATATAAAAATTGGTCATTAACTGAGGATTATGTCAACAAAAAAAAAAAAAAAACTCAAATGTGTTTAGATAAGGATTGAAATCGCAATTAATGGAAACAAACTAAAATGCAAGACACACCCGTGGCCACTAGAAGCAGAAGGAGGGTGAAAATGGTGGAATCCAAAGGCACAAAGCGAGCCATGTTTTTAATAACAATTTAGGAAAAGAATGAACAAGTTTTTGTGTATGATGCAAATGGAGAGCTGGCGTGCCTTCCATAGGACAGTAAGGATAAATATGAGATGATATTTTTGACTAATTAAAATCAAATAAAAATTATTTTTGATTGTTACATAAAAAATATTTATGATTGATATTTTAATAAAGATATAATGGAATATTTAGTTTGAATTAGAGAGAGATTAATTACGTTTAATAATTAATGAAGTGTGAGAATTTGAGTGTATTTATGTTAAAAAAAGTAAAAAATAAAAAATAAAAATAATTGATGGAGAAAAATTAATTATAATATTTATTAAAAAATTACTAAAATATAAGTTGTCGTTTTCAGTTATATTTAAATACAAACTACTAGTGCAATACCCGTGCGAAGTATAGAGGCTGCTAGTCTATTTGTTAATATACTTTTATATACTAACACATATTTGAAATCATAGGAATTATTGATTTGACGTATATAATATGCACTATGAAGAAATATTATTATCAAATAATTAAATGAAACTAAAAGTGAAATAGTAAATGAACATTTAATAACATATTGCATCTAACAAATAATAATTCAGTTGATAGGCATTAACATGAATATAAATAACTTGCTCCATTTGTAATTTCTCAACAAGAAAAATGAAGAGCATAAACTAAGTCGTGCGTAAAAAATATTACATTTTTAGTAAGTAAATGATTGAAAGCATATGTAATCAAAACATTCAATTTAAATTCATAGAACAGGTAAATATTTAAACATTTGTCAATATATAAGATTATATTTTAAAAAAATAAATTTTACATTAAAACTAACAAATAAATAGTATTATCAAAATGCATTGATAAAAAATTATAAAATTTATTATTAAAACATATCTGATTAATAACAAAAAATTATAACAAATAATAATAATAATAATAATAACAAATTCATCATTGTCTCCTCCATGCTCACCCCTTCTCTTCTTAAGTAAAGAATATGATAGAAAAATCATATTAAATAATTTTTAAGTGAAATATTCTTTAAAAATATTTAATAATAGAATAACAGAGTATTTTATAATAAATAATAATTTCAAATTGAAGCAACTAAAGAAATTGTAAATAATAATATTTATCCAAATTGAAATCGACAATAATAGAGCATTACAATGTTGATAATTCGGCCTACATGAATTTACATGAATAATGGAGTATTATAACATACATTTCTCTAAATAATAACATTTATCTAATATCTAATATTAGATATGTGAAATAAATTTTAAATAATAATCATTAAAATAGTGATTTTATTACTAAAATATATTCGTATGAAATAATGAAAATATATTATTGAAAATAAATTTTCTAAGTAACAAATAATAGTAATAAAATAATTATCACCCATCCTATGTTTTCATCTTGAATAATAGAAAAAAAATCTAAAAAATTTGTATGGAATAAAATGAAAATGAATGATATAAATTGGTAATAATTATACAGATGTAAATTATTATTTGTATAATGACATACTTGTTAACCTCTTTTGAGCCTAGAGCCCCATTGAAAATAATAGTGTAATGTATATGTCTAACATAACTTGTTAGGTATCAATATTAATAAAAAATCACAACCCAACTTTAGGCCGTGACTTGGGCGTAGGAAACACATTCCCGCAAGCCTCAACATACAAGCTTCTACAGAAAAATGGGTAGAGTTTCCTCTATTTTTCTGATATCCCAAATTTAGAAATACAACCTATATGAAAACAAAGATAAAATATAAAATCGTGCTTCAAGCATTCTTAATATGCCCCCAATAGAATAATCAACTCAACATAATTCAAAAAATCATCTCAACATATGAATTCCAATTCAAGTTCTAATATGTAATTTAAATTAAACCCAACCCTATAATCAAACATGAAGTCAAGTTAGTTTTCAACTAGTTTCAAATGTAAATTCATAACCACAAAATATATGTCCAACTATAACTAGGGACATAGTTCAAAATATAATTCTAACTTCAATTTACATATCCTTTCCATACACACACACGCACACACACATATATATATATACACACTACACATACACAAGCATAAACATAAAACTAATCTAAGGACCTTGTGACATATGGAGCATTATGAATGGTTTTAACCAGGCACTACTCAAAAAGAAAACTAGGTTCCAATATACAAAATAGGTCTTCTCAAGAAGGTTCACCAACTCAAAGCTTGGCTATTGAGGAGCCGGATTAGAACTTTAAGCTGCACCTATATCTGGAAAAGAATGGAAACTATAGAATGAGTTTTGCAACTTTGTGTAGGCGGGATATTCATAACCCACATGAGACAATATATAGTCCATAAGAAAAACAATAATAACTTCATAGTTCATATAAATTCAACAAATTTGTTTATTTACAGAAAAGATTTTTGAAAACAACCAATTTATATAAAATAATGGGAATCATCAAATTCAGGATGAACAAAAGGATTCACACTCAAGTGGCCATTCCTTTGTGTGATTCTAAAATAGAATGATCCTATCTATGCGAGTAGTCGTAGAGAGGAGGATCCACTTGCACTAAGCTAACACCTACCGTTGTTAGCTATAGATCTTGTTAGATTCTCCCAAAACATATAGTAAATATTTTACATATTATATCAAATCAATTCTTAGTAACTCAACAAATGGCTATAACCACAATTTCTCAAGTCATTTCCTTAAGTCCATAATAGAGAAAAAATAATTTTTCCAAAATCAATATTTCATCATCTCACACATCGATTTTGATGAAACATAAGCTAACATAGAGGATCTAATTTTGTTAAAATTATGCAACACTACCAAATAATTATTTTTCAGTTTCTAAATTTCTAAAATATATATTTAGAGCTAATTTACATAAATAAAAATAATTATAAATATAATGTCTACTAACAAACTAGTTCAAAAAACCAAAGATCAAATCCTAAGTGCCACTAACCCAACGGTTGATGCTCAATTATTCTATAATTCTAGGAACAAGGCAAATACAATATTTGTGAGTTAATAATGCCATTAATTTATACTAATTAGCCCCACATACTAGAAAATTCTAAATCTATATACTTAAGGTCCCAAAAACCCTAATCTACTATGAATAACTACATAAAGAGCTCAATAAGATAAATAGATCAATATTGTCATTTATGCACTACTCTAGTAGGAAGATTAGAGATAGAGAATGATTCAAACTCACCACTCTAACTAATTCCTCCACTTAGAGAGAAGCCACAAGTTAGAGAGAGGAGAGAAAGAGGCGCAATTTTAATTTGATGGTGATGATGATGATGAGGAGGGGAGGAGATGGTGATGGTACGTAGTTGAGGTAGTGTGGAGATGATAGTGGTGTGTGAGGAAGAGATGAGGATGAGAAGGAGAGAAAAATGAAAGAAAAGAAGAAAAAAGAAGAAAAGAGAGAAAAGTAGACAGAGACAAGAAGGAGAAGAGAGAAGAGAAGGGAGAAAGAAAAGAGAGAAAAGAAACAAAGATGAGAAGGAGAAGAGAAGAGAGAAAGAAAGGGAGAAAGAAAAGAAAAAGGAAGGGAGAGAGAAAAAGAAAAGAAAGTGGGTCTCACCCACTAAATGTTGTGCTAAATAAAATTTATTTGACTTAGTCTATGTTAAACACTTATCAATTTATTTTAGTTTCCACACTAAAAATTATTTTAAAGACACATAAAAATAAATTTATAGGTTATCACAAAAAATCAGTTTATAACTTTCATTTGTCATATAAAAAAATCTTAACCTGTTTTGAGGCTAAAATGTCATTGTGAAAAAACATGGTTGTGCAATATATATAGCATCTCTTATTAGGTACCAATATTAATAAAAACAAATCACCAGCTAATAAAAACTCATTTTATGACTAAATTCTTTTGTCAAATAAAAAAATATTAACATGATTTGGGACTAGACCTCGTTATCGAAAAATTGATTGTGCAATATATATTTTCCATCACCCCATTTTATTGGCCTTGAAGTAAGAATTTTACATTTAACTCAAAAAATACATAATTAGAATTCTTTCATGAAAACTTCAACCCTGTCCTTCGTTATTTTTTATGCTCGTATTTCTTCTAGCAAAATAATTTTGAAGAATAAATTGTATAAATCAACTCAATATAACTATTTACTAAGAATGTAATTGTTATACACAAATAGTTACTTTAAATTTCAAAGTAATGATCAAGCAACTAAATTTTAATTTATTTCCCTTTCTTTTTCATTTTTTCAAAATTATAGAAGGGTATATTAAAAAAATAAAAAATAAAATTTACGGTAATAAAAAGCAAAGTATATTTCTTTCTCCCCCTCTATTCTTCAACCTCATAATGAAGTTCTTTTAAATAGAAAAAGATACAAAATTGAATTTCATATAATAACTCACTAGTCATTTGATTTAATCGATGCACAAGGTGATAATAAAAAATAGTTTGCTGGCCATTATAAAAAAAATAATTTATTTAAATATATCTCTTATAGAAAATTGAGTATATAAATTTATTTTGAAAATAAGTTCATAGTTAAATAATTAAAGAAATAAATAAAATATTAATGTGTCATTCTATTTTATATCTTATTTTGAATATCATATTTATAAGGTTGAAAAAATCTCAGGAGATAATCTTTAACTAATAATAAATAGTCTATTTTATAAAAATCTTACATGTTTTGAAAGTTGAAATTGTTGAATAATGAAAGAGAATAAGTGGATACTTTTACTATATAATGAGCTAATTATAGGGATGACAATGGATATATATGAGAAAGAAAACATGTGCCCCCACCTTCATTTAGAATTTTGCTTTTATCCTCATCCCCATCATAGGTTTTCATTCCTCATCCCTGGGATTTGAATCCCTATGGGGATTCGCAAGTTTATTAAAAAAGATTTAAAAAGAGAAATTTTTTTAAACTACTTTGAAATTCAAAACATAAGTATCCATAATAACAAGTACTACTAATGCAACATAATCCAAATTAAAAATGAAAATATATACATAATGTAAATTCAATATATATATATATATATAATAGTAAATATCTAAATCATGTATATAAATGAGAAATTGACGGGTTTAGACCTTATTCCCCACCTATGCCTAGTTAACCAAATACAGATTTCTCGTCCTCATGAAAACTAAACATGTCCTTATTCTCGTTTCCATTGTAGGTAATCCCCGTGAATACCCGCTTCTGAGTTATTTTGTCATCCCAAACCATTAACATTTTTTTAGTAAATTAAAATATTTGATTTATAAAATATATAAAAATATACTTTTCAATTAGTAAAAAATAATGAATAAATTTAATTTATGTAATTTCAATTACACTTCATTTCCTTGTACATCCTTTTGGTAATTTAAAATATCAATTTTAAAATAGATATTATAATTAATGTATTATAATTAGTAAAAAATCATAAATAATCCTAATTTATGTTATCTTAATTATTTGAGTAGTGCATCAATTATACAATTATTTTCAATTAAGAAAAAGTAATGCAATTACTTAGTTTCTTTTAAAATATTTATTATCATTATCAAAGAAGTGTAAATTATGGAATTTGTTTTTTTCAAAATATTTTAATGTTGAAAAATTGAAGGATTTTTTTCTAAAAAATTAATATGAAAAAGTTATGAAATTGATAAGTTGGAATGTTTAAGTTAAATATATTGTAGTGAGATGGGTAGATAGATAGTTTATATTTAATTATTTCATTATTTTCAAAAGCTTTAGATTTGAAGTTAGAAACTTTTTAGAAAAGACAAAAATTGAAAAATAGATCGTGGATATAACTTTCAAGAAAAAGGCTGATTTAGGAGAAAATATACACTAATTTGAGAAATAATATGCATGTAAAAATTAACTATGCAAAATGAATCCCAATACATAAAAGAATGAATATTTTTCAACATTTAAGTTGAGGAGTGAATTTTAAATTTTTGGTTTGCTTTATTATTTTTATGGTGGTTTTTAAAAATTATATTTATACAAAGGTGACTTTTTTCCCTCAAATATTTAAATTTGTTTTTTTTCAATTTATTTTATTTTTTATTAATAATATTATAATATCATATTATTATAATATATTTCATTGTAGTGTGAAATATAAGTAATTAAAATTTCAATTATACTATTTTAAGATTTGTAATATTTTGAATGTTTAAAAATTGTGAAATTGATAATTAGCATAATATTCAATGTAGAGCATGTGTTAGTAAAAGAGAGATATGAAAATATAATTAGAAAACTACATAATAATTACAATGCAAATACAAATTTAAAATCTTTCTTTAAATAGAAATGTGAACATTTTTTTCCTTGAAATTAGTTAAATTATTAGTAGCATAGATAGATTATAAATAAATTATAGATTATACATTATACATAATTAAATTTAACAATATATAAATAAATATTATTAGCTAAATTAATAAAATTAATATAAAATCAATAACAATTGATTAAATTTGTATAGCATTTTTGTTCTTAGCTTCTTCCAAACAAACTCTGTAACTTCTCATTTTCTATTCATGCTCAAGAAAAACTATTTAACCTTCCTACTTATCTTCCCAACTTCATATAAAATGTATAATATTTTTGCGTTTCATACAAATTATATAATTATTTTTGCTTTATATCTGGCTCTATGTGAATTAAATTGCATAATCAACCTTTCCATTCCATGCCCTTGCAACCCAATTTTTTTTGACCCCGTCCCTAATCTTGGTCTATAGGGATTTGAAACAAAAAAAGAAAAATTATAGAAAGCAAGAAAAAAATTCTAGAATTTAATTATTAAAAAATAATATGACACGGCTATAATTATAATAAAATTAAAGTGGTACAATCCATAAATCCATTTAGCATCCAACATTATTTTTATGAAATACTCTTGCAATATTTGCTTACTATATAGCATTTATCATATATATATATATATATATATATATATATATATATATAATATCATATTTTTTATTTAAATTTAACTATATATGGAAACTCTAATAAGGACTTATGTGATGGCAAAAATCTTTAAATAATTAATGCAATACCATAGATATCTTTTGTGGGTTAAAATAGGATTCTACTTTAAAACTTATAACGCATTTCTTTTTCTTCTCATATCATTTAAATTGTGTATAACATGATGTAATGAATCCATTTTTTTGGTTCATGATGTACACATTTACTATTACCTATGTAAAGTGCATATTAAATAACATTGTTTATAATTTTTAATCAAAATATAAAAATGATTTATTATAAGATCACAATATATATATATATATTGAACAAATAATCAATTAATATATATTAATGTTTATAAATATATCAACAAATTTTGAACATTATGATTTATTCTTATATAAAAACATCCTCTTATTGTTATCAATTTGAATTTCATTTTCCCCTAATTATGCCCAAGTAAAATTAGATTATTAATATCATTAAATATAAATGGAGTAATAATTTTTCAATTTCAAGTAAAGTACAAAGAGATATTATAGTATAATATAAGTAAATTAATAAGAAGAAGATTTAAAATATTGAAGTAGTGTATTAGTTTTGAATAATCGCTATATAACAAACCAATTATTATAATTATAGTGTTTGGGCCATTGAAGTAGTGTATAACCCATATTATCTGGTACAATCCACTAAAGTAGTGTATCAGTTTTAAAATGAGTTTGAATAAAATATCAAACATCCAATTCATAACAAAATCTCAATAATAGATTCGAGTACTTCTCAAATTAAGATTTGTAATATTTGAATTGCTAAAAATTGTGAAACTATTTAGTAATATAATATTCAATATAGAGTATTTATATTATGTTAATAGAAGATAGATATGAAAGTATAATTAGGAAAAATAATTAATGATTAAAATGTAATTTAAATTCAAAAACTTACTTTAAATAGAAAGATTAGGATATGGTGGGACCTAAATGACTATGACAAACACATGGAAAATCTTCATGAAATGAGTTTTAAATATTAATATTATTAATTAATATTATACCATGATTTATTCCACGATATAGTGATTTGATTGGTTTTAAACATCATTATTCAATTGGAAATAATAGTCTTGATCAGATATATACAAATTGATAGTTATTCACTATTAATTAATATTTAATTTTTAAAATAAAAATTCAAATATTGATAGGAATGCAACATATTATTGTACCTTTTTCTATAATTATAATAGTTACACACGATCAATTATCGTAAATTATAATAGTTTTGTTATTAGTAATTTTATAATTATAGATATAAAATTTTAATGTTAAATGATTTCAATTGAAATATTTTGTAGAGTATTTAGGGAAGAGAGGTACAGAGGCATGATTAGAAAAAATATTTAATAAATATAACATAAATTTAATTCACAAATTTACTTTAAATATTAAGATTATGAAAATGGTGGGACATAACTTTGTTCTATAAATAACACATGGAAAACTTTTCATGTAATGAGTCTTAACTATTATTATTATTATTATTCACATAGAAATAAATGTGCATTAATTTATAAATTATTGTCAACTTTATATACGTAACATGTTTGATCTTTGTTTTTATGCTCACAATGTTATCTTAATATGATTTTGAATTTAATTAGTAATTGACATTTATATGTAATATGCTCATTAGTAAAAGCATTTCACTAAGATTATGTCTTTTAAAATTTAAAATATGTGCTTAGTAGAAAAAGAAAAAAGATACAAACAAATGTTTTAATTTAGTCAACATATAATCTCTATCTCAAATTTCAAGTGAAAATCATTCATCAGTTACACATTGCTAGTAGAAAATAATCAAATTGTAACATGAAGGTCAATAACAAAGTCAGAGCAACCACACATACATCCTTTAATTTACTACGAATGCAAATCACAATTAATGATTCATGTTGTTTTCATTTGTCGCTGGCACTATAAGAGAGTTGCATAATCTCAAGCTTGGTAGCAATTTTGGGCACAAAGACCTTCACTATATTGTTCAAATAAATCATTGTTGTTTTTCTAATGAGTTGTTCCCCGCCAATAGAAAAAAAAAACACCAAATCAAGATTCAATTGAATGCTAAATTTTCATGTATGAAAAATAAAATCAAGATCAATAACGTAATTAAAAAGATTCAAATAACTAGTAAACAATGGAAAAGAAGAGGGATATAGAAAAATTCAAACTTAAGAAGAAGAATGAGATAAATTATAGTTTGAAATGATGGATACAAAGACAAATGAAAAATAATTATCCCTCACTTGTTTCTATGGCCCAACCTTTGTATTTCTATTATAATCATAATGTTTTGCTTTTAATAGGTAATTCATGTAGCTCTCTTGCTAAGGACTCATTGACTCTTGCTGTTGACATTACCAAATCTTCTTCATCGTCCATCCCAACGAAAAAGACATGTATGACAACAATCAAAATAAAAATTAGAAAAGACATAGATGAGAGAAGAAATTGTACAATGAAAAAGATGTAAAGGATTCTCAAAAATGAAATCCAAATATAAAGCGAATTTTTATTCAAGAAAGATAAGAGTAAAGTGAGTGAAATAATATTTTTAAAATCACATGAGAAATGAATATAAATGATAATCGATATTAATTACTACATATATCAAAAGAACATGCATTAAATTTGAATTTGAAATTTAAATATTGTAATTAATTATATTAACTTATAATACACCTTCCATTTTTTTAATAGAAATCACGTTCCATATATACCATATAAATTCAAAATTGAAATCACATTCCAAAATCATAGACCCGTATTAAATAATAATAATCTTCACTGATATTCTAATTATATATAATAATTAAATTTATGATTTTTTTAATTATTTAAATTATAAAAATTATGGGTCTTAAATTACTATGAAAGTGATACCTGTAAAACTTTCTTCCAAATAAGTTTTGAGTATTAGTATTATAGATATAGATTAAAAGAATATAATTTATTTTATAAAGATATACACTTGTTATTTTGAAGTAAAGACTAACTAATTTAAAAAAATTAATTCCTTTCATATTTTTCTTGATTCGATAAAAGTATGATTTCAGCCACATTGATTCGGTCCAAAGTATTGATTGATTGAATCATAAATGTGGTCAATTTTTTTGCTGCTACCTTCTTCATTTTTTTTGGTAATATGATATCTTCATTTAAAAATAAATATCAATTAGTGAAATCGCAAAGTAAACTTCATTTCAGAAGCCATGTTTTAGTCCAACTTTTTTGCTGATTGATAACTTTAGAATGATTAATTGTGGTCCAAAATATTAATTGAATTGGAATTTTACTGAATTTTTCATAATTAATTGAATCAAAATTTATGGAATTATTTTTTATGGTTACATATAATTAAATCAAAAGTTATGGAAACTAATTGAATCAAATTTACGTAATTAATTAAATCAAAATTATGTCATTAATTTGCTATTAGAATAAAACTTACATAATTAATTGAATTAAGATTTAGAGAATTATTTGAGTCATAATCCAAAATATTATCTGAATGGGAATTTACAAAAGCTAATTACGGGGACTAATTGAATCAAATTACATGAAATTTACATAAATCCAAAAAAAAAACACAAAACTGTAAAGTCCATAGGTTTTATAAAAACAGAAATAAACTTTAAAATATCATAACTAACATCCAAGTACATGAAAAAAAAAAACATTTAGAATAACTAATTTTCTTTCAATTGAGACTTCAATAGTCACTTTCAATCATGGAACAACAGTAAAAGTGCAAAAGTCTCCTTTCCTTTAAGCCATTCACTCGATTGAATTCTCGCAGTCCAGTTCCAAGCTTTGCTTTTGGCATTTCAGTGGTCAATATCTTGCATTTGAGAGGAAGTTTATTTGGACCCATGAGAGTCCATTTTACAATAGAAGTCTTGTACATATATGCTACCATTGTTGCTTGATGTACTGAATATAAATAAAATAAGAACTACACTTAAGAAACATTTGTCATACATAAAGAAATAATAGAAATAGATTCACAAAAAAAAAAAAGATAAATTACTTCACCAACAAAATAAAAGTGATAGTCTCTCGTAATACCATATATAGGACTCCCTGATGTATGTGTTTGAATCACATAATGTAGGCTTTGTTTCCAAATCAATGATATTTGATTGGAAATATATTACCTTTCAGATCAATTAGGGTCCACTTCGGTTGATAGAAATTTTCAAACCTCCATAGAAACTGTGTCTATTTTACTGCTTTTTTGAGAACTTAAACAACAGTTAGAGTTGTAACATCTTGAAATTTATTTTAAAAAATATTTATTTGAGGTTTATTAATTAGAATTTTCACAAATCTAATAGAATTAGTCATAAGGAAAATGATTCAAAAAAGATGTAAATAGTAAGGGACCAATGAAACCCTAAAATGGATCAAAAGATGCTTGAGATTGAGAAAATAAAGGATTAAGGTTAGGAATGGTTATAAATGAAAATTGCAAATCTCAAAATTAAATTTCTGCAATAGTTGTTTACCCAGGTATGGTATTTTATCCATTCAAAAATATCATGTGCAGTTTTTACACCATATGAAAATTTTAGTGTAAGCTTGCCACCTAACTAGAAATGTGTGTGGCTTAGGAGAGACTACACCATTGCCTTTTACCAAGAGTCAATAAGAGCATTACAAAATTACAATTTTTTCTTTAAGGAAACAATTTTCATGGTAGCAAATTAATACACATGTTGTACAAAATAAATAAAATAAAAGAATCACCATTTCTTTTCTTCCAAGTTTGGCCAAGTCCCCCATTTCAGCCATCTTCATCTTCTTCCTCAAACTCCAATTCCTAGCTTGAAAAACTCTACACTCCAAAACTCCATAATCAAAAGCACAAATTACCTACTATCTCTTGTAACTTCTAAATCAACTCTTTATAAGAAAACCTCCCCTCATCAAACCATCAATTGTAACTACTGTTCTTGCTATTCTAAAGGAGGGTTTGATTGCTTTAGATCAAAGATTGGGTGCACAAGCTCTTGAAGAAAACCAAGAACAATAGCAAAAGCTTGTGAAAGTCAAGTAGGGCTTTCTTTGGCCTCTTTTCTTTCAAAAATGGTGCTGAAATTTTCTGATTGTTTTGGCTTGAAATTTTTTTGTTATATTCATTGATAATACAAAGATATTGATGTATCTAATTGGATGGAGTGATTGGATGATGTTAGAAAATCATTTTTGCCAAAATATATTGTGACCTATGTTGCTGAAATTCTGGTTTTAAGTAAGTAGGTGAAATTAATTGATTTTTTTGAACCAGTTGAGATTTATCTGGAGCTGAACATTTTATATGATAAAGATAATATGTTAAGGTGTCTAGTATTTTTGTTGATTCATTTTGAGCACTTTTGTAACACCTTTCACACCATAAGGCTATGCTTAAGCCATAACCTTATAATGAGTAGTTGTTACTTGTTTTCTTGACTTGACCTTTGGGAGTATATATATATTACATATGAGCCTGCTTTTTCTTGAACATCATAAAATGTTTTCTCTCTGAGATGTTAAATTTGAACATAAATAATTTATCAAAAATACATAATTGTATTATTTGACAACAAAGCAACAACTTATAAAACTTGACAAACCCTTACCCTTCACGCAGGAACCCTCTAGTCTAGGTAGGGTACTACTCAACATTCACCAAAAAGAAAATAAAATAACAACTAAATTTTCTATCATTCTTAGAAACTTTGGCCAGGACCAGTTGAGAATTTCCACAAAGTAATCATCAACATAGCAATCTATAATAATATGATAACAGGAATAAGAATCAAAGATTCCCAGGAAAAATACTAGTCTACTACACAGTGATATCTAACATAACATTAAAAGAATTAAAGTATCTTCACTTTCTTTTGAAATATCAAGCTTGCTTATTCACTTTACTTATTAAATATAGTATGATGAGTACACTTATGCTTGAGAATAAAAGATCAAAGGATTCATAAGATAATTGCTCGGTATTCTAATTGTTTACATAATAATTAGTTTGTTTGTTTCATTACCTCTTTGACGTAATCTTATTATGAACTTTAAGCTTGAGAATAGAGCTCATAGGATTCTGATATACTTCTCATCTGATGTATTTCTAGCGTGTAACACATCGTGTTACATTCTGATATAGTTCACTTGTTGTAGTACCTCGCACTACAACCTGATATAGATCATTCTGTGAATCCACAAGCTTATAATCAAGCAATTGATATGTAGTTAGTATCATTATTTTGTGGCTTAACTTGGTTAGCTACTTTAAACTTAATGGTAGAACTCATAGGACTCTCTGATATACTTCTCTGTGGATCGACTGTCAACAATGTAACGTCGTCACGTTACAACCTGATATAGTTCACTAGATGGAGTACGTCTACTACATCTCATCTGAATAGCCCGCTATTCTTTCTAGGACATCCCTTTTCTCAAAACGATGTAACGGCGTCGCGATTGCAACCTTATATAGTTCCAAGGGCGTAGCACGTCTACTACTACCGTGAATCGATGAGCTTACCATTAAGAAATTAACATTACATATGACGTATTTCTTCGATTTTCTTTCTTCGTTTGGAACTCTATCATGTAGTTGGGGAATTTCTCAATTATAAAGTAAAATCTCTTCTTAAAAGTTCTATATCTCATACTTCTCTTAGATTTTTCTGTCATGTCTCCTAATTACTTGACTTTTCTCTCTTGAAAATCTCTTGAATTTCTTATGAGATATTCTCTTTAGATCTTCTGAATTCTTATGAGATTTTCTGTTAAACTCTTCTGAAACCTTATGAGATATTCTGTCAAAATCTCTTGGATTCTTATGAGATTTATCCGGTAAAATCTACTGATATTTTTATGAGATTTTCTAAAGAAAAAATTAACACTTATGAGATTTTCTTTAAAATCTATTAGACTGTTATGAAATTTTTACTAAAAGTCTATTAACTGTGATGAGCTGTTTCTATAAAATTTGTTGTTCTGTGATGAGATTTCTCAAAATCCTAATCTTCTACGAGATTTCTTCAGAGAATTTTATAGAATTTCTTACATTATAATTCTTAAATCTTTTAGAAAATTAAACCAAGTGTATTGCTTAGATTTCAGAGTTTTTCTTCTATGAATCAAAATCTCATCGTTTTTCAAGAAACTTTAGCATCATACTTCAAAATTCTAGTCTTGCAGATTTTTAGAAAATATTTCTGGTTATGTTCTTGAAAAATTTCTAGATTTCTCATTCTCTTTAACGAATAAAAAATCTCTTCATTTACATAGTTAAATCTCTTATATCAATTACTCAATTCATAAAGCTTTCAAACATAGCACCCTTTTACATCTACCAAGTTCGTGCATAAGCAATCATGAAATAATTTCAGATTTCACAACATAAATTTCAAGCACATATCAAGAGTTTATATTAGCAAAATACCCAAACAATCACAAGGCAATAAACTAGAATTTTTCCTACCTTTTATCCAAGCTTTTTGCTAAACTTTCTCTAGCTTTTCCTCTTCTAACTAAAGCTCCAAACCCATGTTCCAGCCACTAGATATGCTATTGTTTGGACATTTTTGAATTGGAAAAACAAGGTTTTGGCAAGACTATGATGTAGAGGAAGTGTTCTTGAACAAGTTTAAGTGTTTATCTAGGCATAACCTTCAAGAACATGGAGCTTTCATGGAGTTTGAAAAGGAAAGAAATGAAAAAGAATGAAGAAAAGAGAAGGGAATGTGAGGTTCTGAGAACCCAATAAGAAATGTTATTTTTCCTTTTTCTTTTTCTTTATATAAAAACTAACTTGGGGCCAAGTAATAGGTACACCTATTATTGGATTCGATTTGTCTTGTTTTTGTATTGAAAATATCTATATTTGTTTAATTGTCATAAGTGAAAATTATTTGGGATCTGATAATATAAATTATTTTCACCAGACTAAGTGTTTTGGTGTACCGGTTATTACCATTTCTGTGTACTAATTATTAATATTTTGATACCCAATTGATACCTAAACAATTTTACTGGGTTAAAAATATTTATTTAACTTTATCATTATTTTTTCCAATGTCCTTATACCAATTATATGTTTTATTTTATATCTACGATTAAAATATTATTATATTAATTTTTAATAATATTAATTTTTTTTTACAAACTCCTCATATTATTCTAATCATGACTGTTTAGAATTTTCAAAATTCCTATAGATTATTCACAATTAATTATTTTATCACAATAATACTAAAAACCGTCGTTACAACTTTGGCTATTTTTAAAAATTCAAGAATGAGCTAGTCATGGTTTCTACTTAACTGTCAATTCTAGAGCACTAAATTTGTCTAATTTTGTTACTATATTAAATGATTGAATTTTGAGTTGAAACTTTTATAGTATGTTGAGGACATCTTGAAGTCCAACACTAAGTTTTTATAGAATTTTATATGCTCATTTGATAGGGTAATAAAATTGGAAATTTTAACTATTGGTTGGAAATAAGTAGTTTCTAGCCTCCAAATTTGTGGAATTTTTTAATATATCTAGAGACCTTATTTTACTTTAAAATTTTTACAGGCCTCATAGACATTTCAAACTAACTCTGAAAATTTATTTTTCTCTATTTTGATAAGGTTTAGTAGCCGATCCATAATTTTCTTTAAGACTAAAAATCAGGATAGCACACTAAACTAGTTGAAAATATGATGAAATGATTATGATTTGATCTCATTATGCTATGTGAATTTAGTGATGATGTTACACATGTAAATGTGAGTGCTCATGATAAATGCTCCTATATGAAAAGAAGATTGAGATTATAGCTTGAGATCATAAGTGATATGCATGCTTGATGCATTAAGAAACTTAGAAATTGATGCTAATGCATATATGATTGTGGTGCTTGTATACGTGACATGGGGCATGAAGATTTTGTGTGCATATAATTGTGAATACTTTTGACAATTGCCTCTATATGAGAGAAAGAGAATGAGAATATGTTTTCTTGGGTCGAAGAAAGTAAATCCAATCAGTTAGGGAAAATAAACTTAATTACCCTTGAATTGAGTCAGGGAAAACAAACCCTAGGAATAGATATGTGTGTGAATTGGAGAAAGTAAATCCAATGATCATGTATAGGATTGGGCTTAGACCTAAAAAATAGTCTATTACCTAGGAGTAGAATAAGCCACCATAGATCAAGGGCCAAGACAAGCTAAAGTAGCAATTGTCCTAAGTAATCCTCTATATTATGTGCTAAATGAATGATATTATCATCTATGTTGAGGCCAATATGTTTAGGTTGCAATTTAAACAATATATGTTCTAAATGATATTGGTTGAATAAAGTGTTATGACATATGTATATTAAGTGATTTAATACTAAAAGAAACCCACTTCAGAAGGATACTTTTTGAACTTTAAAAATGAACCTTTAATATGTGTTCTATGATCACCTTTTTCTTAATAAACTGGAGTGGCTGAGACGATGACAATGACATGGATTTTATTATGTATTTTGGGGATGTCCTACTAAGAATTTCACAATTTTCACCCCTATATTGTTTGTTTTTCTGTGTCGTCTCTAGACTGCTAAGAGAACAATAAGGTGGTTACTATGGAAGCTCAATAATTGAAGTCCCTAATTAATAAATTTTATTTTGTTAGGTGTGTATATGTTTGTAAACATATGAGAACATAGATGTACAGTAAAACTCATAGAAGAGCTTCCTCTTGTAGTTGACTTATATTCAATAAATAGTTGTTTCTTTGTTATATATTTTAGTAGAATTATGAATTAGTTGATGCATGATTTGATCACATTTGTTATAGCTATTTAAGAAAAGTCCGCTTATTTATAAGTAACAACTCCTAAGTCTAATATCATAGCTTAAGGATGATGTTGTACTTGGAAGGCGTTACAAGAGTAAATAGAGATATTAGAGTAGGTTTCAAATTGTTGAAATCAAAATAAACAAAATATTTAATTTGATTGAAATCATGAATTCAAACATGGGTTCACGATTGTTGCTTGGTGGAGTATGCCTGGAATCCACGGCTATTGAACTCTACAAAAACCAAAAACAAAAATTAACATCAAAGCATGAGAAAGAATCAAAAAAGAAGAAAAAGCAAAAGAAGTTGAATCGAATGAAAAGAAAAGAGACTTCACAACGCGCCAAAAAACTGAATTGTACAATGTATAGGAAATCACAAAAGTGAGAGGAACATATGGGTAAATGGAGATAATGCATTTTGCAACAGAAAATGAAAATAAAGAGCAATATTATGAAAATAAAAAAAGAGTGAAAGAAAGCGTACAGGAAGACAAGGGAAGAAAATGAAGTTTATAGGAGAAGATAAAAAGAAAAAAAATTAAGAAAATGAATATGAAAAGCAACATATTCTATTTTGAAATTGATTGATATTTCTAAGGGTGTAAAAGGGACAAGTCAAGATGTTAAAATCCCAACGGCTTGATTTTTAGATTGGTTCATTTTTTAAAACTTGAACCTGACCTGATAAATGACCAGGTTAACTTTGCTTTTAAACAACCTATGAAGATTTTGACATTATACATAGTAAAGTTATAAAATTTTACAAGTAATAAATAAAATTCAAGAGATATTTTGAGTTATATATTTCAAAACAAACCATCTGATTGTAAAAATAATATCAAGTTATCCAAATTGTATTAATTTAAATATAAACTCTTATAATTTATCACTAACTATTATACAAATATATATAACTATAAAAGAAATTTTGACTTCAGGCTTGCCAAGCCAAACCGAAGCATGACTAGAACTTGGCCCAAAAATTTTACTGTGTAAATCTAAGGACCTGAACGTTATAGGTTTGGTTTGTATTTATTATTGATTATTGATATGGATTATTGATTATTGATTGATTGATTATTGATGCAAATACTTTTTATTGAAACTTCTAACTTTTTTTCATTAAAAATTACTTTTGTTGCTTCTCATTTTTTAACATAAATACACTCATATTCTCTTTCTTCATTAGATTTGACAATTCTTTTTCTTCATTAAAATTAGAGTAAACCCCCAAGTTGGTCCTGAATTTCAACATCGGACAAGCTAGTCCTTAACAATTGGAAAGTGTCAACTTGGTCGCTAACAATGTCAAAAATCGAACACTCACTAGTCCTTGGATGGAAAACAGGAACGATGTTAATGACAACTTCATTACCAAACAAATTGGTCCCTAACATCCTTCACCCCCATCCCTTTCCTTCCTTCATCTTCTTCACCACCACCACCACCACCACCACCACCATTACTATCAAATCTAAATGACCAAAACCACCACCATCCCCCACACAAACCCATATCATTCTCCATTCTTTTCCTTCTTTCATCCTCTTCACCACCACCACCACCACCATCATTATCAAATTTAAATGACCACAACCACCATCATGATTGTTAAAATGATCTTTGGAATGTGTTTCATGCCTTAAAAGGTGTTAAAGAATGGGTATTTATAGAAAACAAATCGTATAGATTGTTGGGGATTAATCCCAAAAGATGTATCTCTTCAAAACACACCCATTTGCATATTTCTAGGTCTAATAATCGTTGCACAGTTCAAATTTTGAACTCTGGCAATGATAATTGATTACATGGTTTGTGTAATCGATTACAAGGATCAAATTTCAAATTCTGGGCACATGAACAACGTGGTAATTGATTAAAGAGTACGGTAATCGATTACAATAATTGCAGAAATTGAAAAATTAAAGTTTTAACACATTTTAAGTCACTTTTTCATTCTAAAAACATTTTTAAACATCTTTGAAACATTTCATTTCAAATCAAACTCATATTTTCACAAATCAGATCAAAGTGTTCATTAAACACAATTAAATCCTTTCAAATCAAATTTTCCTTAGAATCAAATTCATTCTATATTTTTCAAAAAGGAATTTAGTTAAAAGAAACTTTAATCATCTTAACAAGGGCCAAATAATCTTATTAAATAAAAAACCTTTTAACAAAATAATTGAAGCCCTAATTAATCTAACCATTGAACTTGTTCATCTTCAAGAAAGTCTATGCTATTGTGTTTTCACCTTTTTGTCATTTTTTTTTTGGCATCATCAAAACCTATAACATAAATATTCACAAATTTCACTTAATCGATGTTGTTTATATTGGTATTTGATTTGATTTTACATATATTTTGGCTTGTTTGTAGGATTCTAGGGAAAAGAGTGGTGGTGGTGGTTGTCGGAATAGAGAAGATGAAGGAAGGCAGGAAATAGAGGATAGAGATTTTTATATTTTTTATAAATGATTTTAGGAATCAATTCGTCCGATAATGAAATTATCATTAACACCGTTACTGTTTTTTGTCCAGGGACTAGTGAGTGTCCAACTTTTGAAATTGTCAGGGACCAAGTTGATACTTTCCAGTTGTCAGGACCAATATGTTCGACGTTGAAATTGTCAGGACCACCTTAGGGGTTTACTTTTAAAATTATAATAATAAGATTAACTACCCAAATTGGTCCTTCATAAATGTGTGTGAACAAATTAGTCTTTCAAAATTTGAAAGTCCAAAGTTGGTTCATCACATTTCCAAGAAGAGGACAAAGTAGTACCTCTGGATAGTTCCATTTAGTGTACAAAGGTTTTGTCCATTTTTTTTCCAAAGGATCGATTTGTCCTTCTTTTTTTTAAATGTAAGAGTTAATTTGAGACTTTCAAATTATGAGAGACTAATTTATCCTCCAATATATTTCTAAGGGACCAATTTAGATATTTTATGTTATATATAATAATTTTCTTAATTATTATATTTGTACAAGTCTAGGCTTTTCCTTTTTGGTTTTGCGGCCACCTACTCCCATATTAATACACTATTTAATTTGTTTTATGGATGTCATGTATAATCTTAAACTCTAGGATGAACAAGTGTAATATTGGTTAACTTGAAGGGAAGTCATTGTAATTTTTCCTAATTATTATCTCCTATATTTTTAATTTATAAATATTTTAATTATGACTTCAGAAAATTTACTATTTTATTTCATTGTACTCTTTGGGATGTAAAATTTTACTTGGAATACAATTAAACTGAAAAAACAATATACAAGAGAAGGGAATAAACTTTTTTTGTCTCTATCCAGAGGACGATATTTGAGTTCATGAAAGTAACTATATATTTTGTAGAGTTAGACCTATGATCTTTAGTACAAGACAAAGGAAAAAGAAGTGATATAATTTTATTTAATTAATTCTCACTAAAATCTTTTCAGGATGCCCCACTAAAGTTATTCATGCTTTTGATTCATAATTTGTATTTAATCGAAAAGAGGATGGGAAGAATAAGGAGGAGTGGTGGATTTTTTTTATCATTAATTGTTATCCCTATTTGTTGTTTATAAAGTTTCTTTCAATAATTTTCTTCATTTCTCATCAAATTGAATAATATGAATAGTTCTATATATAACAAATGAAATAAAATGTGCCAAAGCCAAACCCATCCCTGCCATTCAATTCGATCTGGGCAGCCACAGATGTTACAAGCAATAAAATCATGGTGACACAATGTGATAGGTATTAGGTGGATTAGCCCAAATGTGGCTAATCGCCCTGCAAAAAACAAAGAAGATCTCTTATAAAGTTGATCCTCCTTTCTCTTTTTCCCAAAATATTCTCACTTACACACTCTTAGAGAAGATGACACCGATATGGAAATGCTATGAAGGACACTCACCGATCACTATTAATATAGAGTTAAATGCATTTTACTCCCTGTACTTTAGTTCATATGCAATTTAGACATTGACTTTTCAAAGTGTGCAATTTGATATTTTATACTTTTCAAACGTGTAAAAAAAAAACCCTTTTGTTAACTTGACATTCAATTCCGCTATTAAATAGTCAGATGCAAGTCACGTGACATATTTTATTGACAAAAATATCCTTCCCCTTTTAATGAAATTCCCCTACCCTAACTCTAAACCTTCCCCCTTCACC
This sequence comes from Dalbergia oliveri, assembly GCA_030441495.1. Classification (NCBI taxonomy): domain Eukaryota; kingdom Viridiplantae; phylum Streptophyta; class Magnoliopsida; order Fabales; family Fabaceae; genus Dalbergia; species Dalbergia oliveri. Next base: position 24,259,782 of record JAMLFY010000012.1, on the reverse strand, counting down.
GTCCCTTTCCTTGACTGAAATAGAAACCATCGATATTATACCAGATAGGTTTAGAATATAAAAAACCATGTTTAGAATTTCTAAAGCTTCATTTGATGGGTAACGGTTGTGGTGCACCTTGCAACTAATCCGTACCGGACACCATTTAATCTAAGGCTCAGCATGATATGGAACATTCATACAACCAACATTTATAAAGCACTCTATGAAGTCTCCTCAAACCCAATATTCATTCCCCTCCTCCTCTAATGTCTCTCCTCTAATGCCTCCTCCCCCACACCAGGCCCTTCCCTTGTACTTTCGAGTGTCATCGCCTTTTATCGATCGGGTGAGCTTCCACCACATCACACCTTCTCTCTCAGCTTGAATGGCTGCCTCATAACAACAAAAAGGTTGACCTTGGTAGCCACAGGAGGAAGGTAGCAAGAGAGAAGATGACGAATAAACCCTCAGATCTTCCAATGGTGGAGTAGGAAACCTATGCGAAGAAAGAGGAAGAGAGGTTGGTGGAGCACCGTTTGCATGGTTTGATGGTTTCTATTTTTAGTCAGGGAAGGGGATGGTGATGGGAGAGTTTAGGGTTAGGGCAAGGAATTTCATTAAAAGAGGAAGGATATTTTTGTCAATAAAATGTGTCACATGGTTGCACACGACCACTTAATAATGGAATTGAATGCCAAGTTAATGGACGGGCTTTTTACAGTTAAAAAGTAGGGTGTTGAATTACACATTTTGAAAAGTTAGGTTTAAATTGCACATAACTTAAAGTTAAGGGATGAAATGCATTTAAATCATTAATTTATATGACCAACAAATTTTATATTTCATTGTTGTTTTTTACGTCTTTCTCCTTTTTGATTATGAAAATCAAATTACATAAATATATACTTTACTTGTGGGATTATCTACAATGGTCATAAAATATGTGAGAGCATGGATGCTCTCAAACTTTAAGCCCTTGGTGTATTATGATAAAAATAAATTTTGATTAAGCAACAGTTTTTCAATAGTTGAGATCTCTCTATTCTTCCCTTTAAACTTTTATGAGCACCATAGCATCTTAAGTTGTATAATATATATACAAATTTGAAAGTTTGTCTAAAGAATTACTTTTAATCCATAGCACCATATTAGCCTTGATGCACCTTGTATGTAGTTTTTGGAGTGAGGATTGCTTTAAACCATACATATTATTAGAGTAATGTTATCGAACAATAAAATTGCACAACAAATGCACATAACATACTTTATCATCATTAGATGTGATGAATGGTCCCACTCACCTATCACATCTAATAGTAATAAAATGTATAGTGTACATTTGTTGTGCAATTTTATTGTTCACATAACATTACTCTACATATTATTGTCAATTCAAAACTGTATCACATCACTTTCATAAAATCTCGAAGCATGACATTGGAAAGATGGATCCTTCCCCCCAAACAAATTTTTCTAGCCAAAAGATGAAAAAAAAGGTTGAAGAATGAAGGAAAATGCATGATAGAGACAAAGATCACCCTATTAACCTAATGCTAAGGGCACAAATTATACTCTCTCCATTTCTTAATATAAGTCTTTTTTTTTTCTGATTCAAAATATGAGTTATTTTCACATTACAATAAATCATCAATTATTGTTTTACCCATTATATTCCTATATTTATGATGAGTGAGAATGGGTTTGTCTTTTACTTTTTTTTTGTAGGGAGTGGCTATTGTCATTCCTTTTTTCTATTGCCACTCCTCTTCTAATGGTTTTAAAATTTAACATTCCTAAAATGTCCTTAATTAAATATTGTGTTAAATTCTTTTCTATTGCTCTTTCATATTTCTATATTATATTTAGCAATTACACTAATTAATATTAAATATAGAATTTGACTATTTTTAATTTTAAAATAAAATAAATCTATTATTCTGAGTGTTTTAACATTTTGGTAAAAATAAAGAGTCAAATTTCATTTCACCCTTACACGTAAAGCTAAAAGATAACTGTGGTCTTTTTAAGTTACAAATTGAGCAATTCAGTGACAAAAGATAATAGTAAACTAAATTTCAAAAGGAGAGAAAATATTCAAATTTATTAATTATGCAAGAAATAAATTGAGCATATTTATATCTAAAATAAGTAAAAAGGTAAAATAAATTAGAGAATTTCTGAGTAAAATTAAAATTCAAAATTTGGACATAGCAAATTGATATTTTTATTTAATAACTAATAATATATAATTTATTCCCATATGAATTTTACGCACAGATTGATAATTTTTATACATAAAACAATATTTTGGATTATAATTATATTTAATATATATTTTATATATTTATTAGTTTTAATTTTCCCTTCACATATTGAATATATAACTGTTTATTTATTTTAAAATGGATAGCTTAATTATAGATTGAAATTTATCTTTCCATTGAATTCAATCTATCCAAAAATATTTATAAAAATTTCTCAAAATATGAGAAAATAGAGGTGTGTATCTCTTTCCTTCTTTGTATCAAAGTGTAAAAGGAACATACGTTCTTTTTGTCCAAAATATTAAAGTACTCAAAGAATAATAGACAATTTTTATTTTAAAATTGATAAATTAAAAATAGTTTATTTTATTTGGCGTTAAAGTTCATTGACAATAATGCAAGAAACATAATAACAATTGATAAAAACACGTTACCAAACATAGTATGATGGAAAATATAAAGCAAAGAATTACACTTACTCACCATCAGTGTGCGAAATCAAGGTACGTATATATTTTATGACCAGTTCATGCTATATTAGCACACAGAACCAACACTTTCTCTATAAAAGTACCTTGCTAAATTAAATTGTCTGGAAACGATGTATGTAGTTGATGATGTAAAATGCAGCAACAGATCTTTATTCTTTGTCAAGGGTATTTAGAAATGTTATAAATAAAAGCAATTAATGAGGAATGACAATAAACAAATAGGAGTGACACTTCCTTTTTTAAAAATAAATATAGATAAATTAAATCCAATTATCACATCAATTCTTGTGTAAAGTCTGAGAACGACTTACATTAATTAAGCAGCGAAGGTCGTGCATCATTATTTTTTTGGGCTGTGTGTTGGAGGGAGAGGGGGTAACATTACACATCCTTCAATATTAATGAACAAAAACAGGAGGAGAAAGAAACAAATCCATAGTGCATATATGAGAAGCATTATTCTCAAACACAAAGTTTAAAACATGAGGATCAAAACATCTTTGCCCATATAAATATAAAGATCTCTTTTATTCATCGCAAGCTTTCTTGCACAAGCATCTACTATGACGAAAGCCACGGCAACGCCCCGAAGAGAAACCCTCAGTTTCGCAAACAGAAGCACAATCGGTGCCACTCCAACATTGTCCCTTCCAACTATGGCTCTGAGACTCACAAGTTCTTCCCTGTGCCACCACTGTTGGCCCCATTTCTATGAAGTCACCAAAACATCACAAGTATGCAAATTAACAAAAAGGAGATGAAATAATATATTTGGCATGTTTGATTCATTTAACATATACATGTAACCCCCAAACTATAGTTTGGTAACAATCATAAAGGTCAGTTAGGTTTGGGAGAAAAAAATGGAAGTGAAAATTTATAAATTAGATTTGAGAATTGTTTACCAAATTCGTATAATTAAAAAAATTGGTCAATTATATATATATATATATATATATATATATATATAGGATTAAATATATTGATGTAACCTTTAAGCATTTGTTACATTGTTCAATCAATAACTTTTATTGGTGTAGTTTTTACAAAATCCATCGTTGAATTAGAAGTATATGTCATATGGATAATCCCTATAAAATTTTAAGTTAATCCGAAGTTGTTTGGCATAATTTACATTTACATCAAAATCAACGTAATATATATATTTAAAACAAACAAAAATAAGAGCTAAATGATTACATTTTTACTGGTGCTCAACTTTTATATATATCTATATATATATAAAGGGTGTATCGCATGGGAGGGTTAGTTTATTATGAGACTGAAATGAACAAATTGGGCTAGTTAGAATTGAAAGTTGATTAATGTTAATTAATGATCACATGCTCATTTAAAAAAAGTCACGTGATTTTATTTTTTAATCTTGACCATTCATGTAAGATCCAATGGTTAAGATTCACTCCTCTCACTCTCATAATAAACTACTCTTCTCATATGATACGTTTCCTATATATATATATATAATTGTAAATTATTATAAACTAGTTTGTTTTTATCTAGACCATATAGATTGAAGCTCTCTCTAAAAATTAAATTAAACATGCTAATAATTTGTAACAAAATGAAAACCAATTAGTTATCCCGTATAAAGAAAATGGAAACCAAGTTATACATGTTGAGTTAAATATCAACCAAAATTATGGTGTTAAACATAAAAAAGACTCACCAATGGCCACTAGAAGCAAAAGGAGGACAAAAATAGTGGAAACCAAAGACATTGAGCGAGCCATATCTATGTCAGAAAGAAAGAGAGTTAACAAGTTCTGGTATAGTGTGCAAATTGGAGCTAGCTATTTTCCCTTATATATATAGAGCAACAGATGAATCGAAATAACTGATTTTGTGTCTAATTTTTTTCCCATTTGAGCCTCAAATAAATTAATTAACAGCTTTGAGTTGTGTTAAAAATGTATTTACAGTGATTGAATAACCCCCACTTTCATAAATTGTTTTACTTTACTCCTCATATCAGTTTTTGTTTCCATTAGGATTGTGTGAAACTACTTTCTACTATATTATTTTCTCTTTTCATTCTTAGAATCATATCTTTCATTTTTGTTTTCTATTAGGTAATGTTTGGATTGATTAAAAACAAAAATTATTATTAATTTCATAATCACTTTTACTTTCTACGACCCAAAAGGACACTTTCAATCACTTTTAATTTCTACGACCCAAAAATAAAAAATCACTATTAATTCCATTGTCTTTTTTAACCTTCTTTCTTCCTTTTGGTTGTGAAAATCAAATTACATAAATATTTCACTTGTTACCTTATCCAAAATGCTCACAAAATGGTGGTTGAACCTAAAACCTAGTGGCTGTGGTTATCTCATACACCTTTAAGTGGATGGTTTTGTGTTCAACTCCTACTTCCCCTCCCTTATACCCTCTAGGAAAATACTCATAAAATGTGTGAGAGCATGGATGCTCTCACACTTTAAGTCATTTTTTTTTAATAACGATAGATAAATTTAAGTCATTTAAGCCATTGGTGTATTATTATAAAAATAAATTTCAATTAAGTAAAAGTTTTTCAATAGTTGAGATCTCTTTACTTCTCCCTTTAAACTTTTATGAGACCATAGCATCTTATCTTGTGTTGTATGTGTAAGGGAATTGCTTTTTATCCAATTGTAATTCCTACTAAATTAATTTGGGTATTTATTCTGGAGTGTTTTGATTTATGTTGTCTATGTTAGAAACTGTTAGAATAATTTTATGAAATAACATATATTAATGTTACTTTTTATTTTAGACCAAAATTAATTGGATGACAAAACAATTAGAGTTTACTATTTTAACCCAAAATTATGTGATCATTGTTATTATTAGGCTTATTATTATTAAGCATTATTTATTGTAGGTATTGTTATGGTTATTTATGTTGGCTATAATGGGAAGCCTTAGGCTGTCATTTACTAACACTAAGGATGAGGCCCTACTCTTAGCCATATAACATGTGTCTATTGCCCCCATTGATACAGTAGCACATTTCTCACTATTTATGGAATAAGAGTAGTAACTCTCTCTTCCAAGTTTCTCTCTGTTTTGTGTTTCTTTATGTTTCCTCTTTTAGGTAGAAAGAATGATTGTCAATTATTGTTCTTCTTCAATCTCTTTAGGTAACTCTAACCTAATCTCTTTATTGTTAATATGATTATGATCATACTTGTCATATTTAGGATCATACTAATCATTAACACATAGGGATTTGAATTGTTGTTTATATTGTTTCATATGTAAAATTCCTATAAGCAATATAGAAGCTGCAAAAAGGCTTCCCTTGAAGGGGAGCACATGTTATGGAACTCATGTTTATATTCTTTGATATATAAAATTTCTACAAGTGGTATCAAAGCTGCGGAAGGGCTTCTGCTAAAAGGGGAGCACATGTGATGGATCTTACACTTAAGGAAGAGAATGAAGTAAGTGAATAGTATATAAATGGGAGGATACATGGATTCATTGCCTTAAGATTTTGGGACATAATATGGTGTCCGGCTTACTTTCATAAAATATTGAAGCATGACATTAGAAAGAAGGATCCTTCCCCCCAACAAACGTTTTCTACCCAAATGAAGAAGGAAAAAAAGATTAACATTGAAGAATAAAGGAAATGCATGATAGAGACAAAGATCACATTGTTAACCATATATTAAGGGCATAGATTATATACATCATTGTTTATTTTGAGTTAATGTTCATTTTAATTCTTAGTTTATGCTTAGGAGTTATTTTAGTCCCTGACTTTTAAAATAAGTTAGATTAATCATTGACATTACAAAATATGAGTAATGTTAGTCTTCAATTCCAACATACTTTTATTTAATATTTCATCAATTAAATGATGATGGTAATGTTAAGTGATACCTTGACATACATTATATCATTTGAAGTAAAGTTTAAAATAAATCATTGTAATTAGTCTTTAAAATTACACAAATTAGTCATTTAAATCACTTTTTCAAATCATAAAATGACTTATTTTGTGCAATTTTAGATACCAAAATGAGTCATTTTGAACTTCATTATACTTAAAAAATGACATGGTGTCTCAATATTTCACTTAACATTATATATCATCATTTAATTAACAAAATGTTAAATATGGATGAGGGATTAACTTAACTTATATTTTGCAATGTTAGGAACTAATTTGACTTATTTTAAAGATTAGGAACTAAAATGACTCATAAATATAAAATCAAAGACTAAAATAAATATTAACTTTTTATTTGTATACCCACACAACGAAAATATCTAATTGATTAGTAAATAATACAGGAGGAGAAAGAAACAAACCCATATAGCATATATGAGCAACATTATTCTCAAACAAAGTTTACCAAATTAGGAACAAAACATATCTTTGTCAATATAAATATAAAGATATCTTTTGATCATCACAAGGGTTGAATCCACACTATGCAAAGTGGGGGTATATGCCTGTAACACGAAAAATTATTTAAAAATTAATTTGAATCTTATTAATGTGAATTTAAAAAAACTGATAGTTTTAGTGATGATGAGGACATTCCAATGGATTTGCAAAAAAAAAAAATGAATAGTAACATTGTGGGCCTCATGGGGCTTAGATAGCCAAAACCCTAGAAGGGACAAGGAGATGAAGGGATAGAGAAAATAGAGGGTTAAGGTTAGAAATAGTTAGAAATGAAGATTTTATAGTTGGAATTAATTTTTAGGCAATGTTTGATTAATTGGATCCGTGTTTTACCCGTTCGGTAAAATTTCAATATGCGATTTCTAACATCGAAAGATAGTTTAATCTTTACAATATGATAATGCTTATCCGTTAAAGCCAAGTGGATGGCCAAGATTTAATCTTGACTAACAAGATTAAATCTTAGCCATCCATTCCATTATTTCTTTTTAAAAGGAAAAGAAATACACTTGACTACGTAAACGCTACTTTATCATAAGATATATTAAGAGCACCAAACCTTATCACCTTGAAGCAACATTCTCGGCCAAGTTTCTTCATTCTTCATGTTTTTCTTCCACAAACCCAAAAATCTTGCTTCCATGGTCTCATAATCTAAAGCTCAAGTCAATAAAATTACAAGCTTCTTTCACAAAATTTCATCTACTCATAATCACCAAAACTAATCGATTGGAATTTTGATTCATCACTAAACTCCACTTTCAGATAGCATATACCTCTTATAAAAGGATTAAGGGCTGTTTGAGAAGGTCTTGAAGGAAGAAAAGTACTTAGAAAAACCAAAAGAAGTGGAAAGATCTTCTAGTAACAAGTAGGGCTTTATTTGTTCTTTTTCTTTCAAAATTTATTTTTAATTTTTTTGATTGGTTTGGCTGGAAACTCTGGATATATTGGTTGATGATATATATGTTTAAATTGGTGGAGTGTTTGGATGAGGTTAGAAAATCATTTTTGTCAAAAGAAGTTTTGACTAGGTTGTTGGAATTTCGATTTTGTCCAGGCAGCAACTAATCACTATTTTATGATGTGTTTGTGGGTATTTTTATGAGCTATAAAAATTATATGTTGAAGGTAACATCCTAAGCTAATCCCATGAATTTTCTTGAGCTCTGTTTTGGAATTTTATTACTTTAAAAAGATAAAGAATCGAAACTATATCTATGTTGCTTGAATTGTTGGAGTTGAAGCCGAATTTGTCTAATTTTGTTACCATAGCAAATGGTTGATGTTTTCTTTGAAACATCTTAAGGTATAACAATGATTGTTATTCTGAATTGATTCAGTCATTTGCTAGGGTTAAAGATTATGGAATTTTGGCTTTGGCTAAGATTAGGTGGCCTTTAACCATCAAATTTGTCTAATTTTGTTAATATAATTAGAGAATGATTATTGCTCTAAAATATTTACAGGACCTTGGGGACACATTTAAGTGTCTTGGAGAATTTTTATAGCCTTTGAAATGGAGATTTGATATGAAAAATAAATTTTTCTACTTGAGTGAAAAATCTGCCAAGCAATGTGCTGGAATTATGAAAATACCTTGAATTAATGATACAATGACTTTGATTCAAGTATGAGGTGTATGAATGCATTCTATGGACTTTAAAGATTGTTTTATGAGGAATGAATGAATGATATATACATGTTTGAAGAATTATGAAATCAGAGATTTATGCTAATGCATATAGGAATGTGATGCCTATATATGTGAGCTTGAGGATGATGTATGTATTGAGTGAAGAATGAAATCCCCTTTAGTATGTTAAGGGCATAGAAGATCCCTATAGTATGTTACGGTAGGAAAGATCCCCTATAGAATGTTAAAGGCACAAAAAAATCCCCTTCGTTATGTCAAGGGCACAGGAAGATAGGAATGATGTATATGAGATTCCCTTCGATATACCGAGGGCACGTATAGTTGAGAATAGAGTCCTGTGATGTTGAATAGTATGACATCTGATTGAATAATAAAAAGAAACCCACTTCGAAAAAATGGTTTTAAAACTTTAAAATGAATCTTTGATATATGTTGCATGTTCACATTTTTTTCTAATAAACCAAAGTAGCTAGGACGATGACGATGATATGGATTTTAGTATATATTTGGGGATGCCCTACTAGAATTTTAGAATTCTCACCCCTATGTGTTTGTGTTCCCGTATTGTCTCCAGGTTGATTCAATGGACAACGAGCCAGTTGCAGGAAGGATTAAATTGGAATTGCTGTAGTTTAGCAATAGGGGCTTGTATATGTTGTACTTAGTTATATGTATAGGTCTGTAAATATAAAGGATAACAGATGTGTATTAAAGCCCATAGAAGAGCTTCCTTTTCTACTCAACGTTGTATTAAATAAATACTTTGTTGCTATAGATAATTAAGAAAGGTCCACTAATTTATAAGTAACAACTCCTAAGTATAATGTCATGACTTAAGGATAATGTTGTACTTAGGAGGATGTTACATTTTGGCATTGAGCTCATCCTTGTAAGACCTTGAGGAATGGATTAGCTATGCTTCCAATGAGTAGAAATGTTATGAATTATAATTTTATATATGTGTGTGACTATTGGTTGGGAATGTTGTGGGTTACTACCACACTTACCTTGGTATTGAGCCTAATCAACTCAATATTTCTTGTTTAGTGTGATAGGAATCGATGACTTTAAATCAGCATACTAGGAAAGATGTTGGAGACGAAGTTGGCATGATGGACACCTTCTATAAGATGGCTCCTGCCATGAGAGAACAAGCTGTAGTAGCCAACAGAATGATGGAAATGTTAGACCGATATGCTAAAGGAAATCCGTTAGGAACCCTGAGGAGTAGAAGTAGACATAGAATACCAGAAGTTTGCAGAGTTTCAGGAAAGCAAACCTTCCACCTTTTTGAGGAGCTTTCAATCCAAGTAAAACGAAGAATAGATTAAAGCTATGGAGAAGATTTTCTCAGTTCTTCCTTGCACTGAGATCCAAAAAGTGGCTTTTGCTACTTACATGCTAGAAGCAGATGTAGAATTTTGGTAGATTGGCAATAAGGGGTTATTCGAAGCTTCTCGGATTGAAGTTACCTAGGAAGTTTTTAAGGAGGCTTTTTACCACAAATATTTTCCTATTTCTATGAGGAATGCAAAGGAGTTGGAGTTCATGGCACTCAAGCAAGGTTCTATGAGTGTAGCAAAGTACTAGCAAAGTTCGAAGAGATCTACAAATTTTACACTATCTATTAGTGGAATCCTAATGAAGCTTGGAAGTGCATAGAGTATGAAGGAGGGTTACATGAGGATATTAAGGCAGCTGTGAGTCTTTTAGAGATCAGGGATTATACAACTTTGGTAAACAAGTGTAGGTGTGCAGAAGACTCCAACAAGAAGCTAGCAATCATCAAATTTGCTAAGGACACTTCTAATAAGAGACTGGCACTTGAAGGGAGATTATGAGGAGGCCCCACCCTAAAAGAAGCGTTTCAGCTCAATCTGCATGAAGATAAACAACAACAATGTTCAACCATGAGACAAGATTGCCTAAAATGTGGGAGGAACCAAGGGGATAGACCTTGCTTTACTGGGAAAAATGTATGCTATCACTGTGGAAATCCAAGACATATAATGAAGGAGTGTCAGAGAGATATCCAAAGCTTGCTGGAAACTACCACACAAGAGTAGTAAGAGCTGAGGGACCTCACCACCTGAGAATCTAATTCGAGGTAGGAACATTTAGGATATAATTGAATTGCTTGAACTATGTGTTAATTGCTTGTTTGATTTATGAAAAAATGTCTTTTGAAATCTTTTTCAAATGAATTTTCAGGGCAAAATTCTTTTTAAGGTAGGTGGTAATGTAACACCCGAAAAATTATTTAAAAATTAATTTGAATCTTATTAATGTGAATTTAAAAAATTTGACAGTTTTAGTTATGATGAGGACAGTCCAACGGATTTGTTAAAAAAAAATGTGAATATTAACCTTGTGGACCCTCCGAGCCCGATAGCCGAAACCCTAGAATTCAGGAGATGCCTGAGACTGAGAAAAGAGAATGTTAAGGTTAGAAATAGTTAGAAATAAAGATTTTATACATGGAATTAATTTTCAGGCAATGTTTGATTAATCAGGTATGTGTTTTACTTTAGTAAAATTTCGATGTGCGATTTCTAACAAAAGATAGTTTCATCTTTACACTATGATAATGCTTATCTTTTAAAGCCAAGTGGCTGGCCAAAATTTAATCTTGACTTACAAGATCAAATCCTAGCCACTTATTCTATTGTTTCTTTTTAAAAAGGAAAAGAAATACACTTGACTACATAAATGCTATTTTATCCTAAGATATATTAAAAGCACCTAACTTTATCACCTTGAAGCAACTTTCTTGGCCAAGTTTCTTCATTCTTCAGCCTTCATGTTTTTCTTTCACATATGCAAAATTCTTGCTTCCATGGTCTCATAATCTAAAGCTCAAGTCAATAAAATTACAAGCTTCTTTCACAAAACTTCATCTACTCCTCATAATCATCAAAACTAACTGATTGGAATTTTGATTCATTACTAACCTCCACCTTCAGATATCATATACCCCTATTATAATAGTATTAAGGGCTGTTTGAGAAGGTCTTGAAGGAACAAAAGCACTTAGAAGAACCAAGAGAAGTGGAAAGATCTTATAGTAACAAGTAGGGCTTTATTTGTTCTCTTTTCTTTTAAAATTTGTTTTTAATTTTTCTGATCAGTTTGGTTGTAAACTTTGGTTATATTGATTGATGATATATATATATATTGATGTGTTTTAAATTAGTGGAGTGTTTGAATGAGGTTAGAAAATCATTTTTGTCAAAAGAAGTTTTGACTAGGTTGCTGGAATTTCGATTTTGTCCAAGGCTTGCAACTAATCATGATTTTCTGATGTGTTTGTGGGTACTTTTATAAGCTATAAAAATTATATGTTGAAGTTAACATCCTAAGCTAATTCCATGAATTTTCTTGAGCTCTGTTCTGAATTTTCCTGCTTTAAAAAAATCAAGAATTGAAACTATACCTGTGCTACCTAAATTATTGGAATTAAAGCTGCTAATTTGTCTAATTTTGTTACCATAGAAAATGATTGATTTTTTCTTTGAAACTTTTACATGGTTTTTGAAACATCTTAAGGTTTAACAATGATTGTTATTCTGAATTGATTCAGTCATTTGCTAGGGTTAAATATTATAGAATTTTGGCTTTGGGCTTGAGATTAGGTGGCCCCTGACCACCAAATTTGTCTAATTTTGTTAATATAGTTAGAGAATGATTTGCTTTGAAATATTTACAGGACCTTGGGGACACATTTAAGTGTCTTGGAGAATTTTTATAGCCTTTGAAATGGTGATTTGATATGAAAAATAAATTTTGCTACTTGAGTGAAAAATCTACCAATGTGCTAGAATCGTGATAATGCCTTGAATTAATGATACAATGACTTTGATTCAAGTACGAGGTTTATGAATGCATGCTGTGGACTTTAAAGATTTTTTTATGAGGAATGAATCAATGATATATACATGTTTGAAGCATTATGAAATCAGAGATTTATGCTAATGCATATAGGAATATGATGCCTATATATGTGACCTTGAGGATAATGTATGTGTTGAGTGAAGAATAACATCCCCTTTAGTGTGTTAAGGGCACGGAAGATCCCCTATAGTATATTAAGGACATGGAAAGATTCCCTATAGTATGTTAAGGGCATGAAAAGATCCCCTATAGAATGTTAAGAGCACAAAAAGATTCACTTTATTATGTTAAGGGCACAGGAAGATAGGAATGATGTATATGAGATCTCTTCGATATACCAAGGGCACATACAGTTAGAATGGAGTACTATGATATTGAATAGTATGACATGTGTATATTAAATGATTGAATAATAAAAAGAAACCCACTTTGGAAGAATGGTTTTAAACTTTAAATTGAAACTTTGATATACATTGCATGCTCACATTTTTTTTCTAATAACCTGAAATGACTAGGACAATGACGATGACATGGATTTTAGTATATGTTTCGGGATGCCTACTGAGAATTTTAGAATTCTCACCCTTATGTGTTTATGTTCCTATATCTCCTGGTTGATCTAGCAGACAACGAGGCAATTGTAGGAAGGATTAAATTGGAATTGTAGTAGTTTAGTAGTAGAGGCTTGTATATGTTGTACTTAGTTATATGTATAGGTCTATAAATATAAGAGATAACAGATGTGTATTAAACTCATAGAAGAACTTCCTTTTATACTTGATATTGTATTAAATAAATACTTTGTTTTTTTGCTATATATTTTGATAGAACCACGAATTATTTACTATACGATTTGATTGATTCTGCTATAGATAATTAAGAAAGGTTCACTATTTTATAAGTAACAACTCCTAAGTATAATGTCATGACTTAAGGATAATGTTGTACTTGGAGGATGTTACACACCCTCACAAAATTTCTGAAATTTATTTAATAATTATAAAGATGAATGTATTTTTTCCCTCATTATATCATTAAATTTGACCCCATACTAATTTTATTGAGATAAAATAATTTTATTGAGACTAAATAATAACATACAATATGTTCCATTTTTTCTTATGTTGAATTACTATCCTACCCCCCATTACCAAAATTTTCTGGATCTGTCATTGCATTACAAGGTTTCTTGCAAAAGCATCTGCGACAGAAGCGATGGCAATGCCCGAAGAGAAGCCTCAGTTTTGCAAATAGAGGCATAGTTGGCGCCACTCAAACATGCTCCCTTGAAGCGATTGCTCTGAGACTCACAAATCCATCCCTGATTTCCTGTGCCATCACTGTTGGTTTCATCTCTATGAAATCATCAAAACATCACAAGTATGCAAATTAACAAAAAGGAGATGAAATAATATGTTTGGCGTGTTTGATTCATTTAACTTATACATGGGATCCCCAATCTATAGTTTGGCAACAATCATAAGGGTCATTTAGGTTTGGGAGAAAAAAAGTGAAAATTTATAAATTAGATTTGAGGGTTATTAACCAAATTCATATAATAAAAAAAAATTGGTGAAATATATATATATATATATATATATATATATATATATGTATGTATGTATGTATATATGTATGGATAGGATCAAGTGATATCGATACAACTTTCAAGCATTTGTAACATTGTTTGATCAATAACATTTTATTGATGTAGGTATTCATAAAATCCATCGTTGAATTAGAAGTATACGTCATATAGATAATCTCTATAAAATTTTAAGCTAATCCAAAGTCATTTGGCATAATTTATATGTACATTAAAATCAATGTAATATATGTGTTTAAAATAAATAAAAATAAGAGTTACATGATTACATTCTTATTGATGCTCAACTTTACGAATATATATATATATATATATATATATATATATATATATATATATATATATAGGGCGCATCACATAAGAGGTGTGATTTATTATAAAAGTGAGATGAGCAAATTTGGGCTGTATAACCATATATCGTTGTTAGGATTGAAAGTTGATTAATGATAATTAATACTCCCATGCTTATTTAAAAAAGTCACATGACTTTATATTTTAATCTTAACAATCATGTAAGATCCAATGATTAAAATTTATTCCTCCCACTCTCACAATAAACCACTCTTCTCGTATGATACGTTCCCTATATATATATATATATATTTGTAAATTATTGTAAACTAGTTTTTTTTTTATCTAAATCAAATAGATTGAGGTTCTCTAAAAATTAAATCAATCATGCTAATAATTTGTAACAAAATGAAAGCCAATTAGTTATTCCATAAAAAGAAAACAGAAACCAAGTTATGTTGAGTTAATTATCAACCAAAATTATGGTATTAAACATAAAAAAGACTTACCAATGGCAACTAGAAGCAAAACAAGGACAAAGATTGTGGAAACCAAAGGCATTGAGCGAGCCATATCTATCTAAGAAAGAAAGAGTTTAAGAAGAGAGTTAACAAGTTCTGGTATAAAGTGAAAAATTTGAGCTAGCTATTTGCATTTATATATATATATATATATAGAGAGAGAGAGAGATAAATCGGAATAACTAATTTTTGTGTCTAATTTTTTCCCATTTAACCCTCAAATCAATTAATTAACAGCTTTACGTTGCGTTAAAAATGTATTTACTGTGATTGCATAAACCGCACTTTCATACATTGTTTTACTTCATTCTTCATATCAGCTTTTGTTTCCATTAGTATTGTCTGAAACTTCTTTCAACTATATTATTTTCTCTTTTCACTCTCAGAATCATCTTTCATTTTTTTATTTTCTATCAGGTAGTGTTTGGCATGATTAAAAATAAAAAATCATTATTAATTTCACAATCACTTTTAATTTCTACAACGTAAAAGGACACTTTCAATCACTTTTAATTTCTACAACCCAAGAATAAAAAAATTGCTATTAATTTCGTTGTTGTTTTTTAACCCACTTTTTCCCTTTTGGTTATGAAAATCAAATTACATAAATACTTCACTTGTTGGCTTATCTAAATTGCTCATAAAATGGTGATTGAGCCTATAACCTAGTGATTGCGGTCATACATCTTTAAGTGGAAGTCTCGTATTCAACTCCTACTTCCCTCCCTTATACTCTCTAAGAAAAATTTCTAGCCTTAATGCCTTTGTAAAAAAAAAATACTCATAAAATCTATGAGAGCATGGATGCTCTCACACTTTAAGTCAGTTTTTTTTAATAAAGATAGATAAATTTAAGTAATTTAAGCCATTGGTGTACTTATAAAAATAAATTTTGATTAAGTAAAAGTTTTTCAATAGTTGAGATCTATCTACTTCTCCTTTAAACTTTTATAAGACCATACCATCTTATGTTGTGTTGTTTGTGCAAGGGAATTACTTTTAATCCAAGCGTCATTTCTACTGAATTAATTTGGGTTTTGATTCTGTAGTGTTTTGATTATGTTGACAACGTTAGAAATTGTTAGAATAATTTTATGGACTAATATAAATTAATGTTAATTTTAATTTCAGACCAAAATTAATTGGATGTCAAAACAATTAGAGTTTATTATTTCAACCCAAAATTATGTGATCACTATTATTAGGCTTATTGTTATTAAGCAATATTTATTGTAGGTAATGTTATGGTTATTTATTTATGAGTTAGCTATAATGGGAAGCCTTGGCCTATCATTTACTAACACTAAGAATGAGGCCCTACTCTTTGCCATATAACAGGTGTCTATTACTCCATTGATAATGTAGCACATTTCTCACTATTTATGGAATAGGAGTTGTAACACCCTAATATTTAACCCAATACGCCTATGATGCATTTAAGTTAATTATTAGTTATTACTCTTTTATTTCAGTCTTTAACTTCAACTCTTGGAAATACTTTAGTAAAAATAGGGGTAAAATTTTTTTTGAACTTAAAAGCAAAACGTGAGCCGCGTATACTAAGTAAAACATGTCATTCGTCTCATACCATAAAGAAAATAAAACACATCACGAGTATAAGTAAAAGTCCAAGTGTAACCACACCATGAGCATAACATGTCATCATATATATATATATATATATATATATATATATATATATATATATATATATATATAATCATATGTATCAATTTTCCATATCACACACCAAAACAAAATACTAAATATTATCATGCCCACCAACAAAGGTTGAGCTAAGTCCAGGAATCCAATAGAGAAAATATAAGCAGATCATGATAGACGATAAAACAGCCTATTAAAATCCTCCTCACTCACTACTCCCACTAAGAAGCGCCTAGAGTAGATAACCCATAATATAATAACAAAATAAGGCTATCCTTTCATGAGATATACATAAGTGCTCCATGTGATCCGCTCCAGGCTCCTAAGGGTGTCGTTGGGAAGGAGGAAGGTATCCAAGCACATGAGCAAGATCGGTAGTCATAGCAAGATGACCAATAGGATGAACGTGAGCACCACGATGCCGACGAGAAGCTCCTCTACGAATAGACTAGACTCCCCTCAAAGGCTGCAACATTGTAGTCTCCCCCTCGCTACCATTGCCCACCTCCGTAGGGGCCGCAGGTGCTAAGGAATACTGGGAAGGCGACCTCGACGGGTTAGACCATTGAGCATAGGGGCGAGGTGGTGACGGGTACATCTGGAAAGTCTTTCACAGGAGAGGTAGCAGGGCGAGCATGAGGGACCTCCTCTACACGAGGGCAAGCGTGCTTGAAGGCAAAATCATCAGGAAAGGGAGTGCTGAAAACCAAAAGCTAGTAACAGGGTGCGTGAAAGGACGATCCAGGAACATGAATAGGCGGATGGCACAATGTAATACCCTGATTTTCATTTGGTCTTAATTGTGTGATTAATTAAGATCAGCTGGGTCAAATTAAGAGTTGATTACCTTAACTAATTAATTACTAGATAATTAGTCTTTTCTGATAAATTTTAGCCTCTTAATAATTTATTAAAATGCATGATTATATTAATTGCTATCTTTAATTATTTTAAAGTTTAAGATAAGTGCCTTTATATATGACATTACTAATTTTGATACGATATATATGAGTACAATATTTTTATTCAATTATATAATTATTGTAAAATAAATTTGGTTGCTATAACTGTTACATAAAAACTTTAAATTTTAAAGCATACCAAATTATTGAAAATAGATTGCTATTATATATATATACAGTAAAAATATTTACGTGTTGGATTTGAATTCCAATCAAGTTATGTAGGCACTAACCTTATTTTCATTACCTTATTTCACAACATAACCGCTTTGTTTTCTTCGTTTGATGATTTAATGGAGATGTGTCAACATTTCTTGTTAATCTTAAGTCAAAATGATAATTGTGAGAACTTAATAAGAGTAGGGAAGAATCTAAGGGGAAAAATAAATAAATATACATTCAAATGTTTCTTTTTCTTGCCCTTCTTTTTTATGTGTCACTGTGTGCATTCCTGTATAACTTCCTGGAAGCTACTTAAGGATTGGGAAAGGAATTCCTCCATTTTAGTAGCCCATGAAATGTTTGAAAAGCCATGTTTTCTAGAACCTTGGCTTTCCTTGCGTGTACATTTTGGCCATCAAGCCTTGAACACATATGTGTGTGTGTGTGTGTGTGTGTGTGTGTCTATATATATATAATTAAAGTTTCGAAGAAATTTTAATGTATGAGTTTCTCGAAATTATGGGTGCAGCCTTGGCATGTTAGAAGGATTTGAGAGTTGTCCTGAAGCTAATTTTATAAAGTTTCTTTCCTCATCCCCTGCATTCCCCATCACTACAACAATGGGCACTCTGCCAAGACACCAAACCAAGCATGATGGATGAGAATGAAGCATATGACTCTCCTGCCAAGCGTGGGATAAATTATAAACTTCCAAAAACAAGTGCAGGAGCATGAGTATTTGAGGAGACTAAAAGCCCCCTAGTGAAGAGACTAACCACATGTCCCTTTTCATTATCTATCACTTAAGGAAAATCCAAAATCCTAAACCTCTACCCTTCACTAAGCTTTCGGTCACTACCCTCACCCTCAAGGAAAAAGGAGAATAACACTAGTGGTAAATTTTTGTCGATCCTTGTTTCATTTTCTGTATTCATTTTTATTACCAATTACACACACAAATTAACCATGAACAATTCATCCCAGCCAACACAAATCTCGATCCAAAAGTATTCTTAATCCATAATTAAGAAAATAAGGCAACATCCCTATCAAGAGATAAACCAAACAAACTTAGTTTTAGTTCAAACACAAAAAAAAATCACAGCTAGAAATAAAAGTCAGAAAATAATTATTCTCAGCCAAATTTAGTCCAAACGTCGTGTACAAATAATACCAAATACCATTAAACCAAACTAAAAAAAAAAAACTCAGAAGGAGAAAAAGAAACGGTGCGGCCAACCACCATCACCTGAAGCCCAAACGACCTGAACCACCACGGCCACCCTCCCCTTTGGCATGCACTCCGTGCCCCACACCCACCACCGTGATCACTCCCTTCCTCCGTCACAGGAAGCCCCGATCCCTCCACCAGCCTCTCCACCTGCGTCTTAGGAACCAGGACAACAAGTCCTCACGTGTGCCTTCGCCTTCCTCACACAGCCAGCACCCGCACACCGCCACACTCGCACCTCCCTCCAAGATCGCCACCTCTCTTCGCGACCACCATCAACGCACAGTCTCCCAACCACGTGCATCCTCAGCCGCGCGAAGCCACCAACCCTGCTCCCGTGTCGTGTGGCTGGTCCCGAAAACCCATCCTAGCCACAACCTCTCTCCCCTCTTCCTCGGTCTCTCAATCTCTCGCTCTCTGTCTCTCTCTTCTCGCTTTCTCTTTCTCCCTGTTTTCCTTTCTTTCTCCCGTTTCTCCCCCTCTCTCTCTCCGCGTATGTGTATGGGTGTTTTGTGTGAGTGTGTGAGAAAACCTAGAGTATGTGTGTGTGTGTGTGAAAGAGAGAACTGAGTATAGATGTGGTAGCCCCAGTGGAAGTAGAAGGAACAAGTCTCTAACCCCTTGCTAGTGGCTATAAATTTAACTAGTGATCTTTTTCTTTTTCAATCTAGCTTCTTTCTTTTATTGATGTATGCGTGCATGTATTAGGAAAAAGGTTGGGCTGTCTTGACAAAAATAAAATAGTGGGAATGTCTAGGCCTTTTCAGTAAAATTTTTTTAGCAAACAATAACCCTTGTTCGAATGCTGATAGATGGGAAAAAGAATAATCTTGGGTTATCATTCTTGGGCTTCATTTTTTTTGGATTAGGGACATTTAGTTCTTCTCTTGGAAAAAAATTTATATATATATATATATATATAAAAATTAAATAAAGATATTTGAAAATTTGTCTATTTTTAACCCGTTAGACTCAACCCAACTTTAACAATTTTCACTGTTCCTCGATTTGTTCTGTATTTATTTAACCCTTTAATTAACCTTGTATTGTTGTATATAATGTGTATGTATTTGTGGTAATAACGTTATTAAACTATCTGCATATGTTAATGGTAGCATTCTTTAAAGAATATGTTGTCAAGAATTAATTGTTTCAATTTAGCACATATATATTTTGCACTAAATGTTACATATGATAATGTTATGCTACAGATTATTCATTATGATTAAAGAAAATATGATCGAATATTGTATATGTTGTTCTCGTCCATGATTATGATATTGTTATGGACCTACATGTATTTTGCAATGTAGATGCCAATTACTTTTATTGGTGCTTAATAATCTTAATCGACAATTTGATATTCTTAATTTCTTTTTAAAGAAAATAAATCAGTCAACCAATGAATATTTTTTATAGAGAATGACGTGACTTTGAGTTCCTCATTGCACAGGAGATACATCAGCATAGCTAATAGCTATCAAGCCAAAATTAATTTTTTCTAAAATTTTATTCTCCTTTTTCTTTATTATTATTATTATTATTATTATTTGACTTTTCCTCAATTCTTTATTTTGTACATAAAATGTTAATTCATAAGTTGTGATGATGGCTATGATTTTATGCTAAGAATGTGATGCACACTCATGTGATTATGAAGTATAAAGATGCATGATTTATGTGTTTCACGAGCATGAAATGTTAAATGATATGCTATGATTATATGCTTAGATATTGCATCTCTTAATAATATGCTAAGATTAACAGGTGACATAAGACACATAGAAATGATCCTCTAGACTCAGGAATTAATGGTTATAATAGGTGATCCAATAAGGGACTCCTTTAAACTCCAGGAACTAATAGTTATGGAAGGTGATCCCATGCCCCTACTCTGGGAGTCGGGAATTAGCTTATCGAGATAATAAGTATAGACTAGTGACGACTAGTTAGGTATGAGCTCATAACCTAGAACTCTTAAGAGAAAAGAGTAGTAGGGTGGCCTTTAGAAGAGAACAGGAAAGTTAAGTCACCTAAGATTATTAAAAAGAAAAGATCAAGTTGTGATAGCTTGTGTTCATTATGGCATATTAAATTATTGTAATTCTTACAATATGTTTCATATGACATTGATATGCATTCATGATGAGGTGTGATGCACTCATAGCATTAAGAATCACGCTAAAAGACACGGACCTCGACTAATGGCTTTTAAACTTAATAAATGAACCTTAGTATGTCCACTGCTTTCATAATGAAACCCGTGGTTCCTGAAGACAAAAATGATGATACATGACTGGAGGCAAGAGTCCTTCCATGATTATTCGGATTTCTTATTCTCTTTCTTTTCTTTTTATTCTCTTTAGAAGGCGATGGCCACATTCGAGATTTACCTTGAGGCTCCCACCTGGAGATACATTTCGATCCTACCAACCAGCCTTATCATTTCATGTGTTGGTGTGTGTCGCTGTCGTTTTCTTAGACCGTCCTTCGCACACCCAGTTACCAATTTTTGGTTCCCCATCGCTACCCTTTCGCTAATGATTTTGTTTTGAGAACGCCGTCCACGCAGAGCAACCTCCTTGTGGCCACACCGTATCGGCCATCCGTGAATTCCTGATTACACACCCTGGTCTACTATGCCAGAGTCGGCTCGGAAGAATCTCCTTCTGAGCACACTTCAAGCGGTTTCGCCCCATCGTTCCCAGAGATGTGGGTGGTGGAGAGATGAAGAAGCCATAGTGACGCAGCCTTTGAGGGGAGTCCAGCATGTCGGTAGAGGACCCGTGCACGTTGGGGAGCTCATGTACATCCCGTCGGCCTCGCTACCCCTACCTTCCTTCCTCTCGTGAGCATTGTCAGGATGATCTTAGTCTTTATGTATATACCTGTTTCTTGTGATGACTAACTAGCCCAATCCTTGCTAATGGGAATATTATTGTCCTGTGGTTTGTTTTGGTGTGAGTCATGGAACAATTAATGCTTGTGCTACCTGTTTGTACATATATGATGGTGTGATTATGTATATGCCTATGAAGAGTTTTATTTTCCCTTTTGTTATAATAGGTGAGTGACGGGTCTTAGTTACACGCGGCTCGCGTATTGTTTTAAAAGTTCAAAAAAAAAATTTATTCGTATTTTTTCTAAAGAAATTCCAAGTTAAAGAATAAGAACTGAAACAAAAAGTAATAAGTAATAATTAACTTGAACGCGTTCTAGGCGTGTTAGGTTAAATATTAGGGTGTTACACACAACAACCCACAAAGTGATATGATCAGTTTCCAGGTTGTAGTGCATTTCCCAGGTGGATGCATCAATATAGATCATGAAAGTGGCCATCGACCTTTGAAGACGAGATGGAAAAGAAAGAGAGAGAGAGGGAATGAAAAACTTGTACAAGAATCTTAATAGGGATTTTGCCTCTATACAAATGTTATCATCTCAATATGGTAGACACATATAAGGTTTATTTATTAAGTTCCAAATACCTTTAACTCTGAGGCTTGTATCTTTTAGCATGAATCTTAATGTCATGAATGTATCATACCATATTATAAATGCATCTCAATACTTTATACAACATATCACAAAAAGTCCTAGTAACTTAACATAGCATAAGATACACGAAACAACATAACATAATCTTTCTTTCTTGTCCTCTTAGATGACTTAACGTTCTTATTCTCTTCTATGGGGCCACCTTAATACTCTCTCCTCTTGAGAGTTCTAGGTTATGAGCTCATACCTAACTAGTCGTTACTAGTCTACACTTATCCTCTCGATAAGCTAATTCTCGATTCCAGAGTGAGAGATAGGGGGCATAGGATCACCTTTCATAACCATTAATTCCTAGAGTCTAAAGGATCCCTTATTGGATTACCGATCCTAACCATTAATTCCTGAGTCTAGAGGATCATTTCCATGTGTCTTATGTCACCTTTTAATTTTAACATGTTATTTAGAGATGCAAACATGAGCATATAATCAGTCGTCATCATAACTTATCATTTAACATTTCATGCTCATAAACTTCATAATTTTTCTAAGTCCACAAATTTGGCGGAAATCCAGCATAATGGATGGGAATGGAGCTTCCCAAATTTGCTTTATGCCATAGAACACATCAATCATGCATCTCAATCATTCGTTCATAATCACAACATGCCACAAATCATCATATAATTGATCACATAAACATGTATCATATTCTTTGCATATATCCATAAGCATGTTATCATCAATATCTCATTGAAAAGTAAACATGCTCCTATCTAGTATGGATATGAAGGATTGGACTACTAATGCATATGCCATATTCAATAGGATATATATACAACATAATAGTAGTCATTACTTGCACAATTTAGAATCAAACATGTATAGTCGTCAATTCATAAAGCAGCATAGATGTTACAAATGGTATCAATCAAGCATGCATAGTCATCAATACATAATTTTGCATAATCACTTCAAAGCATATAATTTCCAAACAATTCATGTGAACAGAGCTCTCACAACATATCATTCACATTAATATCATCAAGTTTTTTATAATTATATTTTAGTCCCAAAATAGCTCAAAACTGGATTTTCTAAAAGTTTATGGGTCAAAGTGTAAATTTCTCCTTTCAACACATTTTCTCAACTAATGATTTTCAAAATTAATTTACACTTTTAAGAGATCCATAACACTTAGAAATCACTTAAATTCATCATAAAAACCATTTTTGGCCATTGGCCAAATTTTATTAGATTTTAGGGGTCAAAGTGCAAAGTTTCACATTTTTGACACTTAGCAAGTGTCAATTCTTCTAAAACTTATTCTTAACATAATAAATGATATTTTGAATACATGGACACATTCAAAATTATTATTAACTCTAATTAAACCCATTTGGCCAGAATTCCATAATAATAAGTTTAAAGCATAATTTTTCGCATTTTGTAAAACAATCTAACCCAATACTTGTAATTATCCTTTTAAGCACCCAAGATGCCAAAAATAATTTTTACAACAATTATCACTAATTTTTAAGCACATGAAGGACCAAACAGGATTGTATAGTGCTGGACAATATCAGAAAATTGATTTCAAAAGCTTTGGGAAATTACATTTTTAACCCTTTCTAGCTATTAGTTTTTCCTAAGATGCTAAAAATAATTTTTACAACAATTCAAAATAATTTTTAACATTTTTTAATTACTAGTTTTTCTCAAAAGCTATTCTAAGATACTTAAAATACATGAAATCATTTTGTCCCTCTTAGAAATTAATTATTTTCATTCAAATCAGTAGCAAAAATCAATGTTTCATAAATAAGGTTCTACTTATTCAAAATCACATTTTTTGCTCCTTTTAAATTTCCAATTCTTTCAAAATTCCTTTGTATACTCAAGACACAAGATTCAAGCCTTCAAATAAAATAAAACCAACGTCAAACCCAATATTACTACATGGCCAAAATGTACATATGCATATGTATCCATGATCAAAATTTCCATTTAAGACCAAAGCGGCACACTAAAAGAAAGAGCGAATCGACGCCATTACCAATTGCTTGTTCGATGGATAAGGTATATATCGATGGGTGCACTGATGGATACATGGGCATTCATTTCCAGCCCATCGATGAATATTACAAACCGTAACAAAAAACCTGGTTTTCACGTGTACCAACGGGTTATTTAATTTTACCGATGGGAATTGAAATAAATGAAATAAATTTTTTAATCTTTTACCGACGGGTTACCAATGGTATTTAGATTTATGAAAAAAAATTTATTTTAAAAATATTACGTATTACCAATGGCCATACCCATCGGAAAAATTAATAATTTTTTAAAAAAATTTCCCTATTTAACTATGAAGTGATTGGCAATTTAATATTTATTTATTCATTCATTTATTTATTTATATAATAACCTAATTATCAATTAAATTGATATTAAATAGGAAAATAATAAAATGAATGAATTAACGATTAAACAAAATAGCAAATTATGACAATAAAAAAAATACAAATTACAATAAATGTAAAAAATATCCAGAATGAAAAAAATGAAGCTAGATAAAAACTAGCTGAACTCCTGGCGTCGGCACGTCGCGTGATGGCATCATCATTTGAACCATCATTATCATTCGTGCCATCCAATGTGAGTGACCTTCAGATGGAAGGGAGAGGGATATGGGGGAATGGGACTGGGGAGCTCTGCAGAGCCAGAGGATCACAAAGCCTGCATGTCCGGAAGAAGGTCATCACATCTGGAGTGATCTTCTTGCATCTTCCAGAACTTAGCCTTCTCTTTCTTTGCTTTCTCCTGTTCCCGCCTGACGCAATTTTCCCGTGTACAAATAATCAAAATGCCCTTGAGGTCATTTTACCCTAAAATGAGGATCGTCCGGCCATCCTCAAGGGGATGTTTTGGATGTTGATAGGGGATTATAGGTGTTATGTGTGGTATAGAAGAAGAATCTCATTTTTGAGTTCCAACACATGAAATTACCAAAACGCCCCTGGCGTTTGTCATCGTTTTGCCAGCTGAGCTCCGGACTTTACCAAAAGATTTTAAATGATGTTTATAAGTGGTTTTTGATGTTTATTTGAGCTTGAAAGTCCCAGGCAGTTTTATACAAAATTACCATTTTACCCCTAGAACAGTGTACAGTAAGCCTAATGACGCAATTAAGCAAACCTAAGCAATATTAGGCTCTAATCGAAGATTAATTTATTTTGATAATTAATCTAGAGTCAAAATAATTTATTAAGGTTAATTAGAACCTAAGATTGCTTAGTTAAACTCTAATTGTATTCTTTAATTCAAGATTCCTAGTCATGGAATCTTGAATAGTATTTTCTCTCTCCAATTCCTTAAATTAAGGAATTGTGCCCATACCTCATTTGACTAAGAAAATGATTTTAAATTGTTAATCTAGCAAGATCACCCTCCTAATCAAGTCTTGACAACCTTAATTAGCCATTACCTCACCTAAATACTTTCTTGCAAATTCCTAATCAAAACCTTAATCAAAGAAACACCTAAACACATCATTAACCCACAAATTACATGAGCAAAACATCCTCCTCCCCTTGGCTGATATGTTGGCCGAATTCATGCCCTCAATTTCCATCACATGTTGTGTTTATTTCACTCCAAAGACCATGCCTTAAGCCATGCCTTGCCCATGCTTAGCCATACCTTTAACCATGCCTTTGAATGACAAGCTTTGAAGATATTTTCCTCCCTCCAAAGGCCAAGAAACCTTTGGTCATCCTCCTCCCAAATCAGCCTCAATATTGAAAATTTTCTATAAATACCAAGCATTAGAGAACTTGGTTACACTTTAGAAGTTTTGCCAAGTTCAAGCTTTCTTGCATTTTCTCTTTCTTCTAATTTCTCTTCATCTTGTTCTTTTTCCTCCACCATCAAGAAAGGCCTTCCACCACCACAAACCACCACAAACAACCTTGAACCACCATTCCCCACCTCAAACCACCTCTCAAACACTTAACCTTTCCATTTCCAAGCTTGCTTTCTCAAGGAAAAATCATCTTCCTTGAGTTCTTCCTTTGGCCGAACCATCATTGCCATTCAAGAGAAGATTTTGTCTTCTCATTCCTTCAAGAATACAAGCTTCTTCTCATTTCTTTCAAGACTTCTTTAGGTAGGGGTTTGTTTTAAAGTTTTTGTTTGTTTTCTTCAAGAAAAGTTCTAGTTTTCTCTTGGTTCAAAACTCTTTCTCCTTTTCTTTTTCTTTTTCGGCCATGAGGCCTTTTCATGGGAAAAACTTTAGCTTGATGATGAGGTTTCAAGATAATGGCTTGTTGTTGTCATATGAGAAACCTCTAAAGCTTGAAATCTTGGTCTTGGACCATACATAGTTTTGGTTTACCTTTCTTTTCCTTGCTCAAGATTTGGCTTTTCATTCCTTCCTCTCTTCATGCTTTCGCTTTCCTTTTCCTTTATGTAAACAAAGTTTGTTAAAAATATTTAGTAGATCACAAGAGTTTTGTCAAGAAAATTAATTATATGTTTTCAAAGAGCTCTAAGCTTACCCTTGCCAACCTTAAAGTTGGTCGGCCGTTCTAAGAGTTTTACTCTAGATTGAAGCCCATGAGCAATAAAATAAAGAATATGACTTAGTTCCTTGTATTTTGTTTAGACAAAGTGTTGAGCTTTGTGTTTATTTTTTGAGCTTGATGATGAAGTTCAAAACCTCAAGACTTCCTTGAAGTCTAGGTGCTAAGAACTCTAAAGCTTGCCTTATGATACATAATGGGTTGAGGTTTTATGTTCCTTTAAAGTCTTGCAAAGAGCTCTAGCTAAGATCTAAAATAAGATGCATTCATGTTTACTTTAATGCTTTGCATAGCATGTTTATTTTCAAGTCATCACTAAACAACTTAAAGATTAAAACAAGAATATGCATCCTCACTTAATAAATCTCAAAGCCTACCTCTTTCAACCTTAAAGTTGATTGTTGATTTGGGTAAATACCTCAAGGGGCCTAGAGCACTAAAATAAAGAATTGAACCTTGCATTTCATGTTTACTTTCTTGCCTAGCATGTTTATATTTTATGCCATCACTTAAATTCTAAAGATAACAAATGAGTGCATCTCATGTTTATTTTATGCTCTCACTTTATTTTCTAATGAAGAATAAAATGAGGTGCATAGCATGTTTAAGTTTATGTCATCACTTTAATGATCTAGAGTTCAAAGACTTGCCCAAGTATCCTATGTAAGGTTTTAAGAAAATGTTAGTTTTTCAAAGAAACCATTCGGCCTTGTGGTGATGATGATGGACTCAGTGTGAGTTCCTCTAATCACAAGTGTCCATAGTTCATGTTTTGTAATTTTTCTAAGCTTAGGAGCACCTAAGCAACATTATGAATGAAAGTATACACTTAAAATCTATTTTATGAGCAAGTTAATTTAGCTACTAACCTCATGTGTAATTACATGAATTTAATGTAAGGATTTTAGTTCTAAAAGAGTTTTGAGTTTCTAAAATTATTCCAAGAGAAAACTAGCAACTTGTATGCATTTTAATTCATGATTTATGTGATTCTATGGAGTTTATGTTTTCAGTTCTGCCCTTGATGTTTGGCCACTGTAAAAATCTGTTTTATGGTGTGCAAATGTGTAAAATTATGTTTGAGAGAAGTAAGGAACGTTTTAGGGAAGTTTAGAAAGAACAAGTAACTAAAAAGGGCTTAAAATGGGAATTCTAGAACACTTAGATGCACAAACTTGTAAATCTATTCCAGCATAATTGGACTTAAGAAAAATGGTTCATAATTAGTGGATACATGTAGGAATCCCTCATAATTGGTTTAGGAGTTAATTATAGAGCCTTAGGCGAAGACGGATCTTAGAAAAGGTCAAAAATGAAGATTCTAGACCTCGTAATCGAATGATAAAATTCTGCCCAAAATAACTAGAACTGTTTGGTTATGTTATAAATCATAAACGTTAGGGAAAATTATAGATAATGATCCCTTAGGTGCTATAAAAATCCATAATGAAGGATAAGATAGTTGGTGCACAAGTTTAAGACCCGTAAAGGCCAAAGCATAAGACACCATGAGATAGGAGGTGTGATGTGAACATGAGGCCGAGTGGGTATACTTATAATGATGTGAATATGTTAATATCATGAACTTGAGGCTATATGTGTATTTGTGGCATGATGCTATGATGATGTGGTATGCGATGTTTACAATGCATGAGAATATATGATATGTCATATGAGGTTCTATGGTTGCATGCTCATGTCACATTTATACAAGATATGATAAAGTGGAAATGATCCTATTATGACTTTCCGAGTTAAGGGTTGTACGGGGTGATCCAAGAAAAGAGATATGTTAATGAGGAAATGATCCCATTATAACTTCCCAAGTTAAGGGTTGCACGAGGGGTGATCCAAGAAAGAAATATGTTAATGAGGAAATGATCCCATTATGACTTCCGAGTGAAGGGTTGTACGAGATGATCCAAGAAAGAGATGTGATTCCCCCTCTATTTTTTCCCGTATAAATCTAGCGATGGCTAGTTAGGATGAGCTCATTCTTAGGCGATGGGTGTATTTGGAGTTTTGGTGGCTATGTGAAAAATCACCGGGCGGCATGTTGGATGGATTTTGGTGGCTACGATGAGGGTGGAAAAGTGGAAAAATGGAAAAAGTTATGAAAGGAACTCACGGAGTTCAAATATGAAAAAGTAAAAGATGCACATGCATATGTTTCATTGATGCTTTGATTAAGTGATAAGTGTTATCTACGTGTACTGTCATGCTCAAGTATTGCCATGCATACATAAAATATCTGCTGCATTCATACCATCAAGACTCATGCTAAAAGAAACCCACTTCGGATAATAAGATTTGAGAAATTAAAATTGAACCTATGCATGTATATCTCTTTCATAATGAAACCCGAAGTAGCTGGGGGCAATGACGATGACACTTGTGTTAAGTCGGGAGCCTCCTGAGAATCTTGTATAAGTATTCTCACCCCTTTTGTCTTTCCTTCCCATGTCGTCTCCAGACGGGAATGATGCGGATGTTCGTGATTTTCCTTGAAGCGCGAGCGTAGGAGTTACGCACATCGTTCAGAGGGCGCAATGGAAGCCTGAAGACTAGTCTAGCTTGTTTATAATTATGTTTTGCGTTAGTTAACCTTGCTTGATGTATGTAGTATTTTGAGGTGCCCTTATATTTATAAGGGCATCATTGTTTTGTTATGATTATAATATAATACTACAAGTTATGTTGTGTTTATTCTATGGTTTATTTATGACGTTATGGTGATGTATACTTGGTTGCTATGTTTCTTGTTTAATAGTCGGTTCCTATGCGTATGCGCTCGCATTTTAAGTCTTAAGTTCAAAAAGAAATTTTAGTCGTATTTTTAGTACTCGTATTTTAAAGAAAGCCAAGTCAAGTTCTGAAAACGAAGACGTAACCGCTAATAACTAGCCGAATGCGACTCGAGCGTATTAGGTGAAAGTTAGGGTGTTACACTGCTACTCCAAGGAGAGCTTAAGCTCTCAGATCTCTCTGAGCTCTTGCTCCACGAGCTACTCGTGTCACGATTCGACTTGGCACGTCATCGGCATGTGAGAAGTCACATTCTCACGTAAGCCTCGTGACCTATATCATTTCTATATGCATAAAAAAAGGATCCGTAATATAGTTTTATTCTTTTCTATATATTAATCACACCTCTTGATGTCTTAATTATAAAAATAAACTCTCATAGTTTGTTGCTATAATGGTATATTATCATGAGATATGCAGAAAGTCCTTTATATACACAGTGTCTACGAAAAGCGAAAGACTTATACAATCCAAAATAACATTCTAATATACATGACTATGCAAAAGACAACATGCTCAAAAATCCAGAATCCTACCTGCATCACACCGGAGCACGTCAGGGCAAAATACCACACACCTCACCTAATGGGCTCGCAATTGAAATCTAATGCTGCTGGGAGGAAGATGGTGTAAAAGTATCCACAGCCGCTATATCTATAAATAGAGAAAAAGGAAAGGAGGGTGAGTTTTGCTACCAAAAAGTGAGTGAGTCCTCACCTGGAACCCTCTATGGGACATCAAAGGGTATGCAGAAAATTATAATAATATAAATAATGTTCAACCAATTCATATGGTCATACGAATACAAGAATATGCAAGAGTACCAAAAACACTTTATCTTATAAAATAATCCAATAGTACCTCAATAGAGAAACAATAGTCTCTACTTTGGTTATGCACAATATAACAAAATTTGTGATCACATTGGGCATTATTATCATTGTCCCTAATGTGACAATAACGAGTACTTAACTAGGTCCTTTCTTTGAATACTCTCGCCTTGGGCTACTTGGTACCAAGGTTAGCGGATTAACTGCTAAAACCTAACATGTTTCTATATAGCTACTTCAGTTAATCAAAGAACACAGTATCATCTCTAAACTTGAAAAACAAAGGCATCTCCTAGGTTTTAAACTCAGTCAAGTAGAATTCATAACTCTAGAAATCATACAATCATAAACAACTCATGTTCTCATCATTCAACTTTATCAAAAACACCTTTTATCAACAATGGTCCAATGGGTTTATCAAAACGTATGTATGCTCTTAAATCAACATTTCAAACCATAGAAATCAATAGCAATCTCAGATTCTTTATGCAAAAGTCTCTAAAATCATGGTATGAGTTATAATTTTATGAAAATAGTTATAATGCTCAACATAGAAGTCACAGATGTGAACTTACTCACCTGGAATGGCAAAAGACACAGGAATAGCAGCCTAGAGTTCTGGAAGTAGGATTGGCACCCATATCTATCATTAAAGCAATAAACTTCTAGTTTAACCTCTAAATACTCAAATCTAACTTCAATCCAGCTAAAAGAACATTATAACACCTCTATGATAAACACCTTCTTAAATCCCCAAGAATAAGAAGAAATTAAGGGAAAAGGGTAAAATTAGAAGAACAACATACCTTAAAGCCTTAGGAGTGAAAAATTGAAGTTATAATTGAAGGAAATGGAAGAAAATGGAGTTTTGATGATGAAAATGTGTTAGGAGCAAGGTTTTTTGCATCTAGGGTGCAAGAGGTCGTGTTTTTGATGTAAGAATGTTCCAAACCCCGAAATGGGAATATTTATGTTTCCTGTTAGACATTGCAACACTCATGACCATTGGGCGCTCACTAGAAAGCAAAAAATCATCCTCTCTGCACCACCTTACTATTCCCTAACCTTAGCACTCATGAAACTCTAGCGTTTAACACCCTAATATTTAATCCAACACACCTAGGACGCATTGAGATTAATTATTAGTTATTACTATTTTAAATTCCTTTTATCCAAATACTTAGCTGAAATTATGGGTAAATTTTCTTTTTTGAAATATGTAAAACAAAACGTGAGCCATTGCATACTACCATGAGAGAATCGTAAAACAGCAAAGAACTTAAACACACAATTTAAAAGCAATAGAGAACACATCCATCCATAGAAGCAAATATCATTGTATTAGATATCATAGTTGAACACATGTTCCTGAATACACCAACTGAAATAAAGACTAAATAAAGTCATACCCATATAAAGTGGGAGAGCTTGCGATACATAGAACAAGAAAATACATAAACGAAAGTAAACATAAACAACAAGTACAGGGGAGCCCAAAAGATCAAACCCCAACTATAGCTACCTCTCCCTCGAAATCTACTGGTGACGCTGGTCCTCATCCCTAGAAGGTACATACCTAAGGAACTGGGCGAGCTCCTCGGGTGCGTGCAAGCGGAAAGGGAGATGGACGTGACCTCCTCGACTTGGGCGCATCTCTGGGCGTTGGGCTAGCCTTTGCGCCACTGTGTCCTCACGCCTCTCCCAATGTCCATGGGGGCCGTAGGGCAGACTTCCGAATAAATGTGGGTGGGGAGTCCTCCGATGGGTCGGTCTTCGAACGCCTCGAGCGAGGAACATACTTGGGTAGTCGTGCATCGCCAAAGCCGAAGGGCGGGCACGAGTCGCTCGTCGCGAGGTCGAATCCTCTCGAAGATCAGGTCGTCGCCATACGGTGAGGTAGGAGTAAAGCGAAAGCTAGAAACTGGATCGCGAATGGGCATCCCATGTACGCAAATACGGACAGCACATCGACCCTTGAAATGATACGACTGATGCTCGGGTCAAAGTGCACTTCCCAAATCAGCATATCAATGAAGACCACGAACGTCGCCATCGAGATCTGAAGACGTAACGGGAAGAGAAAAGAGGGGGTGATAACTTTACTAAAGAATCTCAGGAATCCTCCTATCCTAATGTCATAGTTTATGTCCCCAGGAACCTTGGGTTTATTATGAAAAGATTTAACATGCAAAGGTCTATTATGAGGTTTTATAAAAGTAATTATCCAAGGTCCATGTATTCTTTTATCATGAATCTTAATGTATGAATGCAACATAGCAAAATCTAAATGTATGGCAATACCTTATACATGTAAACAATTAAAACATGACATCAATAATTTATCATCATATAGTGGCATGTAACTTCTCATGATAACCTTTCTCTTTCATAAGTATGGAACTTCACATCCTTTTCTTTTTCTCAAACTTGTGACATAAAGGTATCAACCTAGAATCATCGCCACCCTAAAAACTAGGCTATGAGCTCATACCTCAACTAGTCATCACTAGTTCTTACTTATCCTCTTGATAAGCGTAACATAATCACAATCATAATAATCCCGACTCCCGAGTATGGGTAAGGGGCCTAAGGATCACCCATCATGGGACTTTTTCCTTCCTTGAAATGCATCAACTGGTTAAGACCAATGACTTTGTCCGCTTTGGCTAATGTTGATGCCCTCACGATTTTACCTTCTCCTCACGTAAGGAGAAGTACGTCTCATACGAAACGCATCAACGTTAAGACCAGTGACTTTGTCGCTTCGGTATGACTTGGTGTCCATATCCCTCACGGGTTTACTTTCTCCTCAGCATAGTAGGAGAAATCCGTCTTGGAATGTCATATTTAAAATCTTTACTTTTAAAAACTTCTTTAAGTATCTCAAATTTGATGGAAATTTGAGGCATAATGATTACAACGAATTTCCTCAAATTTGAGTCATGCCACATAACTCACCAAACACATATTTTCTCATGCAATATCTCAGCTAAGCAAACCTTTAAAATTATATAAACATGTTCACCCATTTCATTATAATTTCATATACTTCTGCATCTCAAACATAACATGCCACATTATCATAACAATCATATCACAAGCTCACATATTCTCATATGCATGCCATTAATACTTTCACATATACTCTCATATTAAACTATGTGCTCACTCGGTCACTTACTCTCATCATCTTCCCTATCTTATAGTATCTTATGCTTTGACCTTTATAGGTCTTAAACTCATGTTCTAGTTATCCTAACACCCATAACAGATCTTTAATGCACCTAAAGGATCATTACTTGTAATTCTCTCTAATATTTATGCTCACTAACTCTTCCAAACAGCATTGCATAAATTACGCAGGATAGCATAATTCGGTTATGGGGTTCTAGATTCTACGTCTTTGGCCCTTTCTAAGTTCTGTCTTCGCTTAACGCTCTATATTCAATTTCTAAACCAATTATTAGGGATTCCTACACATATCCACTAATTATAAACCATTTTCCTTAATTTCAATTATGCTGAAACAAAATTTACATTTCTTGTGTCTAAGTGTTCTAAAATTCTCATTTTAAGTCCTTTCTAGTTACTTATTCTTTCCTAACTTCCCTAAATCAGTTCTTGCTTCACTCAAACATAATTTTACACATCTTAACTCTATAAAATAGAATTAATACAGTGGCCAAAGGAACAAGGCAGAAACTGAAATGTATATCACACATAATTACATAAATTCATGTTTTAAGTGCATATAAGTTGCTAGTTTTCTCTTGGAATAATATTAGAAACTCAAAACTCTTTTGGAAACTAATTTATCTTATTAAAATCATGTAAACATGAGTAAGGGCAGTAGCTAATTTATTTTGCCCATAAAAAGGATTTAAAACATAGAATCATGTTCATAATGCTTTCTAAGTTCACCTAAGCTTAGAAAAATTCCAAGACATAGGCTATTGGCACTTATGATTAGATGAACTCATATCAAGACCACCATCATCAACACAAGGCCAAAATGGCATTCATGGAATGCTTCCATTTCCTAAAACTTTACTTATGATACTTGGACAAGTCTTTGAGCTCTAGAGTATTTAGGTGATGACATAAACATAAACATGCTATGCACTTTATTTTACTCTTTATTATAAAGTAAAGTGAGAGCATAAAATAAATATGAGATGCAACCTCATTATTATCTTTAAAGATTAAATGATAACTTGAAATATAAACATGAAGTGCAAGCTTGGAAATTTAAACATGAAATGCAAGTTCATTTATTTATTCTTGGGAACTTAGTGATGGCATCAAAAGTAAACATGATATGCAAGGCATAAACTTAAACATGAATGCAAACTTATTTTATCTTAACTAGAGCTCATGCAAGACTTTAGAGGAACATTAATAGCCTTAACCCAACATGTATCATAACAATATAAAGTGAGCTTTAGTGTTCTTAGCACCAAATCTTCAAAGAAGTTGTATGGTTTAAACTTCATCATCAAGCTCAAGAAAATGGACTAAGATAAACATCAACAATTATCAAGGCAAACATAAAAAGAACTACTCATATTCTTCATTTTATTGCTCATGGGCTTCAATCTAGAGTAAATTCTAGAAGGCCGACCAACTTTAAGGTTGGCAAGTGTAAGCTCAAAGCTCTTTGAAAACATATGATTAATTTTCTTAAACAAAACCTTTAGTGAGCTACTTAACATTTTCATCAAACTTTGTACAAATGAAGGAATGAAAACCGAAATCATAGAGGGAAAAGGAAATGAGAACCGAAATCTTGAGTAAAGAAAAGAAAAGGAAACCGAAATCATATATGGCCCAAGACCAAGTTTTCAAGCTTTAGAGGTTTCTTACATGGCATCACAAGACCATTATCTTGAAACCTTATCATCAAGCCAAAGCCTTTCTTATCTCAAGGCTCTAAGGTCGAAATGAAAGAGGAAAAGGAAGAGCTTTGAAAACCAAGAGAAAACTAGAACTTTTCTTAAAGAAAGCAAACAAAACTTTGAAAATAAACCTTTACCAAATGAAGTATTGGATGAGATGAAAGAAAGCTTGGGTTTTTGATGAAGTCAGAAGACAAAATCTTCTCTTTGATGGTGATGATGATTTGGCCAAGGTAGAAGCACAAGGAAGATGAATTTTCCTTGAGAGTTTGAGGTTGGAAATGGAAATGTTTAGTGTTTGAGAGGTGGTTTAAGGTAAGGGAATGGTGGTTCAAGATTGTTTGTGGTGGTTTGTGGTGGTGAAAAGGTTTCTTTGGTGGTGGAGGAAGAAGAACAAGATGAAGAGAATTTGAGAGGAAAAAGAGAGAATTGCAAGAAAGCTTGAACTTGGCAAAGTTTCTAAAGTCTAACCAAGTTTTCTAAGGCTTGGTATTTATAAAAAAATGCAACCATGGGGCTGCAAAGGGGAGGAAGGCCGACTATATTCAAGGCCTTGGGGAGGAAAATATCTTCAACAATTGGTCATTCAAAGGCATGGGTGGAGGTATGGCTAGGTATGGTCCAAATTATGGCTTGAGGTATGGTTCTTTGAGTGAAACAAAATCAAAATGTGACACAATTTAGAGGGTACGTATTTGGCCAGCATTTCAGCCAAGGGGGAGGAGAGATTTTGTTCATCTAATTGTGGTTTAATGATGTGTTTAGGTGTTTCTTTGATTAAGGTTTTGATTAGGAGTTTGTAAGAAAGTGTTTAGGTGAGGTAATGGTCAATTAAGGTTGTCAAGACTTGATTTAGGAGGTGGTCTTGCTAGATTAATAAATTAAAAACCATTTTCTAGTCAAATTAAATCATAGACACAATTCCTTGATTTAAGGAATTGGAGAGAGAATTTACTATTCAAGATTCCATAACTAGGAATCTTGAATCAAAGAATGAGATTAGAGTTTAACTAAGCAATCTTAGGTTCTAATTAACCTTAATAAATTATTTTGACTCTAGATTAATTATCAAAATTAATTAATCTTCGATTAGAGTCTAATATTGCTTAGGTTTGGTTAATTACATCATTAGGCCCAGTACACTGTTCTATAGGCAAAATGGTAATTTTGCACTAAACTCTCGGGCTTGGCTTAACTAACCATCATAAACCACTCCTAAACCTCATTCCGAACTTTCTAGAAAAGTTTCGGGCTCAAACGACACCTTTACCCTGCAAAACGCTACAAGGGTATTTTGGTCATTTTGAGCCGAAAGCTCGGAAAACGAGACTTTCACCTCGGATATCAAACATTACAGTCATAACCCCCTTCAAACATTGAGTTGACCCATTTGAGGACTGCTGGGTTAGTTATCCTCGATTTTGGTAAAAACGACCTTAGGGGCATCTTGGTCATTTGTACTCAGTAAAAAAATCGGGCATTACACAGCGCTCTCTAGAATATTTATATTTCTTAATTTTAAGTTAAATATTAACTTTAAAACATAAATGTAAATAAGGAAATACCCCCTATTTGGATTAAAATAAAATATTAAAAAAAATCAAAATCCTAACAAATCAAAATCTAATTTTTGGGTTTTAGTTCAAATTCGGAATTTCAAAGATTTTATAAACTTTTGAGCTAAAAACGAAAGGTTTAATGATTTCATAAAATTCATTAAAAATCACTCTTTAACTTATTTTCCTTTAGGGAACAATTACCATGACTTTTGATCCTAAGAAAATGGTTCTATTATATAACCCTCTAAGGGCGTTTTGGGTCCAAACTTAGTGAAATTCATCATTAACAAATGAGGGTAACTGGCACCTTTCCTAATTTCAAATAATTTTCTAGCCCCATTTATTTAAACTAGGGTATTACATACTCCCCCTTTAAAAGATATGGTCCCCAAATCTAAAGACATACCTGAAGGAGGGAAGAGATGTGGGTATTTCATTCTCATAGTTTCCTCGGCTTTTCATGTGGCTTCTTTGCTGGAGTGGTTCCTCCAAATTACTTTTACCGAGGGCACATCCTTTGAACGGAGTTTCTTAATCTATCTATCTACTATGGCTATGGGCTCTCCTCATAAGATAAACTTTCATCAACCTGAACTATTTGTAGGGTAAGTACGTGAGACTGGTCTGGAATATAATTTTTGAGCATGGTAACATGAAAAACAGGGTGGATGGCCGACAAGCTAGGAGACAATGCCAATTTGTAGGATACTATTCCACTCTTTTTAGGATCTCCAATGGTCCAATATAATGAGGACTTAGCTTTCCTCGCTTGCCAAATCTCAACACTCTCTTTATGGGAGACACCTTCAGGAACACGTGATCACCTCCAGCGAACTCTAACTCTCGGCACCAGTTATCGGCATAAGCCTTCTATTTGGACAAGCCTAATAACCTTTCTCTGATTAGTTGCACCTTATCTAGAGTTTCTTGGACCAGGTTTGGGCCTAGAGCTTTAGCTTCTCCAAGCTCAAACCATCCAATAGGAGACCTGAACGTCTTCCATATAATGCCTCAAATGGTACCATCTGAATACCTGGCTTGATAGCTATTATTATAAGCGAACTCTATTAGTGGCAAGTTGTTACACCAACTCCCACCAAAGTCCAATATACATGCTCTAAGCATATCTTCCAGGGTCTAGTGTTCTCTCTACGGCCATCATTTGGGATAAAAAGCCATGGTTAAGTCCATCTTAGTCCGAGAGCCTCCTGAAATGCCTTCTAAAATTTTGAAGTAAACTGGGGCCCTATCTGATATAATAGACACCGACACCCTGTGAAGTCTAACAATTTCATCAATATATAGCCGAGCATCCTGGGTGATGCTAAAACTTGTCTTCACTGGTAGGAAGTGAGCTGACTTAGTCATCTATCAACAATCACCCAGATAGAATCGAAGCCTTTAGTGGTTCGAGGTAACCCGATTACAAAATCCATGGTTATCCTCTCCCATTTCCATTCTGGAATCTCTTTCTGCTAAAGCAACCCTGTGGGTCTTTGGTGTTCAGCTTTCCTGACATACTAAACATCGCGCTACAAAATCACCTATGTCTCTCTCATACCTTCCCACTAGTATAGTTGTTTAAGATCATGGTACATCTCAGCTGAACCTGGGTGTAGAGTATGCTGCATTGTGGGACTCCTCCATCACTTTTCTTTTTAATTCATCGACATTGGGCACACATAAATGGTCTCCAAAACGTAACACACCCTCTGCATCCACTAAAAACTCATGATTCTCTCCTTTATGCACATCTTCCATTATCTTAGCTAGCTTAGGATCTTTTCTACCCCGTCTTAATTCGTTTACTAAGGTTGACTGCGCCTAATGTGAGCAAGAAAGGCTCTTGAGTCGTCTGCCAAACTGAACCCCTTTTGCTTCTAGTTTATGGATGTCCCCAATCAAAGGTTTCCTTACCTGGTGCTATGTGAGCCAAACTACCCATGGACTTTCTGCTTAAGGCATCTGCTACTACATTAGCTTTACCTGGATGATAAGAAATTGTACAATCATAGTCTTTTAATAGTTCTATCCACCTAGGTTGTCTGAGATTTAGATCTTTTGCTGGAAGATATACTTTAAGCTTTTATGATCTGTAAAAATTTCACAAGTTGCCCCATACAAGTAATGTCTCCAGATCTTCAAAGCAAAGACTATTGTTGCCACTTCTAAATCATGAGTCAGGATAGTTCTTCATGCCTCTTAAGTTGTCTTGAAGCATAAGTTACCACCTGGTCGTGTTGTTCAAGGATACAACCAAGTCCCACTCTAGAAGCATCATAGTATCCAGTAAAGTCATTCGTACCTAAAGGTAATACTAATCCAGGCAAGTAGTCAAACAAGTCTTTAACTTTTGCAAGCTCTCTTCACAAGCGTTGACAATTGAAACTTAACATTCTTCTAGGTCAATCTGGTTAAGTCCTGCAATCTGGAAAAATCCTTAACAAACCGCTTGTAATAACCCCATCCCTAAGAAACTACGAATCTCTAATGCTGTAGAAGGTCTTGGCCACTGTTACGCCTTAACCTTCTTTGGATCTACCTTGATACCATCCTTAGACACTATATGTCCAAGGAATGCTATCTTCTCCATCCAAAATTCACACTTAGAAAACTTAGCATATAGCTTATGCTCTCTTAATGTCTGCAACACAATCCTAAGATGATGCTCATGTTCCTCTAGCCTTAGAATATATCAAAATATCGTCAACAAAAACAATCACAAAATTGTCCAAAACTGCCCTGAAAACTCTATTCATCAAATCCATAAAAGCTACAGGGGCATTAGTCAACCTAAAGGACATCACTAGGAATTCATAGTGTCCATAGCGTGTCTTAAAAGCTGTCTTAGGTATATCCTCATCCTTGATCTTCACTGATGATATCCAAACCGAGATCAATCTTAGAAACATCTGGCCCCCTGAAGCTAATCAAATAAATCATCTATGTGAGGAAAATGGTACTTATTCTTAACTGTTACCTAATTCAACACGATAATCTATATATATTCTCAAGGATCCATCTTTCTTCTTCACAAATATGACGGAACACCCCAAGGCAAAGTACTCGGTTGAATAAATCCCTTATCCATCTTGTAACTGTTTCTTCAACTCCTGTAACTTTGTCGGGCCATACGGTATAGGGTATCGAAATAGACCGGGTTCACAAACCATAAGACTGACTCTATAGTCGGTACTAGCACCTCCACATCCTTGATGCTAGGAACCCATAGCCCCCTTTGTCCATAAGCCTTAAAGCACCCATGGACGAAAGAAGACTCATCGGGATGGAACAACTAACACCCTTAAACTCTTGAAATTCCTCTCCAGGAGTAACAAACTTTATAGACTTGCTATAGCAATCCACCATAGCATGACATGAAACTAACCAATCCATGCCTATAATAACATCAAAGTCTGACATATCCAACACATGTAAATTAGCATAAGCTTCCATATCACCAACCTTGATTTCACACCCTCTATATACTGATTGAACTAAGAGGGTCCTCCCACCGATATCCCTATTAAGAAAGACTTCTCTACACTAAACTGGCCTCTCAAATCGTATGGCAAAGAAGGAGGATACATATGAATAAGTAGATCCAGAATCAATCAGAGCAAAACATCAAAAGTAAAGACCTTAATAATACCTGTCACCACATCTTTAGAGGTTGCTACATCTTGTCTTGTCAATGTATACAATCGGGCTGCCCCCTGCTACTTGACCTCTGTTAACTGAACCTCTGTCGGTGCCTTTGCCTCTAGCATCCCTACCAACTGGGGTAAGAGAACCGCCATGGGTCGCTGACTAGAAAGAATGGACTGAAGCGTGAGTTCGCTGACTTCTAGACTGGATGTCCCCTACCTAAATGGACACTCTCGCTCTTGTGGCCCTGTTGGCCATAACTATAGCATGCATATGTGCCAACCAGGCACTCTCCTAAGTGTTGCCTACTACAAGTCTTGAAAATAAGAAAACTCTGAATTGATCCCTGACCAGAATCCTGGTTGCCTCCTTTGCTCTGGCTTTGGGAAACAGGTTGTAATGGGTGGGATCTAAAGGGCAACCCTACCTAGCTAGAACCACTCTAGCTCTAGCTTTGCTGGCCAAGTCCTCTACTACTAGCTCCCCAAAAAATGTGTCATGA
The DNA here is from genome assembly GCA_030441495.1 of Dalbergia oliveri. Classification (NCBI taxonomy): domain Eukaryota; kingdom Viridiplantae; phylum Streptophyta; class Magnoliopsida; order Fabales; family Fabaceae; genus Dalbergia; species Dalbergia oliveri. Next base: position 24,218,316 of record JAMLFY010000012.1, on the reverse strand, counting down.
GACCTAGCCCTCTTGCTGGACTCAAACAACTCTCCTCTCTACTAGTCCTCCTCCAACCTAATCAGTGTCTACGACTTAGTATAATCCATAGTACCAACATGCGCGGAAGGCTGAGGAACATATCTTAAGCAATCCTTGAACGAAGCGCCTAACTTTCTTAGCCTCTGACTTGCAACATGCTTGCAGCTACCTATGCCAAGTATGTAATCCTCTCGTCATACTCAACCACCGTCATCCCCGGGCTCATATGAAGTCTTAAAAACTCCTTCATCATCTAGGCCCTCCGACTCTCTAATAGAAATCTATGTAGAAAAGACGCTCTGAATTCTTCCAGGAGGGTGGCTGAGTCACCACGCCCCTAAAGGAACTCATCATACCACGTCCCGCCAAGCCTCCTAACTGAAAACCGCTAACTATGCTGCTCTTTTGGTGAGCAATGGATCACTCTAATAATCTTCTTTATCTCTCTAAGGAATGCCTGGGGGTCTTCTATGGTGAGGCGCCCTGGAAGGTGGGTGGATCCATCCTCAAAACACTAAGTCTGAATCATCAAGATCTCACTGGAGGTAGACTGGGGTGGTGATCTAGCCTCTATCTATCTAGCTAAAACATCAGAAAGGTAGTTAGAGCCTCTAAGGCGGCCACTAGGGTTGGAGGATCCACTACTACGCGCATGGGAGGTAGAATGTCGAAGGGAAGGCATCCTGGATCTAACTAAAAAGTAAGAGCACATAGGATAAGGGATACCATTCATAAGAAGGAACAAGACTCTATCTCTAAACTTAGACACAACTGACCATCCTAAAGGCCATAAGTAATGCTTTGTTAATGCAATAGGCGTGCTTCTATTTACATAAACGAAGCATTACCTGTGGACACTTGCTCCAAGTGATATGCAGGGAAACCTAAGGCTCTGATACCAACTTTGTCGCAACCCAACTTGGGCACGTGACTAACACGTGAGAAGTCATATTCTCACATAAGCCTTATGACCTGTATCATTTCTATATGCACAAAAAAAGGATCCTTAATATAGTTTTATTCTTTTTTATATATCAATCACCTGCTCTTGATATCTTAATTATAAAAATAAACTCTCATAGTCCGTTGCAAAGTATAATAGTATATTATCATGAGATATCAGAAAGTCCTTTATATACACAGTGTCTACGAAAAGTAAAAGACTTATACAATCCAAAATAACATTCTAATATACACGACTATGGAAAAAGGCACTCTCAAAAATCCAGGAATCCTGCATGCATCATGGAGCACATCTAGGGAAAAATACCAGACACCTCACCTAATGGGCTTGGCAATTGAAATCTAATGATGGGAAGAAGATGGTGTAGAAGTATCCGCAGCAGCCGCCATATCTATAAATAGAGAAAAAGGAAAGGAGGGGTGAGTTTTGCTATCAAAACCAAAAGTGAGTCCTCACCCCCTCCTTGGGACATCCAAGGATGTGTAGAAAATTACAATAATATAAATAATGCTCAACCAGTTCATATGGTCATACAAATACAAGCATATGCAAGAGTACCAAAAACACTTTATCTTATAAAATAATCCAATAGTACCTCATAGAAAAATAGTAATCTATACTCTGGTTATGCACAATATAACAAAATCTATGGTCACATGGCCCAAGTGTGACAATAATAGGTACCTAAATAGGTCCCTTCTCTGAATACTCTAGCCCTGGGCTACTTGGTATCAAGGTTAGTAGATTAACTGCCGCTAACACATAGCCTTTTCTCTATAGGTACCTGCAGTAATTAGATAACACAGTATCATCTCTAAACTTGAAAAACAAAGGCATCTGTCCTAGGGTTTAAACTTAGTCAAGTAGAATTCATAGCTGTAGAGATCATACAATCATAAACAACTCATGTTCTCATCATTCAGCTTTATAAAAAACACCTTTTATAAACAATGGTCCCATGGGTTTATCAAAATGTATGTATGCTCTTAAATCAATAGTTCAAACCATAGAAATCAGGTAGCAATCTCAGATTATTTATGCAGAAGTCTCTAAAATCATGGTATGAGTTATAATTTTATGAAAATAGTTATAATGCTTAACATAGAAGTCACCTAGTGGCAGAAGACACAAAATAGTAGCACCAAGTTTTGGAAGCAGGATTGGCACCCATATCTATCATTAAAGCAATAAACTTCTAGATTAACCTTTAAATACTAGATCTAACTTCAATCCTGAAAAAAACACTATAGCACCTCTATGATAAACACCCTCTTAAATCCCCAAGAATAAGAAGAAATTAAGGGAAAAGGGGTAAAATTAGAACAACATACCTTAAAGCCTTAGGAGAGAAAGATTGAAGTTATAATTGAAGGAAATGGAAGAAAATGGAGTTTTGATGATGAAAATGGGTTAGGAACGAGGTTTTTCACATTGGGGTGAAAGGGTCGTGTTTTTTATGTATGAATGTTCCAGACCCCAAATGGGGGTATTTATGTTTCTTGTTAAGCATGGTGGTCGCCAGAGAGCAAAAAATCATCTCATGCATCGCCTTACTATTCCTTAACATTAATACTCATGAGTGCTCCAGAATATTTACATTTCTTAATTTTAAGTGAAATATTAATTTTAAAATATAAATGTAAATAAGAAAATATCCCTTATTTGGATTCAAATAAAATATCAAAAAAATCAAAATCCTAACAAATCAAAATCTAATTTTTGGATTTTAGTTTGAATTCGGGAATTTCAAAGATTTTATAAACTTTTGAGCTAAAAATGAAAGGTTTAAGGATTTCATAAAATTCATTAAAAATAACTCTTTAACTTATTTTCCTCTAGGGAACAATTACCGGGACTTTTGATCCAAGAAAATGGTTCTATTGTATAGCTCTCCAAGGGCATGTATGGTCTAGACTTAGTGAAATTCAGAACCCGAATGACAGATGAGGGTCACTGGCACCTTTCCTAATTTAAAAGAATTTTCTAGCCCCATTTATTTAAACTAGGTATTACAGCTCACCCGCCCGCCTGCTTGAGCTGAAAGAAGCTGTGTCTCCTGCTATTGCTACTGCTGGATCAACTGTGCCTACTTCTCCAACTTCGGTTTAGGGCATGCACACGCTCCCTTAAGGCTTCATCCTCAGGAGCTGGCCTAGTGGTAGAGGATGGGGATATACTTTCAGGGTAGTACCTCAACCCATATATGCGACTAACCACCTAGGTCCAAACATCCTCCTTGTTTGGAGAAGGAGGAGGAATGTCATCGGGCCTAATCTCAACCATCTGGGTCTAGTATTGGGTCTATGCTTGCTCCTATAGGTTTCTAAACTCGCGTTTCAAAGGAAAAAAGATAAAACATAATGTAAGTAATAATTATGATATAAATGAAATAATAATGAAAATTAAGTAAAGATTTCTCTAAATTCAAACTTATATAGGTCGCCTCAGAGCGAGGGTCTATCAGACCTCTCATGACTCCCTCTCTGCTCACCTTTTCGAGTGTGGGTTTTTCAAAATAGCTTCGCCTATGTTTGAAGGGTGGCTTAACTCCCTCGTCTACACAAATAAGCAGAATGAAGTGATAAAAATATAGTATTTGCCATAATTTAAATATAGTAAATGTTATTATAAAATGTAGAAAGTTAAAGAATTACCAAACACTTTCGGTCTCTCCTGGGTGCCTGATCCACCTGTATAGCAACCTGCCTTCTATGAGGCTCGGTTTGTTTTCCGTTATCCGACTTATCCTTGAAGGTCAGATTGCTAGCCTAGTGGCCCTGTAGCTTAGCCAGGGTGGCATCATTCAGCCACGAGCGATTCATGTGTCCCTTACGGACATCATGAAACATATCCTGCTTTCAGTTAGAGGACCTAATCCTCCAAGCCTTCACTACGGACTCATGCTCGAGCTAAATGTAGAAGGTTTTCTGTATTTACAAATTCAGTACATAAGTGATTATATATAAGCAAGGTTTCAAAAACCAAATTGGTCATTGAACCAAAGGGGTAGTGGTTCAAAGGTTTAGAGGTTAACGTCAATTGGGGTCCAATCCAATACAACGGTATATAATAAAATATATATTTATATAAATATATAAAAGTATAAAATAAAATATATCATAAAATATAATGAAAATTTAATAAAATATTTTGCATCTATCAAAAAAGATTAAATATGTATTATTTGTTTCTTTTAATTTTTTTTGTCAATTATGTAGTTGTACATATTATTATTTATATTAATATTTAAATATATATATATTAATACTAATATAAATATGTAAATATATATAATTATTTATAAAAGGTATACTTTTTTTTATAAAGAAATCTACTAATAATATTATAGAAAAATTATAAACACTTGTACCTAAATTAAAAGTGATTTACCAATCAAGTGAAACGTACAAGCTTACTAATACTAGAATACTAAACTTATTTTTTTTTCAATCCAGAATAGTAAACCTGTTAAAAGTCTATGAAAAAATGGTAATTAATTTAATTGGGCCCATGGAGTTAAACCTCCAATAGTTCCCAAACTTTAAAAGCCCTAGTTTATTGGCTTCACTCACTTCATTCTTCCCATTTGTAGCCACACAGCCCTTTTCCCCAGTAAATCTACTTCTCTATCAGACTTGAAACCGCTCCCTCTTCTCAGCACTTCTTATCTCCAACACAGCTACTTCTTGCACTAACCCAGCACTTTTTCTGTGAAGCACTACCTCTTATCTCCTTTGAACGGAATTGATACATATCATGGGATTCCTAGACACTAGGTCAATTTTAGTTAACAGTAAACCTCCCAATCTGGTATGATTTTTAGAACATTGTATATAAGCATATAATTAAATAATATAAACATATATTTTAACAAAAGCGAATAAATCATAAAATTACCTTCCACTTTTTCCACCATGACTTCTTGATATCAAGAGGGATATTAGTCTATATGGCCCGGATGGTTATCCAACTCTATATAACCTCTGTGATCCTATGGTGAGCCACTGCAAATGGATGAAAACTATTACATAAATAAAATAATAAAAATTACTTAAATATCATAAGCAATGTAAAATTAAAATGCAATAAAAAATATCTTTCAACTTACCTATCATTATCAACCTCATCAGCCAAAGCGTCTATCATTAGGCCCAAGTGGCTTGCCATTTGGGCAGGAGGCTCCTATCCGCGTCCTGTGCCTGACCAAGTCAGAAAGGAGGAGTCTGATAAGATACTAGGTTAGAGTCGGGGAGTTGAATGATAGGGCTAGGGACAGTGGTAGGGATAGAGGAGGGGTTGCTAATGTGTGTGGGTGTGAGTGTAAATATGGGGGAGGTGGAGGCAAGCATACTAGGAGTGGGCATCATCTTGAAGCTTAGGGTGCTAATGGTAGGGACTGAGGTGGAGGTGGTAGAAGGGAGGTGGTGGAGGTTGTGGAAGGATGGTGGCGGGGGTGGTAGGAAGGGCGGTAGCTGAGGGGGTGGGAGAGGCGGTGGCTAAGGTGGTGGTGGGTAAACCGACCTTTCGAGATTGACTTCTTCCTCTACTAGCCATACTAAAACAATTAAAATGTAGTCCACAAAAAAAATTAATTAAATCAGGAAATTTCAAATAATTTCATAATAATATTGCATATAATATTGAACATTTTAGTTAATCTAAAAATGCAGGGTTGTTTTCATCGTCACTATCTTGTTGATCACTAGGTGAATCATCAGCACTACTATAACTTATTTCATGTTCGTAATTTATGATTGGGTGGTTACTTGTATATTCAATTATGTTAACTTCCCCAGTAGTCAACGAAGAGGGTTTTCAAGATTGTCTGCATTAACCTGCCCATGAAGGGGGTGGATCATCCACTTGATAAACATCTTCAACAGTATCTTCCTATTTCAAACCTACCTCTTTGTTTTATCTTGTTTGCATCCCTCCACTGTGACTTACTTTTCCCAGGATAAGATATATAATATACTTGTCTGGCATTTTGGGCTATAATAAATGGATCATAACTTCTATATCTTCTAGTGTGATTGATTTCAATAATTTTGTAATTGTTGTGTTATCATGTTCAGTAGTCGATAGGATCATACCATTCACATTTGAATAGGACACATTTATTTGTGAGCTCATCCACGTACTCAAACTCAAGGATGTCCTTAACGACACCATACCAATTACATTTTCCGTCGCTAGTATCGCCTTTAACATGAACACCAGTATTGTCGATTTTTTTTCTTCGCACCCCAATCAGCTGTGTGAAACTTGTACCCATTAACATAGTACATAGGCTAACTTACAACTTTATTTTTTGGCCCCCAGGCTAAATTAAACAAATGGGGACATGTTACACCATTATTTTTGTTATAAACCTATGTGCATGAAGTTTGAAATGTCAAACTGACTTGTTAACAAATAAGAATATATTGGGTTTCATAATCTTAAACAAGTGGACTTACATGTAATCTAAACCAATCCGAAAATTATTGAAGAAAATCTTAGCCATGCAGTTGCTCAAACTATCAGTTGTTGAAAATATATTTTACGTTATTTTAAAGATACATAACATCACACTTTCACTTAAAAAAAAAGGATTATTGACTTACAATCTGAATCGTTACATCTCATCACAATTTATCAAAATATGTAAGTGTGCAGAATTCCACTCCTCGAAAGTTAGTCATCAAGGCACGCTCTTTCAGTAGCTCAACCAGGTTGATTGAATATAGACAAAGTTGATGGAATAGAACACTCCCTTCCATTGTTGTTATGACCAACCCAAGATCTCCTAGATTGAACATGTGGCTAAAAGTAAAATGAGCAAAAATTTGAAATCTCTTTTGCTAGATAAGCTTGACATATTGATCCTTCCACTTGAGACCTATTCTTCATGGTTCTTTTAAACCCTCACATTTCCCTTTCAAATGGATACATCCACCTATTGAACCGGTCCACACACTCGTGCTTCATATGCTAAATGTATGGGCAAGTGTTCCATTGAGTCAAAGAACCCGAGGAGGAAAAATTCTCTCTAATTTGTAGAAAATTTTTGGAATATTATTTTCCATGACAAGCAAATCATCAACATAAGAGTAGAAGAACATAAATCCCTGAAATACTAACTCAGCTTGGTTAGGGGCTTCCAACAACATCAGGTAGCTCTCTGAATGCAATTGGAAGCAGACACTCCATGAAGACATGGCAATCATGGCTTTTCATGCCAAGAAGTTTACCCTGTGCAACATTGATGCACCTACTTAAGTTAGAAGTATAACCATCAGGCATTCTTAAGTCCTTCAGCCACTAACAAACAGCTTGTTTCTGATTTGAACTTAGGGCATATTTGGCCTTTGGTTTATAGAAACGATCATGTCTTAATTCTTGTAAATGTAAATTAGGCAATGTGCAATAGTCAGCCAAATCATGCCTTGCCTTGTCATTGTCTTTCCTTTGATCTGTATCCAATACAGTATTCATAATGTTGTCAAACACATTTTTCTCAATATGCATGACATCTAAACAATGACGTGCCAAATTATCCTTCCAATACGATAACTCCTAGAAAATACTTTGTTTGGTCCAATTATGGTATACCCCATAGCCTGGCTGCCACTACCTCCTGATTTCTATTATGTTTGGGAAATCCTTAACTAGACCCCACATTTTGCAACCACTTAGTCTAACTGGAGGCTCATCATGTTCAACACAATTTCTTTTAAAGTCGTATCTACTTTGCCTATATGGATGATCAGAATCTAAGAACCTTCTATGATAATCAAACTAACAATTCTTTCCTCCATATTTCAAGGTGAATGCTTTAGTATCCTCCATGCAAATCCGGCATGCTAATTTGTCTTAGGTCATCCATCTAGACAGCATTCCATAAGGAAAATCATTAATGGTCTACATTAATAAAGCTCTCATCATGAAATTATGCTTTATTGAAATGTCATAAGTAAGAACACCCTGGCACTACAACTCATTCAATTCACCAATTAGGGGTTGAAGATACACATCAATCTTAGCTTTTGGATTATCAAGGCCAGGGATTATACATGTTAAGAACGGTAAGGATCTTTCATGCACATGTCAGGAGGGAGATTATAAGGCGTAACAACTATGAGCCAATAGGAATAAGGTTTGCTAAATTGGTTATTCGGAGTAATTCTCTCTGAATAGAGTCCCAATCTAACATTTTAGGTTAAAAGCAAAATCAGGATATTGTTTATCAAACTTTTTCCATGCTTCACTAAGCGATGGATGCATCATCATACCATCATCCCTTTGATTATCACTATGCCACCTCATATGAGAAGCCGAGTTCATTGATGTAAAGAGTTTTGTGAGTCTAGGGATTAAAGGCAGATAGTGCATTCTTTTCTAAGGGACATCCTTATACCTCCCATTTCCATATCTCTTAGGTTTAAACCTAGGCTCTTGGCAGGACTTACACTCAGTCAATGAAATATCATCTTTATAATAAAGCATGCAACCTTTCAAGCAGCAATCAATGTCTATTTCCTTCAACCCAAGTTTAGAAACTAATTTTTTAGCTTGATAAAAATATTTTGGAATTACATCGAGGTTCAAACTTAGCTCACTTATTTGTGCAGCCCACTAATCAAAAGAACTTTGGCTTTGATTCCCTTTGGACTTAATGCTTAACATTAAAGCTGCCAATGACAATTCAGAGTGCACACAATCCTCCCATAAAGGTTGATTGGCAGCTTCTATGAGACTATAAAATCAAGCGACATCTTGGTTTGGCTCCTCGACTAAAGGCCGATAATGAGCAGCAATTAGGACTAGCAACATCAAACCATATCTTGATGCCTAACCAGGTTATCCTCCTATAGCACATTACCCACATCGTGCTAAGTTACATGGATCCCACAGAACTACTTCCAGTTTGAAACATACCCATTTCATTCCATGCATTAACTAGCTCCCCAATAGTCAGGCATGAATCCCCACTTGAACAAATGAACCCTTATTGTATCATTTTCCAAATACTTCTACATTTGCACATATTATATGGACACCTAACTTTTACTTCATTAATGAACTGTTGTTTTACATGCCACACTCATAAATTCTTCAACACCAATATAAAATTGTTAAATCCCCTCTATTAGGATGCAACCTATCGTATATCCATGATCAATTTGAAGGTAACATTGCACTTGTAATTAACCCTAGACCCTATAATTTTGTGAAAATGTCAAGTCATTACTTTCAAATACAAATTCAATTGCTATTTAAATTTTTAGGACAACTACTTTTAATCTTATTCCCTCAAGAAATATTCTGAACAAATTTTGACAGCATATCCCCTTAAATTAGGAGCTTCCGTCATCAGATATTTCTTTTAATTGGTGTTTAAAACATATGCAATTGGTCTTTAAGTTTTATTTATATTATTACTTTCAAACAAATCCAATTGGCTTTTAAGTTTCTTCAATACAATAATTACTTTTATTTAATCTTTTTTTCCTAAAAAATTTTAGGAAAATTTTCACAGCATCTCCCCTTGAATTAGGAGCTTCCGTCATTAGATATTTATTTTACTTGGTCTTTACAACATACTCAATTGGTTTTTAAGTTTTATTTAAATTATTATTTTAAGCAAATTCAATTGGCTTTTAAGTTTTTTTAATATGTTACTTTTATTTAATCTATTATTCCTAAAAAAAAAAGTTAACAAAATTTTGATGGTATCTCCCCTTAAATTAGGAGCTTCTTTCATCAGCTATCCCTTTTACTTGGTCTTTAAAACATATTCAATTGGTCTTTAAGTTTTATTTAGATTATTGTTTTTAAAGAAATTCAACTAGCTTTTAAGTTTTTTTTTTAAATATAGTTACTTTCTTTTAATCTATTATTCCTACAAACAATTTTAACAAAATTTCGATAGCATTTCCCCTTAAATTAGGAGCTTCCATCATTAGATATTTCAGCCAATTCAACAATTATAGATATTGTTATAAAGATCAACAACAGAATCGATATAGTGAAACAGTTACATTTTAATAATTACATATAATTCACATAATCCTAAAAACCATTCTATTGAGCATCCCCTTATAACTCTACAACATGCATCCTGCAATCTCCACAAACACAAAGAATCCCACAACAAACAATGCAAACAAGTTAGGGAAGGACCTCTATGCCCTTCCCCCAATAATGCAATTCCCATTTTCTACAACTCTATTCTAGAAAACATAAGCCTCTATATGTCCTACATATATATTAAACCATTAAACGATACAAATAACAAGGATTTAGTTACTAACCTCTATAACAGTTAAAAAACTACAAAATGTGGAAAAGCTCTGTTCCAACAAAATCCAATCCTGAAAATCCAATATGATAAATTTAAATCAACACATTTATATACATAGAAAACATAAAATAACATAAAGAATAAGAATGAAAAATCGATCCCAAAATTGATAATCACCGTCACCCTTAAATAAAACTCCTACATCAACAAATTAACAACAATAACTACTCCCCAATGCAACAAAAGAAAACACTATGGGCACCCATAAATGAACGGAAAAAGTAAACTAAATAAAAAAACTAAACCGATTAAAATGCTCACCAAAGCCTTTAGATCGTAATGGTGGCCTCTGTTTCGAAAGCTTTGGCGCAAGCAATAAAAAGCATAGTGGTGGTGATGCTTAGAGAGATAGGGGGTTTAGAGTGAGGAGGAAAAAGACTTATGGCAGGGATATAAACATTGTTTACCAACGGATAACTGATTAGTGAAATGGTGTGTTTCAATTTGCTTTAATTACCGACGAGTTTACCGATGGAAAGCTCGAAATACCCAAGTTTGCACCGCAACTTGTGAATTTTCAAAAACTCGTTGGTTCACCCATTGGTAATAATAAATAATAATTAATGATTTTAAAAATAAATACCCATCGATAAACCAGTCGATAATATTTAATAAAAACAATTCAAGAAAATTTTATTAAACACTCGTCAATATACTCATAGGTGATTTAATAAAAAATAAAAAATAAACATAATGTTAAATTCACTTGTCGATTAATCCATCGGTAATATTTAATAAAAATAATTAAAAATAAATTATTACCACTCATTGGTAAAACCATCGATCCATTTAATAATAAATAAAAATAAAACATAATGTTAAATATACCTATCAGTCAACCAATTGGTAATATTTGATAAAAATAATTAAAAAATAAATCATTAAATACCTTCGTACATCAACAGTTTAATTTTAACAAAAAATTCAAAGATAAAATAAAAAAATAATCATCGGTACAACCGTCGAACACTATAGGCCAAGTGGTGTGTGGTGATGCCATTTACCAACAGTTTTAATGATGGGTGTATGGTGCACATTATCAGCAACCACAATTATTTCCAAAAATGTGACATCCATTGGAGATACCGTCGTTTTGTAACCATCGATATTTTTTGTCAGCATCTCGTGTTTTTGGTAGTGGCAAGTCTTGAGCTTTAGAGATTTAGGTGATGGCTAGAATCATAAATATGCCATGCATCTCATTTTAAGTCTTTAAAATTATAAGGTGACAACTTAGAAATATAAACATGATGTGCAAGGCTTGAAATATAAACATGATATACAAGTTCATTTTTAAGTCTTTAAGATTACAAGGTGACAACTTGGAATATAAACATGATATGCACTATGAAATATAAACATGAAGATGGAATACTTGAAACATAACCATGAATGCAAATCCATTTTTATATCTCTTTAGAGGTCAAAAACTCAACTTAAAGAGTGAAACTGCAATCCCATTGATCTTAATAAAATGAAAATGAGCTTTAAGTCCTTCATTCCATGGTTCAAAGAACCTCATTTCTTGGACTCACCATCAAGCTCAAAAACAACAAAGAAACCAAATGAGCATTCTTTCTCTTCCCTTTTTTTTTTGAAACCAAAGATCAAGCCCTAAACCCATGATGGTCATACAACCATCATCAAGAACACTCATCATCAAGCTATGGCTTTGATCAAAGCAACAACAAAAGAACAGAGTAGAAATGAAAAAGAACTCAAGAATAAAATCCTTACCAAGAAGGTTTCTTGGTTGCAAGTGAGAATGCTTGAGCTTTTATGAGGAAAAGAGAAGAAAAATCTTCTCTTGATGAGGGTATGTGTTTGAACCAAGAGAAGATGAAGTAGGAAGAGGATTTTTGTTGTGTTCTTGTGTATGAAAATGGCGAGGTTAGGTGTTTAGGGGTTAATCTATGGAGTGGAGTGGTGGTTTGATATTTGTAACTTGAAGGAAGATCAAGAATGGAGTTTCTTGAAGGTGGAAGAGAAGAGGAAGAAGAGAGCTTAAGTTTAGAGAGAGCAAGAGTATTTTTTGATACAATCTTGGTGGGCAAGACTTCACCGAAAAAGTAGATAGTAAGAATGAGGGTGTGTGAGAGTGTGAATGTTTGAAAAAATCAACATATGAGAGAAGGAACGAGAGAAGGCCATTGGTGACATTGTTGGGTTTGGGGGGAAATTTTCATTTCATTTGAGTGTAGGGATTAGGATTTTTGGGTAATTTTAATTAGGGGATTAGTTAGGAATTGATAATTTGGTGTTAGGAGTTGTAATTAAGGCTTTTAAGACAAGGTCAAGGAGTTGTATTGCAAGTTTAGTTGGGCTAAGTTTGATTACTTTGAAATTCAAACCTCAACATGTTCTTAATCTTTAGGAAAGAAAGAAAAGAAAGTACTTTTGTCCCCTACTTTTTACTTTTTGGTCTCATGAGTCATCTTTGAATAAAAATGGAATTAAACTTTCCCTAGGCAACCTTGGGCCCTATAACGCCCCGATTTTTTTCCTTTCGTGTAAAATTACCAAAATACCCTAGGTAATTTTCGCATGAGATTTGAGGTTGAATAATCCTTAATTAGGAATTTTAACATTAGGGTAACATTATATGAGGCTTGGATAGCAATTTGTGCAAAAATCGCAAATCCTGATTTTTCATGTGCAAAATGACCAAAATGCCCCTGAGGTCATTTTTGCTCGGAAATGAAGATAGCCAATCTCGGCTATCCTTAAGGGTTAGTTTATGTTTGAAGGGAATTATTTATGATATGTTGATGTTAAGGTGGAAATCTCAACTCCCTTTTCCGTACGTAAAATTATCAAATTACCCCTATGGTAATTTAACACAAGATTGAGTAATCTTTGAACCTAATAATCACCGGAAGTTTACAATGTTTGTTACAAGTACTATGTAATATATGGAAATATTCAAGTGATTTCAGGGAGTTTTTATGTGAAATGACTTCTTTACCCTAGTTAGTGCTTAATAAGTTCACTTAAGTAATTAAGGCAATATTAGGGTCTAATTCATTTCAAATTAATTTCATTCACTAATCTTGGGTTAAAAATAATTACTTGAGGTAATTAGAGCCTAAGAATTGCTTAGGAAAAATTTAATTTCCTTTCTTAATTACAAGGACTCATATAAACTCAATAATGTTAAGATTAAGGTAAATCTAGTATATTTTCTTTCTTTGTCTTAAGATTAGGACTTGTGTTAGTAATTGATTTTCAACTCAATTAAGATTAACTCCATTACTAGTATAAGATTACTTTTTTACCTTGTCTTGGTAAATCCTAAACACTTGATTTTTTATCATTTACACTAAATTACCAATTCATAATTCACTACCTAATTAAATATTCTATCCTACATGTCCCACCACTTATCAAGAATCAAAATTGTCTCCCATTATTCCCAAACAAAGCCGCGGCCTCCATACCTCCATCATCCTCATATTTTATTTTTCTTTCAAGTAATGATACACACAAACATATAATTACCTTCCCATTTGCTTTTTTGGAGTTGTATTGCTCAAGATTCCTCAAAAAATTCTCTAATTCTCTCAAGAACTCTAAGCTTTCTTCTTCTTCCTCCTGCATCTCCAAGAGACTCCATTCTTGACATTCATCCAAGTTCTCAACCTCAAACTAACACATCTCCACCATAGATCAATTGCTAAACACCTAAACTTTCCATTTCCAAATACAAGAACACAAGAAAAATCCTTCCTCCATTCTAATTCCCTTGGCCGAAATCATCACCATCATTAGGAGCAGATTTTCTTCTTTTTACTTCATAAAAGATCTAGCTTTCTCTTTTGAAAACAAGAAACAACTTGGTAGGGATTTTATTTCATGTTCTTTTTCTTGTTCTTTCCTTTAAATTTTGGTTTTTATGGCTTGATGATGAGGAATCATGGTGGTGGTTGTGAATCCATCATATAATAGACCTCTAAAGCTCAAGGTTTAGTTTTTGTTGTCAAAAGATTAATGGAATAATTGCTAATTTTCTTTAAATTGATTCTTTTTGAGCTTAATGATGAGTTCAAGAAATAACGCTCTTGGAACCATGGTAATAAGAACTCTAAAGCTCACTTCCTTTTTGTTAAGATTATCTAGAGTCAAAGAGTTTCATTCTCTAAAGATCTTGAGTTTTGAGCTTAACATGATATAAAAATGAACGTGTATCCATGCTTATGTTTCAAGCTCTTGCATATCATGTTTAAATTCCAAGCCTTGCATAATTATGTTTATATTTCAAGTAATCACCTTAATTCTTGAAGATAATAATATGGACTTGCATATCATGTTAAAATTTCCAAGTTTTACATATCATGTTTAAATTTCAAGTCATCACCTTAAGTCATAAAGATAAGAAAATGGACTTGCATATTATGTTTATATTTCAACCCTTGCATATCATATTTATATTTTCAAGTTATCACCTTATAATAACTAAGATTAAGAATGAGATTGCATGACATGTTTATGATTCTAATTATCACCTAAATCTCTAAAGCTCAAGACTTGCTCCTTTTATCTTAAATGGAAATTTTGACCATGGACATACTTTCAACTTATGATTTCGGCCTTATGATGATGATAGGCCTAGAGTGAGTTTTATTTTATGTTAAGGCTCAAAAGTGTATCTTGGAATCTTTGCAAGCATTAGAAACTCGAACAATTGTAAAAATGTGATTGTTATGTATGAAACCTCATTGGCAAAAATTTTAGTGTTTGCCACTAACTTGAGGAGTATTATGTATGTTCCCAAAGGGGATAAAAAGGTTTCATGTGTTTTCAATGTCTTGAAATAATTTTAAGAAAAACTAGTAAGTAGAAATTATTTATGATGCAATTTTCCAAGTTCTTAGAAATTAAAACAATGGTTTCTGATTTTCTTTTATAAATTTTGTAACATGGTGTTTGGAATGGCTTAGAGGGGTGAAAATTATTATTAGTTGTTGTAAAAATCATTTTTGACACATTAGGCAAGACTAGTAACTAGAAATGTGTAAAATTGCAATTTTTGAAAGCTTCTAGAGATGAGAATTTTGGCTACTGATTGGGATTATTTGTTCATGTATGATGCTATTTGGGATTTTCTATTTGTGTAAGAATTGCTAATAATTAATGCAATAATTATTTTTAGCACTTGGGGAAAAACTAGTAACTAAAAAGGATTAAAAATGTGTTTTCTAGAGCACTTAGGAATAGGAATTATGGTTTCTGTTCCAGCATGTATATATTCTGTTTGACACCATGTATGTAGGTAAGGATCACTAATAATTAGTGTGGGAATTAATTTTAGCATCTTAGAAAAAGCCGATAATTAAAAATGGTCAAAAACACAATCTCTAGAACTCTTAAGATTTAATTTTCTAACATTGCCCAATGTTGTTTGGTACCATTCATAAGGTTAAAAGTTAGTGAAAATTATTTTCATAGCCATTGTTGGTCTTTCAAATGCATAAAAGAATTATTTCAAGTGTTAGATTAGATCGATTTGTAGTTTCAACCCGTTCAAGGGCTAATGAGTAATTACTGACAACTTGAGGTTGAAAACAAGAATTGTATTTGTGATGACCTTTAGTGCTTTATGTATATCTTGTTGAAGCATAACATGTGCATTAGCTAACCCGGTCCTTGATTCCGGTATCCTCAGGAGCATGTTTACCTTTCAATAAAATGTTAATAATAGCATGCCTATGCGAATTACGTTACGATGAATTGCAATTATGATTGAGATATTTGAGATGCATAGTTGATGTGTTCTATGAGTATGAAATGTGAATTCATAAGTTATAATGACATAATTAAAAGCCAAGGTTGGACCCTAATTAACATGCTAAAATTAAGGTGACATAAGACACATAGAAATGATCATCTAGACTCCAAGAATTAATGGTTAGGAGAGGTGATCCAATAAGGACCCTTTAGACTCCAGGAATTAATGGTTATGAAAGGTGATCCTATGCCCCTTATCCTGCACTTTGGGAGTCAGAAATTTAGCTTATCAAAAGGATAAGTATGAACTAGTGATGACTAGTTTAGGTATAAGCTCATAACCTATAACTCTCAAGAGGAAAAAGATCTAGGGCGGCCGCCAAGGAAAAAAGAATAAGAAATTTAAGTTACCTAAAAGAATAATGAGGTGAAATCATGTTAGAAGGATTTATGTTCTTTATGTCATATACATTGGTTGTAATTTCTATGATAAATGGCATATGACATTGACATGCATTCATGATATAGTATGATGCATCCATCAATTAAGATTTATGCTAAAAGATACGGACCTCAATAATGGCATTTAAAACTTAATGAAAGAACCTTATATATGCTCACATTTTCATAATGAAACTTGAGGTTCCTGAGGACGATGATGATGACACACATATTAGGAGGTGAAAACTATCCTGAGATTCTTCATAAGTTTCTCATTCCCCCTTCTTTTCTTTCCATCTCGTCTTCAAAGGTAGATGGCGACGTTCGTGATCTATGTTGATGCTCCCACGTGGGAAATGCACTTTGACCCAATTCAACGATTGTATCATTTTATAGGTCATTGTGTAGCTCGTTTGTACGTTTTTATGGATTGTCCCTTCGCGCACCTCATTTCTAGCAATTAGTTCTCCCTCCAGCCCCATTTCAGATGACCTTGCCTTCGAGCATACACATCTGCATACTGGCAGTTTCCATATGCTCACTCTATTGCATCGTGTTTCAAGTTTTCCCTAATTACATACCCCGCTCACCATCTCATTCTACTAGGTCATGGTCAAACCTATCAGAGGATCCACCCTCCTCACTATTAGTCCTCCCTGTTATTCCTATGGAGGTAGGAGGTGATAGTGATAAAGAGACTATTATCATGCAATTGATAAGAGGAGCTAAGCCCATAGAGGCACTACCCATCCTCGCTGAGGTGCCTATGTTCGACCGCGGACGTCTTGCCACATGAGACGAGTTGATCCGTTGATTCTACTCTAGGCGCTTTGAGCAAGAGTAGTGAGAGAAGGGATCTTATGCTAGTGTATTTTGCATTCATTTACATATTATTTGTCTTGGATTACTATACTTGATTTAACCTTTGTTGGTAGTGTAATGTTTGTATGTTTTGGTGCATGATGCGAAACGATCAGTATTTATATTGGTAATATTATAATATATGGGTGTTGTAATTTATAGGTACCATGATTTGTTTTTATCCTTTCTTTTTCATATGCGAGGTGAATAACATTAACTATTTAGTATGCGTGGCTCATATTTTTTATATCTATAAGAAAAAATAAACTTTCCCCTATTTTTATTAAAGTATTTTCAAGAGTTTAAAATTAAAACTGGAACAAAGGAGTAATGACTAATAATTAACTTAAATGCATCCTAGGCATGATAGGTTAAATATTAGGGTGTTACAAGCCCTAATTAACCTCAAATAATTATTTGGACTCAAAATTAATTAATAAAAATAATTTATCTTTAATTAGAGCCTAATATTGTTTATATTTTCTTAATTACTTTAATTAGGCTTAATTAATACTAACTAAGGCTAAAATGGTAATTTTATAAAAACTCTGGACTTCCCAAGACCATCCAGATATCACATATACCCTTTAATCGGCATTTCCAACTCCTGATTGATGGGGTCTAGTTGTCACTTAATCCTGCATTGAATTACCTTAAAGGCATTTTGGTAATTTTACATATGGAAAAAACCAGGAATTGAGATTTTCACATCCATTTTCATCCAAAACACATCTAGTCTCCTTCAAATGTAAAACTAACCCCTTGAGGATAGCCTGAACTGGTTGTCCTTAATTTTAAGGTGAAAATGACTCCAGGCATTTTGGTCATTTTTCACAGGAAAGTTGGGTATTGTGATTTTCACACAGATTGCTATCTAAACCTCATATAACCTTATCCTAACATTAAAATACCCCATTGAGGATGGCCTCATCAGCCCTGAATTCTTGCAAAAATGATCATAGGGGCATTTTGATCATTTGCACGGCAAAAAATCAGGTCATTACAAGAGTAGTCACTATTTCTTCCAAGTTCTCTGTGTTTAGTGTTTCTTTATGTCTCCACTTTTAGATAGAAAGAATGATTGTCAATCACTGTTCTTTTTCATTCTCTTTAGGTAACCTAACCCAATCTCTTTACTATTAATATGACTATTATCACATTTGTCATATTTAGGATCATATTGATCATTAGGATGTAGGGATTTAATTGTTATTTATATTATTTCATATGTAAAATTCCTATAAGTAGCTAATATCAAGTCGCAGAAAGGCTTCCAAGAAGGGAGCATATGTTATAGAACTCGTGTTTATACTATTTGATATATAAAATTACTACAAGTGGTATCAAAGATACGAAAGGGTTTTCACTAAAGAGGGAGCACGTGTGATGGATCTCGCACTTAAAGAAAGTAATGTTAGAATTTCAAGTATGAGGGTGAAGTTCCACATTGTTTGAAAATGAACTAAGTGAATAGTATATAAATGGGAGGATACATGTACTCATTGTCTTAAGATTTTGGGATATAATATGTGTTAGCTCCAGAACCTTAGGAAGCATTAATGCAATATGTTTTGAGTGACAAAAAAACTAATTCAAAGAAAATATTTGAAGAATGACTAATGTCTACCTTGAGTTTCTTGACAAAGTACACAGGTATTTCTAGATTGCATAGATTAAAACAAGAATAATTTCACTTTGCATGTGTAAACATGATTTATCTCACATGAAGAGATTGAACCTAAAAGAAAATGAACATTATATCGTGCAAAGTACGTATACATGCCTACGAATCAAAGGATATCATATCAAGAGCAAGAAACCAAGGCAAGGTCTTCAGAAAGTAGCTAGACATCAGCAAGTATGCTTAACATGAAGATATCAAGGAAGCTCTTGAAAACAATGTGCTGCAAAATATTAATCATCATGGTCGCAAATCTTTCAAAATCATAAAGCTTGGATTGAAGGAAGATCAAATAATCATCAAGGAACTGATTCCACACTTCAGAAAATTCACTTCAGTGTAGCATTAAATGCTACTAAAAAGGAGGGAAATTTGAATTTTTGAAATTCAAATTTAAAGTCAAACCTAGTTTCAAACTAGTGGGTCATCTATCTCTGCCAACTTGATTGATTAACTCAGCTTCTAGAAGAAAGAGTTCAGAAAGTAAGAGAAGTGGGATGTATTTAGGAAGGCATTAATAGGGTGGTCCTGCTGGAGTGCATGCAACTAACCTCTACCTAAGCTAGTCATGCTAGGTTGTACTCCTTATTGATGCACTCCAACTCTGATGTGCTTGGTGACAACCTTTGCTAGGTTTAAAATAGCCCGCTAGAGGCTTCATGTGCAACTTGGTCCTGATTGACACAGTGTTGTTATGGTGGCATAGCTTACTCAAGAGGAAGGGGAAAAGGGATAGAACATTGGATCAAGAGTTCTAAGCAATGACAGAGACTCTTATTGAACTTAAACATGACTGACTTTTCTTAAAGGCCTCAAATAGCATCACATCAATGCAAATAGTTGCAGTTCCATTTACATAAATGCCATGCCATTTGTGGACACTTCCTCTAGTGCCATGCTAGGAAACCTATGGCTCTGATACCACTTCTGTCACGACCCGATCTGGGAACGTGGTTGGCATATGAGGACTGGGTCCCCACATAAGCCTTATAAGTAATGTGACTTATTGAATGCATGAAATAACATGATTTTCATAATTAAACATGATTTCTTTTAAATCAATAATCAATTTCTCTCTTCAAAACATAATATTCGAATTCATAAAACTAGAATATTTTTGTGTACATAGCTCTAAAAACATCTTAATCAAATCTGTTATTCCTAAAACATAAATTGTTTCATTTCATGAAATTAATTGTCATTTGGAAATTTGTTTAATACTTAAAAGTTGAACCATGAGTACATATTTAGCTCGTTACATATATTCTATAATGTACATCACAAAACAAAGCTTGAAATCTGAAAACATATAAGGATGTTCATAAGTAAAATAAATACATAATCTTAAATTACAATGCATGGTAAAATTCTGCATACACAACTACTGGAGTACTCTACTCTAACATAATTCTAGACTAAGCGTTAGTGTAAGGCAAAGCCCACCACTAGGGCAGATGCTGGCACTGAGTCAGTGATTGAGCGAATATTGAACCTACAACTATAAGGAGGAAGGGAGATGGGTGAGTCATCAGACTTAATGAGTGGATTCTCACCATCACCCTTATGGGACAACCAATAGGATATATATAAATAATATATATGCATAACAAAACCATTTGATATTTACAAACTTAGATACATAAAAAAAAAAAACCTCTAAATTCATGAATCCATAGGATAGCTTTTCTAACTTCATAGTCCATCATGAAATCATTTGGAACTTATAGTGTGGTAAATACTAGAGAAACAGTAATCTCTGGATATATATACATAATATAACAATAAATAATCTCTAAAATTACTTTGATCTCCATGGTACCTCATGAGGTCCCATATTGGACACCTAAGTAAGATTCATCCTCTGAATACTCTAGGGGCGAGATTGTCTTCTGGAGGACAACTTGGTACCAAGGCTAACGATCCCTCAAAGTCGTTAACTCATATTCTGTTTCTCTATAATTACAGTCCAAAACTAGTTTGTACATAAATAAATCTAAATACTCTTAAAACTCTTAACACTAAAAACTCTAAAAGCTCTGGATTTGTATAACTCTAACAATATGACTTGAGCATCACTCTGGCTATGAAATCATGCCCAATGAATCACACTAAGCTCCACATAAAATTGAAAGTCTAAAAACGTGTTTGACAACTTTGGAAACTTGCTAAATCATGTGTTTTCCACTGAATCTCTTCAAGAACATATAAAATATTTTCATGGTACACAACAATCCAAATCATGGTCCTATAGTTTTCTTAAAACACATTTCTTTCATTCTATCATCATAAATCATAAGTTTTTGGTAGCTTGACATAACATGTAAAATCATATTCTATACATATTTTCATCTATAATTTCATGTTTAAAAATCATAATGCATAAAACATACTCCTAATAATTGAAAATAAGGCCATAAGTTCAAGCCCATTCACCTTGAAGGGTGAGATATCATCACCACTTGATCTTGGGAGCTAGGAATGGCATCAACAACTACCATAGAATCACAAACAACTCATGAACATTTCATAAACACACTAGGGTAGCTCTAAGACATTAGGGGACTACCCAAACTTGATAACAACTAAGAACATAAACACCCCAACTCATGAACGTAGAGGAATGAAGAAAGAAGCACAAACCATGAAAAATCCCATACCTTGGAGCTTGGAAAAGGTGGGATTGAGAAGGATAAGAGTTAAGGGTGGAAAAGAGAGTGGGAGCTTAGGGTTTTCACATTTTTAGGGTAAAAACATGTATGGAAAGGTATTTATAGAGGTGAGGTTTCACTTGAACAAAACTATATTGTTCTGCATTGTTCTGTTGAGAAGGTACCACAATAGTAGTTGGTAGATATCGGGCACACACATGACCACTATAGCAGTCCTAGACCACTATAGCGGTCTCTAAAGCCCTTCCTTATAAAACCAATAGCCTGACCACTATAGTGATCCTCAACTGCTATAGCGGTCTCAGACATGACTCTTCTACATTTTCCTGACTTTATGGTTTCGAGGCCTTCACAACAACGGGTAGGCCTCGGGAATCCTAAGGTTCTATTGAACTTGTCTAGTTACACATGGACCCAAGGCATTACACAAGCAAACCCAATACCAACCAATTGGCAGAGGCTAGACTCGATGCTAACATCCTTCTTCCAAATGAGGATGAGATTAAGGCCCAAGTGGTTGGCGGGCCTTACAAGAGTCATATATATGGGATAAGGTACTACATCGATAGTAGGTCCTATCCTCTCTCACTAGGTCACTGCGGGGAAAACGCCTTGCGGAAACATGTGTGTGCCCTAAACAAAGAGCTCCAACATTAGGCACGGCTTCTCCAGAGGCTCCAGAGTAGGCAGGGCAGGAGTGGCGATTAAGCAACAATAGGAGAAGGCTAAGAAAAATAAAGATAAATTCAAGAAGATAAAGAAGAAAACGAAGGCCGATATGATGATGAAATTCTTCAAGATGTGTGCATCAGGATCTTGCAACAAGCATCCCTCCTAACAACCACCTAGCAACCTCTCCCGCCTATCCTGAGGCCTCCTCATTTGATGATGATGATGACGAGGAGGACTTTAACTATTTTTTTATTTATATTATTCTATGGATATTTTTATATTTATCACACTTTTGATTTGTAGTTATTTTATTATGATATCTTGACTATTATTATTGTTTATTTCATTACTTTGTTTATTTACCATTTCATCACTTCCTTGTTTCATATCATTCTATTTTAAAATTAAATAATTATATAAACAAAAATTAAATGAATAAATATCAAATAATAAGATAATTCATTCAAACATTTAACATATGGCAATTAAATTGCTCTAAATAAATTAAAAATAAAAAATTGCTGACGATTTGCACACATTTATAATATATCAATCGCAAAAATATTTCAATCACAAAAAAAAAACTAAAAACCTATTAGTAAAGCCCATTAGTAATAATAAATAAAATAATTTTTTTTAACTCATCAATAAAATTTACAAAACTCATTAGTAATATTAATTTAATGGCGACCAAATTGATGATTTTTTTATAATATTATTGAGATTTTTATTTTTCTTTCCGTTGGCAAACCGTTAGAATTTTCTAATGGTCAACATACTCGTCGTAATTATCTACCAACCAATGAAAAACTGACATCTTGTGTATCTTGATAAACCCATCTATAAATAATAACCGTCATACACCTACAGCATACTCGTTCAGTAACCCACACATTTTGTAGTGTATTTGGAAATATGATAGAATTCGCAGGAGTGAAAAGAACTAGAAAAACAAGTTTTTCTCAGTAGGAAACTAAAGTGGAATTGATAACATTTCAATCACTTCAAGTTTATTATGAAAAAGTGAGCATGACATAAATATTCAATTTTAGAGTTAAAAATATCCTTTAGTTGAAGTGGATAATTTTTAAACATAGCATTTTTGATAAACGCCATACATAAAATCATCACAATTCAAATCTCATGACAACATTGATCTCATCATCATATAACATAATTATTTATACATATAGCATCTTTTAACTTTTGCACCTTTATCATCTTTAACTTTAATATTGTACATAACCAAGGGCTTTCTATCCACCTGCATTATGACATACATACCTACTACCACTGGAACATATGGATATGAGCTCATTCTAGAACCTAACAAGGTTCACCATACTTGCCTTAGGATCATCCTTGTAAGCAAGGGTAAATAAGGTGGGTCATCACACTTACCTTTAGGATATTCCCCATAGTGTTTTTTAAATATTATTCATTCTTAACTATTCAATTACAATTATTAACACTATGAGAAATAAATCAATGCATAGAAAAATCACATTACTATAATGGAAATTTCACATAATTAACTTTCAATCTGTGATTGCATAATGAAAAAATACATGCTAATATTTTTATTCATTGGGTAGGTACCCATGAAAGAGATGTGTCACTTGGAACTGCTTAGAAACTTGATCTTTCCTTGGTCAGAATGTTCTCCTAAGCATACTTTTAGAAATACATATTTATCATCATACTTTCACAAACATTTTTAAAATAATCATTAAAGCATTAATAGAATTAAGATGCAACTTATAATTTAGTCATATGAAAAGTTACATGGTCAAATATATATATATATATATATATATATATATACACACACACAAACATGTGCAAATAAAAATTTAATTTAAAAACACCATTAAAATAGATCAGGCACACTAATTTTGATCAAAAGCACAAGTTTACAAAAACATTATGATTCCAAACTTTATTCTTAGATTACTCAAGAACCCTTTCACATTTCAAGAACACATATGAACAAAATAACATTAGAACTATTAATCATGAAAATCTCATGAATCAAAGTAAGAATCATAGCATAAAACACAAGAATACATAAGAACATCAACATAAAAGACTAAAACTTTCATTCTCTCATCCAAGTTCACCTTTAGAGTTCATGACTCAAAAGATCCTTCCATTGACTTCATAGAGAAATCATGAAGAACTACTCCTAATCGTCCTGCTAATCTACCTCTTATGAAGAATAAAAATCAACTTAAAAAACCTGCTTTACTTTTACGGCCTAACTTTAAGAGTGAGAAGAAAGAACTCAACTAGTGAGTGATGCAAGGAATGGAATGAGAGTTTTGGCTTTATATAGGAATATAGGCGTGAGGGAGGGGGTGAATTTAGCTTCGTTTGATGAGCAAATTGATGGCTAATGATGGAGATGTTTTAGGAGTTACAACCTTTGATTTTGTTGGGAAAAATGCTGCTTCCCTTTCTTGAGAACCACCCTAAACGAGAAATAAAATAGAAACACAATCACAACACAAGAATTTAATATGGAAAACTCCAAAACAAGAAAAACCAGCCGCTGCCAACGACAACCAAACAATATCACTATGTGAAAATTATTACAACACATAACTTATCTCTTAAACACCCACACCCCCAGTACACCTACACTATCCAATGCCAATATGTGAACTACACCTCACAACACTCAAAGAAAAGAGTATAGAGGAAGAAAGAAAGTCAATACAAGTTTAAAGTGTTTTTGACTGGTGCAAATTGAAATAGAGAACTTGGGCTCATATTTATAACCTTGGCAACCCCTTTCTATTCCAATTCTAAGCAATGTGGGACCTTTTCCCAAAGCAATTTCAATCAAAACTCTCCACCTTGATTGAAATAAACACAGGTTCAGCTTTTATTGTCAACATGACAATCCCTTATTGTCATTGTCTATCCTGATAATCATAGTTCAAAGAACTATCATACTTCACCATAAAAAGTATGCTCACTTGGAAATTACTCCAAGCATTTCACCAACCTATCAAAACCATGCTAAAAAGTTATAGTGCAACTTCCATGTTGGCTTTTCCTGGAAGTTCTTTAGCTATTAACATAACCCCATTACATACCCTGCATCTCAATGTGAACCAATGCCCGTGTGCAATTTTGGATCCACTAGCAACAACTTATCCTTTTCCATGATAGCGCGGTAATGCCATGAGGATACTGGGGTTTTAATTACCTACTTTTAATTCTAATTTACTTATTATAATAAAATAAATAAATAAATAATGCATGCATGGGATATATTTCGGTCATGTAGTGTGGTTTGGGCTTATTTTTTGTTCAAATTAGAAAGAAGATTGGGCTTAAAGTGCAAAACAGGTCTTTTACTATTTTCCAACAAAAATCGATTTTTGTTCTCAACATGACCTAACAAGACAAAACATATTTGGCTCTCATCTCATAGGCTAGCTCGGCACCTTTCAACATGCATTGGGCCTAAATCATCAACCTTCAAAAATCATGTGGGCTAAAGCTCAATCACACATTTGAAAGATACCCCTCCCCAAAAAAAGTGAAATGAATCGAATAATAATGGGTTTAACTAGATCATTCCAGGTTAAGACCAAACATCATGAAAATGACATGGCCGAAATAGATGAGATAGTGTTTCCATTTATTCACCAAAATATATGAATGCTTTGAAGCCATAATGGCTTTTCCTTGATATCTAACATAATGATTCAAAGGATCCTTGAAGAATGATAAGGTAGACGAAGAATTATTAGAAAAAACTTTCACAAGATGTTCGATTTTTGCATAGAAATATATTCGCTCAAAAATAACAATGAAAGATTTTAATCATAAATAAGAGGATTTCTTACCTAGAAAAAGGTAGATGGATTCGTATTCACATACATTAAAATTATAGAGGAACAAGAGAATTCTTGAATTACTTGTTGAAAAAGTAGAAATAAGTTTTTTCTTTTTATATAGTAATAAGATTGTTCTAATTACAATATAATACTCATAAATAAACAATTTTAATAAATGAAAGAAGAGGGATCTCTTACCCAATATCAAGGATTTTGCACCAAGATATCCAGATGAATAGGATAGGGTATTAGTAATTATATTTATCACAAATATCTATTAATTGGTTTGAATATGCTAGTGGTTCTTGTAAAAATGAGGAATTTTGATTTTGGTCGAAAAATTGTTTGGCTTTAGTTCAAATATTTTTAAAACTGTTTGGTTTCAATCACTACCTCGATACGGTTGTTAGTTATCATATATGATTGAATGACCTGACAATCTATTAGCCAATTCAAAATTTAACATAAAAAGTTCAACTATAGGAACTAAAACCAATTAGTTTTAAAAAAATTTTGGCTGAAACTAAACAAATATATTTTTAGGAACCAAAATAAAATTGGTTTATTTTTCAGGGGCC
Organism: Dalbergia oliveri; assembly: GCA_030441495.1. Classification (NCBI taxonomy): domain Eukaryota; kingdom Viridiplantae; phylum Streptophyta; class Magnoliopsida; order Fabales; family Fabaceae; genus Dalbergia; species Dalbergia oliveri. Next base: position 24,191,508 of record JAMLFY010000012.1, on the reverse strand, counting down.
ACAAAACATATTTAAGCCTTATAAATTTTTATTATTTAAAATTATAATTTGTATTAAATATAATTTATTATTTATTTTAATTTTCAATAATTATTATTAATTTAATCAAATATTAAAATTTAAAAATATATAATGCTCTATTTCTTTTAAAATTTAATAGTCCTTGCTTGTATTTTTCATCACATATTTTATATATATATATAATAAAATTATATTAAATGATAATTTTATTAGTTGTTTAAATTTGATGGGGTAGAATGCAATTTGAACAAGAATAAGGTGGAGTGCAATTTTGTCAAACCTCAAGAATAGTTTGATAATTTATTCAAACCTATAACAGATGTTAATTATTTTCCTTACCCAAAAAAAGAAAAAAAAATAGCAAGTTCGATTGAGAACAAGTATTAACGGCACTATATTTTACAGAAGACTTGCAGTTCAAGCCAAACTTGAGACAATTAACAACCCACATATAATTGAAATTGAGAAATCTTGCATCATGCATCTGAAGGACATTTAATGTGTGCACAAATACTACAACACTCATCTTAACTTGTAATGCTTAAAAATTGTATAGAAAACCTAAAATGAGTGGTTGTGGATACTTGTGGAGTACACATTCAATGTGTTCGAGCAACATGCAAGAAATTATCTTTGGAATCTCTCGTCTCAACCAAATAACACAATTTGTTTGAACCTTGGTATGCTTTTCATCACACGCCACAATAGTCATTAATGTTAATACTGTAACCGAAGTTCAATAATCCAAGATGATCAAAGGGCTTATACCGCAATGGGTGATCGTCATCTATCAGCTCTTCAGGTACTTGTAGAATCCCTCTGTAGAAGGCAAACAGACCAAGCGAGTACCTCGTTTCATTCCCATTCATCACAACTTTATGACTAGGCGACTTTATTCTGTTGTTGCTCCAAGCCTGGCAAACAACAAAAGAACTCATCTGCATTTTCACTTTATTATTGGATGATATTTCAGTCTCTTTTTCCCTTTTTTATTTGTAGAAAATAAATGAAATTAAAATTGTATAACCATAAATTTTGTTAAAGTAAGTACTTAGGTAATTATAATTTCTATATATATATTTAGCAAAATAAACACTTCACGTTTAGATGTTTTTTCTTCTTTTTCATGCAGAGGATTTATACAATTAGTTTGCTTTCACTTGAGTTTCTTTTTTTTTTATTAAGTTAAGAAACTTTAGTTTAAGGGTGAGTTTTTTTAATTTTATAAAAGGTATTTTTTTCATTTCAAACAAAAATCAGTTTCTATGTAAAGAGCATTTCTCTGCGGTGCTGGATGAAATACATACTTGTATTTAGATTGATTTATAACCGTTCAAAATGGAGAAGCAAACTTTTAAAGAAGAGAGAAGGTTAAAACGCAGTCACTTTCTTTTATTTTGTCTCATTCACACTTGCATTTTATAAACGGATGGAAATATTATGTCCCTCAAATCGTGTATTACCATATAGAATATAATATTATATATATTGTAATTATTTTAAATATTTTAATTTTTTTATTTTTATCTCCTCCTACGTGATAATATGTAATTGGAGAAATTCTTAGATGCTTTTAGAGCAAAATAAAATATTTGCTCTACTTTATTTATTAATTGACAAATTAGCTATTGTATTAAAAATATAGGAAAAATAAGAGACAATAATAACTTATAAAATTGATATGTCAATTAATAAATATATTAGAGCAAATATTTTCTTTTGCTCTTGATGTACTAAATATTTTTCAACATAATTTATGGGACGAATAGAGATGTGATTTGAGGACTGAAGATCTTCATCCTTTTACAAACACCGTTTTGTACTATTTGGTCTTTTACTTTTATAGAATTTATTTCTACCAATTCAATTTTTACTTAAATTTTAAAAATAATTTTTCAAATAATTTTAAAATTTTGAACCGAAATTGATATGAATAATTTATATAAAAAAATATTTTGTAGTTGAAAAAAAAAACATTTCAGTAAAAAAAAATAAAAATAAAAATAAAACAAACGGTATATAAGTCAATCAAACACGGACAGTAGGTTTATCTCAAAAATTAAAAGTGGAAGTTAATTATCACCATGAGGCCATCGCCAGCCATGACAACAAACGAAGTAGGTGAAGAGAAATCAACATCGATCCAGCTCCCATCCTTTGTCTCCACCATGAGTCCATTGACATGGTTCTGGTGAAGAACTGTTGTGAAGCTCTTGTCAGTGTGAGACACAAAACCCAGTTGAGGCTCGACCTGTTCGGGGGCTTTATGCGCCAAGAACCGGAGCAGATAACTTGTAGACCCTTTGTATACGTCGTAGTACTCTTCCAGACCATAGCTTTCGAATATCATTCTTGCCACCGTTTGATCCAGTTCTTCTGCCATCTTTGCATACTCAAACAAATATTTGCTAGATCGACAACACAATTAGGTTCATAAGAAGTTGAGTGTTAACCATAAAGTCATGAATGAAAAATGATACTTGTACATAACTTTTTTTCGATGTATGTCCATCGACACAAGAGAATGCATTAATGATGAAAATAATTATATATTTGGTTATGAATATATGATCACGTAAGAATTAATTCAAAAGCAACAAATAATATTGGTATGTACCAGAATTGATCATTTCCATTAGGCCACATCTTTTGAGAGAAACTTTGAATCCCTCAAGCGTTGTTGCCTCATCTAAGCCCATGCTTTCATGGAGAGGAATCTTGGGGTGCTGTCCAACGTAGCCTTTCAAAGGCTTGCCCTCATATCTGTTCCCCATTTTGGTTTCTGTTGGGAGATCGAACAGCTCCTTCAGGGAGCTGAATACACCGTTTTGAAGCTCATCAGAAGCTTTATCAAACACAACTACAAAGCACCCATGCTCTTCAAGAGCTTGGCGCACACTCTTGCATGTTGATAACCAGGAATTTGTCCCTGGCTTCAAATCTTCCTTGGAGAAATCAAGAACAGGAAGCATGGGTTGTCCTTCAGAACCCATTATTAGAATGTTATATATCTCTCTTTAATTGTTTCCCTAGCTAGTTTTGAATACCCTCAAAAGGGTGTTGGGAAGTATATATAGAACTGCGGATGGAGCAAGATTTTCCTTTGTTCCCTAGGAATTAATCTCTAACATCCGCCAACTGTATTAAATTGCGGTTGCGGTTGCAAATAATGCAGCCGTCACAACGCACATTGCTGATGCAGTGTTAAATTTTTGCATGTCTACAAATTGAAAATAAACCCATTGCGACTGTTGCGGCCTTAATGCAATTCGTCACTGTGCGGTCCTAATACAGCTACTTTGCGGTCACATTACGATCAATTTATGTGAAAATGAGTCACACCACAACTGTGGTCTATGCGGTTGAGTTGGGATCGCAACCGCAATATTACAGCCACATCACGTGAGGCTATCCGTAATTTAAAACCCAGCAACAACCAAATTAATTGAGAAAAATGAAATTATTTCATAGATGCAAATTATTTGTGAAAAATTAAATAAAAAAAAAGACCCAATACACAAAGATCTCCCACCACTAAAAAAAAAAAAAAGTATTTTTAACAGTTTTAGATATTTAAAGTGTTAATAAAAATATTGTCAAGAAAAATAGTTTTGACGTAAAGTAACCCTTAAAAATGCTTATAAAGTTTTAACAACAATTATTACAAGTCTTTTTTTTTTTTTCTTGGTTGTGTGTCTGGTGGTGTCTGAGGAGGGTAGATGTAAGCAGTTTATCCCTGTTTTGTGGATAAGTTTTTAGAATTTGAACCTATGACCTCTAAGTCATAAGACATCAACTTTATCATTATGTTAAGGCTTACCGTCTATTTATGGAAAATAAAATCAAATTAGATTAAATTTAAAATTATTATAAACTACCAAATTTTTTACTATTTCACACAAAAAACCATCTAACATAGGACAAAAATATGCATTGCGGTCCTAAATGTGTAGATATTCGGATCCTTACGATCAATCAACCAACTTAAACAAACATTTTTCGAAGGGAATCAAACAATCTTCATTCGGTATTGTTTAATCAATCAACTTATATTAAGCCAAACCAATCCAAGACCACATAAATAATTCTGTGTTTATGAATTCTAATATGGGTCCACACAATCAATCAATGATATCAGTTAATATTAGTCTTCGCATATGCCAGTATTATTAACCTTATCTTTTTTTGTAGTTCCCAAATACCATGTCCTTTTGCCAACACCGACACTCCTTGCTTCGCCTGTCAGTGTCACCTTCCCTGCATTCCTCAAGGCCTCTCAGGTGCGCATTCCGTTTGCCAAGAGACTCTGAAGGGGTGTTGGCAACAAATTTCACTAAGTTTCAAAAGGATAAAAGCCATAATAAATGAAGTTTGATTGTCAAAGCATTTATGCTCTTGATGACAATAATGCGTGATGAATGTTCGACATGTCAAAGTTAGTCAAGACAGATGAAATATGACTCTCAAAGAGATGCAAATCAGCGTTGACAAAACTTCAAGTTTGACAATCGACAAGTTGAAGAGGGTGTTTGTCAATTGGGATGGAGTTTGAATCTCCAAGGTCGCAAGCCAAAAATGGCAAGATTTTCAAATTTGAGTGCGATAGGTCTAAGTTAATATTTGTCATTCATGACTTAGAAAATTTTGAGGGTCTTGAGAAGATTGCCACAGTGATCATTAGTAGGAGACAGATGTTATTGGTCACAATGGTTAACAGTTGTAAGCTATTTTTAGCTGTTATATATTGACAAAAGCACATTAAAGACACACGTGATGAAGTGGTAACCATTCAACAATGAAGACATATGACAAAGAAAGAATTTGTCAAAGACACGTGGATAACATCCAATAATGCAACCAAGATAAGTGTTACAACCTCAAAGTCCTAGGATGTCTATAAATTGTAATTCTGCATATTTGTAAAAATGTTCGAATTTTTACTCACATACTCACTCTCAAAAAGTCGCCCTGACTACGAAACGAGTCTACCATCCTATGATAATTGTTCTCAACCCACTTTCTTGCTTTTTCAAGCATAGATTTCCTTTATTTTCTTTGTATTGTCTATACTTTATTACATTTGTCAATCTTGTATCACTCTTCAATATTTCACATTTGCATGTCAACATTCCATACACGACACACAAACCACACTACGCATTTGACTCACATGTTTTAACATTTAGTTCTTTGAAGTGGTGAATCCAAGAGAAGTAACTTTCTGACCCCTAAATTGAAATCTTGAAGAACAAAGATTTGACGTCCAGCTCTCCTGTTTCTCGACGAACACGTTTAAGACGGTTCACCTCCTGTTCAAAGGAAATTGTCGATTATTTGTTGTCAACATAAAATGCTAAAATTTCCAATAAACAAGGAGTTTTTGTCTCCTCATAATTTGCAACTTGTGCATTTTTGGCTCCTGACTTCTGTGATTTCATATCAATTTCCCCCATCTATAAATAACTCATTGTCTAATGCATCTTATTTCGTTCACTCTTACACCACAATATAATTTTTGTGTTGTCCATGACACATTAATTAAGTGAAGCATGGTGTACCATAACCAATCATTTAGCCACACTTACAAAAAAATTGTAGTTAAATTTAGTTTTTAATGCATTTAGCCAAACTTTTATAATTGTGGTTAAATGCCTAGTGTATGATATACTATACTTCACTTGATGTACTATGGCCTTCACTTTTTTTAAAAAATTTTCATTATGTTATTCCATCTTATATATGTGCCACTTATCTGGTCTGTGTTTAGTCACCTTGTAACACCCTAATTTTTAACCTAATACGCTAAAGTCGCATTCTGGTTAATTATTAGTTGTTACCCCTTTGTCTTGGAACTTAATTTATTCTTCTTTAAAATACAAGTAATAAAAATATGGCTAAATTTTTTTTTAACTTTAAAACTAAAATACGAGCCGCGTGTGTGCAGATACCAATTAATACACGTATGACATAGCAATCATATAAACTTTCATCATAGCATATATATGTAAACCATAGTATAACATACACAAATCATATTAACATACCATAACCATAACATAATAGCGATGTCCTATATACATCAGGACACCCTAAGATATTAAACTCAACAATAAGGTTGAACATACACCAGTCCAATGCTAAACATAACAATAACAAAACTAGATGCTTCCACCAATCTCTAATCTGGTAGGTAACGTGACTCCTATGCCCGCGTCTCAAGGAAGATCACGGACAACCACACCATTCATATTTGGAAATGACACAGGAGAAAGAAAAGGAATGAGAACCTTATTAAAGATTCTCGTAGGCTCCCCAACTCTAACACAAGTGTCATTGTTGTCGCCCCAGCCAATTCGGTTTCATTATATGAAGGAAATGTGCATGCTTAAGGTTCAATTTTAAACTTCTCAAAATCCCTTTATCCGAAGTAAGTTTCTTTTAGCATGGGTCTTAATGACATGAATGCAACATGTATTCATGTATGCATGGCAATACCTTAATGAGCATAATTAACACATGTAAATAGCACATATCACATAATTAAATTAACCAATAAAACAATAATGTAACGTATGCATATGCATATTTACTTTATCATGATTGAACTTTCAAGTTCCTTTCTTAATGACCACCATCGTACATCATCACCATAAACCAACCATCTCACCTTGCTCGGCAATGTTCCTGTCATCACCAAAACTCCATCTCACCGATCGCCTAGGATGAGCTCAATCCTAACTAGTCGTCGCTAGATTTAATATGGGGTAATAGAGGGGAAACACATCACTTTCTTATCATGAGTATGCAACTTTCTTGGATCACCTTTCATAACCTTTAATTTAGGAGTCTAGAGGATCATTTTCATTTGTATAATGTCACCTTTAATTCTTAGCATATTATGTTAGGATGCAAGCCATAACCATATCATATGCTTTTCTCATGCTTTTTTGAACATATGCAACTTTACAATATTCCAAGTGAAATTATATCATGCCATATCCATTCAAAAATCAAATAACTAAACATATAAGACCTCAATTTCACATAATCACAACATTAACTAATCTTTCTTAAATTTAATTCTAGATTGTTCTTATAAATAAATTTGTATCTTTATGGCAACACAATAAGTAACTTTTAGATTAGTAGCAAAAATTAGAGAGCTCAATAAATGGATGTCTACTTTTAATAAGATGTATATTTGATGAGTCAAAGTTCTCATGTGAGTTGAAATGGTGAGTCTTGAGCACTAAGTTTATAAAGTGATGACATAATTTTAAACATGCAATGCAAGCTTCATTTTCTTGGCATTATAGGGTGATGGCAAGAAAAGCATAAGCTATGCAAAGCTTTGAATTTAAATATGAGAATGCAAGCTCTAGTTTTAAATCTTTACGTTTAGGTGATGACTTGAAAAATAAATATGCTAGACACGAAATATAAATATGAATGCAAGTTCAATTCTTTATTTTAGTGCTCTAGGGCCCTTAGAGTATTCACTCTAAATCACATTTCAACTTTAAGGTTGAAATAGGTAGGCTTTGAGATTAATTATTTAGGTGCTATAAAAATGCAAGTTCTTATTTTAATCTTTAAGTTTAAGTGATGACTTGAAAAATAATTATGCTAGGCAAGAAATGTAAACATGAATGTAAGTTCAATTCTTTATTTTAGTGCTCTAGGCCCCTTAGAGTATTCACTCTAAATCACATTTCAACTTTAAGGTTGAAATAGGTAGGCTTAGAGATTAATTATTTTGGTGATAACATAAATGTAAACATGAAATGCAAGGTTTAAATATAAATATGCAATGCAAGTACTTGAAATATAGATATGAATGCACTCCATTTATTATTTCTTTGAGTCTTAGGCTCAAGATTACCATTTAACAACATAATATCTTCATTTGCTAAAAAATCTTAAAAGTGAAACTTTCAAGCTTTAGAGGTCAAATAAATGATGGTTTTGCAACCAACACCCAAGATCCACACCATCAAGCCATGGTTTCTTCATTATGTAGGCCATCAAGGCCGAAAATAAAGAGAGAAGAAAAGGAAAATAAGAAACCGGCAATGTGGAGGAGGAAGGAGGAATCAACATTACAACATCTTAAACTAATGAGCAAAACAAAAGAAAAGAATAGCAATCTTCCTTGGTGTTTTTCTTTTGAAAAGAGAAAAGCTTGGTCTTGGAAATGTGATGCAGAACAAATCTTCCTTGGTGCCAAGATGGTTTCAGCCAAGAAGAAAAGAAAAGGAAGAAAGGTTTGTCTTGGGTTTTTGATCTTGGAGGTGGAGAGGTTATGTGTTTAAAGGAATTTGTATGGTGGTTGTGTGGTGGTTTGAGGTTAAGAAATGGTGGAGGATGGTGGCTTCTTGGAAGAATGAAGAAGGAGTAGAAGAAGAATTCTTTGAGCTTAAAGAAAGAAACTTTGAAGTTTGCAAGTATGAGCAAATGTTAGCAAGCTTCCCTTGATGCCATAGAAAATGAAACAAAATGCAGTGTCATGGAGGGAAAGGAAGAGAAAAATATCTCTTTGCAAAGTATGGCTTAGGGTATGGCTAGGTATGGTTCAAGGTATGGCTTAATGTATGGCTAGGTATGGTTCTTTAAGTATATTTTAATTGAATTTCAACATGTGATGGATGAAAATGGAGAAGGGTGGCTGATTTGTTTAGGAGAAATGGGGAGGTGAAAATCTCATTTTAATGTTGGTTTATGGGTATGCTTAGAAGTTGATTTGGTTAGGTCATTGATTAGGGATTGTAATTTAGTGTTTTAGGTGAGAGAATAAGTAATTAAGATGGCTCAAGACAAGATTAGAGAGTGCTCTTGCTTGATTAATGCAAATCCACCTTTATTAGAGAGGAATCTCATCATGTGACAATTTCCATAATTCAAGGAAATTGGAATAGGAATTTTACTATTCATGAAAATGTGACATAAAATCTTAAATTAAGAAAATGATTTTGAGTTTCTCTAAGAAATCTTAGGTTCTAATTAATTTCAATTAATTATTTTGACTCTAGATTAGTAATTATAATTTACTAATCTTTAATTAGAGCCTAATATTGCTTAGGTTTCGTTAATCGTATCATTAGGCCCAAAATGCACTTAGCTGGGGGCAAAACGATAATTTTTCGTAAAAACCTCCGGGGCTACCTGGGCTCAACCTGATGTTAAACATTGCTTAAAAAACATCATTTCAAACCTTTGGATGAAGTTCGGACTTAATCGTCACTTAATTCAGTGTTACTTAACCACATGGGCATTTTGGTCATTTTGTGCATCGGAACTCAAAAGTGAGATTCTTCTACTCTATAGCTTACATAACACATGAAATCCCCTTTCAACATCAAAACATTTCCTGGAGGATGGCATGCTGGCAAACCTCATTTTCCTGGTAAAATGACCTTAAGGGCATTTTGGTCATTTGTATATGGAAAAAAATCGGGTGTTACACACCTCAGTCACGTGTTATCATATTATATAATTAATAAGAAAGATTGTATGGAATAATTAAAATTAGGAAACGAATTGATTTTATTTGAAATTATTTGAATTGATATGATAATTTTAAGTTAAATCTTATGTTTGCATTGATTAAATGAAATTGAAAATGAACTCATTAAGAAACCTATTTTTTGTCTAAAATAAAATAAATTGTGTTCGTGTCATAACCTAACTTGGATTGTGATCGGCACATGAGGAACCCGTACCACGTTAGTCCTATGATCGCTAAGTCATACTATATGCATATTTTATTCGTAAAATCAAATTCAATTCATAAATCAAATTCCACATTTAACTCATAATAAATTTGAATAACCCTTTTTCCATAAATAAAATATGATATTGTAACTGTAATATAATCATATGGAGTTGCTTATTTACAAAATAAACCATGAATGTTATATCATGTAAATACAAAAAGAATTGTCGCTATTCAAAATTCTATATCATGCATGTTGGGATCTTGCCCAGTACCATGGAGCACTCTATAAAGATAAATCATTTCACGATGATGTAAAGCTCACCCAAAAGTAAAAGCTACTCCTGCTAAGGAGGAGGTGGTGGATGATCCAATGAAGCTGTTAAATCTATAAAGGAGGAAAGGAAGGAGAGGGTGAGTTTTATCATAAAACTCAGTAGTTGATCCTCGCTCGTAACCGTACATGAGACAAGAAAGAACTACACATAAGTAATAGTAATGCAACAATCATAAAGCATTTCCATTTACTTTCATCATAATTATCATCTTTATCTTCTTAAGAATTCCAAAGAGAACGGGTATCCATAGCTAAAAAGTGGTACTCAGTCCTTGGCGAATGTGAGCCGTAGCTATGATCTTAACGGTCCTTAGTGGACTGATCTAAATAAGGATAACTTGCCCTAGCGGGCCTTGGTATGCCAAGGTTAATGGAATAACTTCGTTAACTCAGGTTATATTCCTCTAGTAATTCCCTATTTTAAAGTGTACTAAAATCATAAAATAGAGGTTCTATATGGATTTAATCATATACAAATCAAAATATGGTCAAATCAAAATCATGAATTTAATCATATACAACATTTATAGAGCAATTATGGTCCCATGCATTTCTAAAATCATAGATTTTCATGTATAATTTCAAAGGAAGCATTTCTAGCTATTAAACATTTCATGTAAAAACCAATATCATATGAAAGCTAAATATTCAAATCTCTAAATACTCTATAATGCTAGAAAATAATGATCAAAATAAGGTTATGAGATCAAACCCACTCACCTGGAGGGGTGATACGTGAAGCACCAACACCAGGGATTTTGGAGAAGAGGTGACACCAATGTCTGATATTACAACCATAAAATCCATAAGAAATCTATGGGTACTCTTAGATTGCTCTAGATCTATTCTAACAACATTGGGGAGCACCCCACTTGACAACAATAAGAGAAAAACAATGTAACATCCTCTGTTGCTTTATGGATTGATGACTTGTCCCACAAACCAACACGGGTCTTTTCAGCATGCTTTGTCCTCACTCACACGCTTCCTGGAAAACTTTCTAGAGCTCACCCATCCCAAAATTGCAATTCAAGCACGCTCACTTGGAGTTCTTTCGTGATGGGCTACCAAAAAGAAAATGCATCTTTGTTGGCATAGGTAGTACCAATCAATTCATATAAGCCCTATTTAACTGTATAGTCCCATACCTACAGTCTTAGGATCCTCTCATTCGGGTGTGTAATCGGTTCATTCATGTACCCTCGCTAGAGGCCTTACCAGAAGCCGCTCCTTGTCATGCTTTCTTGCTGACAATCACTCCCTGCCTCGTCATTGGGCGTTATATGCCCACTAGCTTCCGCTTGGTTCGTCCCGAGCCACACCGTCCTGGGAGAGGTGCAGGCTCTAATACCATTTGTAACATCCCTGCTACTTTATAGATTGATGACTTATTCCCACAAACCAATACAAGTCTTTCAGCATGCTTTGTCCTCACTCACACACTTCTTGGAAGACTTCCCTAGAGGTAACCTATCCAAAATTGCTCCAAGTCAAGCACGCTCACTGTGGAGTTCTTCATGATGGGCCACTGAAAAGAAGATGTATCTTTGTTGGCATAGATAGTACCAATCAATTCATATAAGCCCTCCTTAACTGTATAGTCCCATACCTACACAGTCTCAGGATCCCTCTCATTTGAGTGTGTAATCGGTTTATTCATATACCCCTCCACTTAGAGGCCTTACCAAGAGCCGCTCCTTGTCGTGCCTTCTTCCACAGCGATTACTCCTTGCCTCGTCACGGGCATTATAGAGGACTCCAATAAGAAGGTAGCAATTGCCCAATCTATTAAGGACACCTCTAATAAAAGACTTGCATATGAAGATCAATACTATGAGGATGCCCTCCCTAAAAGAACCAGTTTCAACCTAATCTACGTGAGGATAAACAACAACAATGGTCAACCAGACACAAGATTGCCCAAAATGTGGGAAGAACCATGAAGGTAGACCTTGAAGGGCTGGACAAAATGTATGCTATCACTGTGGAAAACTAGGACATAAGATTTGGGAATGTCAAGAGAGGTATACAAAATTCCTGGAAGGACACCACAAAAAAGTACCAAGAGCTTAGGGGATATCACCATCTAATAATCTGATAGAGGTAGGAATGTTTTAGGATTCAATTCTTGCCTGTGTGTGGATTGCTTGTTTGATTTATGAAAATGGTCTTTTGAAATTGTTTTCAAATGAATTTTGAGGGCAAAATTCTTTTTTAAGGTAGGTGGTAATGTAATATCTTGAAAATTTTTTAAAAATTAATTTGAGCTTTATTAGTCGTAATTTTAAAAATCTGACATTTTAGCAATGATGAGGGTAGCCCAACAGACATGTTTAAAATAAAAAAAAAATTTAGGCCTGGATAAATAATAACCTTCAGGCCCAAGACCGTCAAATAGGCAAAACCCCAAATTAGACCAAGAAATGCCCGGATAAAGAAAAAAAGGGTTAAGGTTAGAAATGATAAGGAATGAGAAGTTATACCTAGAATTAATTTTTGGGTAATGTTTGACTACGGGATGTGTTTTACCTATTCGGTAGAGTTTTGATGTGCGGTTTTTAACACGTACAAGTTACTTGGCGGCCAAGTAACCTTTACCAACCACTTTATGCCAAGTGGATGGCAAAGATTGAAACTTTAAAAGTAATTTTTAATCATGGCCTTTCCTTTATTATATTTTACTCGGGAGCCAATATTTCATCCGTTTGGTAAAATTTTCTGATTTCTAACACCGAAAGATAGTTTAATCTTTGTAAAAGGATAATGTTTATCCTTTAGAGCCAAGTGTAAGGCTAGGATTTAATCTTGAATTACAAGATCAAATCCTAGCCATTCATCTTGTTTTCTTGGTCAAAGAGTATAGATTTTATATTAAACAATTCTTACAACCTAATCTAAACCATTTAAAGCCACCAAATGTTCTCCTTGAAGTCAAAAATTTCTTCTTCTTCAAGCTCATCTTCATTCAGCCTCCATTCCCATCTCAAGAGAGCTCAAGCTTTTATTCAAATGCCTAAACTCCTAGCCTAGACTTGATAAAATCATAAACTTCCTTCACCAAAGTTATTACATATATCAATACCTACAAATCTAACCGATTAAAATCTCAAATCTCCATCAATCCTCACCTTGATACCTTACTTTCTCACTGATTTCATAAGGGTTTGGGTGTGATTTGGGAGCTTTGAAGTGGAAGAGATCAATTTTGGAGTAACTTGGAGCCAAGAATCCTTTAAACACCAAAAGTAGGGCATTTTAAACCTCTTGTACTTCAAATTTGTTTTTCTAATTTGCTTACTGATTTTCTGAATATTCTTGATTGTATTGGTTGATGATATATGGATATTGATGTATGAATTTTGGTGGAGTGTTTGGATAATGTTAGAAAACCCATTTTGGCAAAACAAGTTTTGAAGCATGTGCTGCAATTCTCGGATTTATACTGGTAGGTTGTGAATCATGAATTTTCTGATATATTCATGGATGTTTTTATGAGCTATAAAAGTTATATGTGGAAGCTAACATCCCAATCTAGTTTCAAAATTTTTCTTGAGCTCTGTTTTCAACTCCTAATGCCTTAAAAAAATCAAGAACTGAAATAGTACCCATACTGTGTGGATTATTGGAACTAAATCTATAAAATTTGCTAATTTTATTACCACATCAAATGATTGAGTTATCACTTGAAAATTTTACAGGGTGTTGAGCACATATTGAAATCCAACTGTGAATTTTTTTATGATGTGATATGTTTATTTGACTGGGTAATAAAATTGGGGACTATAGCGATTGGTTGTAAATAGGGGGTTGCTGACCTCCGAATTTATCTAATTTTGTTAACATAGTTAGAGAACTCTTTTTCCTTTGAAATTTTTATGGATCCTTGTAGACATATTGATGTGTCTTGGGTAATTTTTATAGCCCCTGAATTGATTGTTTGGTGTGCAAATAAATTTGTGCTACAAAGTTGTGAAATCTGCCAATATACTAGAATTGAATCCAAGTATTGATTTGATGATATAATGGCATTTGGTTCAAGTATATTGTGTATGAATGCATGCTAGTGACTAAAAGGTTGGTTTATGAGGCATGATTGAAATCACATTGTGAATGAATGCCTATATGTGTTTTATGCATGCATTTGGAAAAAGAAAAGTGAATGATATATTGAATTAAGTTATATACTCATAAGAACTATGAGATCTCTCTGACTTGTCAAGGGCAAATAAAGAAACATGAGATCCTCTTTAACTTGTCAAAGGCAAATAATGCAACATAAGATCCTTTCGACTTGTCAAGCGCAAATAGAGAGGGCTGAGATCCTTTTGACTTATCGAGGGTAAATAGAGAGGGATGAGATCCTTTTCAACTTGTTGAGGGAAAATAGAGATAGATGAGGTCCTCTTTGATTTATCATGGGCAGCTAAAGATAATTTCCCTATATTTAGCATCTACATAATTGTATCATATTGAATCATTTTGTTTACTATTATTTACTATGATTATGAGCTCATGATAAATGTGTACTAAGTGATTGATTTTTAAAAGTAATCCACTTCGGAAAGATTGATTTTGAACTTTAAAAATGAGCAGTTATTATGTAATGCATGATCACCTTTTTCTTAATAAACCGAAGTGGCTGGGACAATGGCGATGATACGAATTTAAGTATATGTTTTGGGACTCCCTATTGAGAATTTTAGAATTCTCACCCCTATGTATTTGTTTTCCCGTGTCATCTCAGGTTAATCTAGAAGACGGTGAGGCCGCTCAGGAAAGAATAAAGTGGAATTTGCAGTAGTTAGTAGTGGAGACCTGTGTCTGTCATACTTAAGTATATGCATATGTTTGTAAATTTAAAAGATAATAAATATACTATAAAGCTCTTAGAAGAGTTTCCTTTTGTACTTGACTTGTATTAAATAAATACGTTGTTTCTTGCTATATATTTTGATAGAACCACGAGTTAGTTAATGCACGATTCGCCGATTCTTGCTAAAGATAATTAAGAAAGGTTCGCAAATTTATAAGTAACAACTCTCGAGTATGATACCATGACTTAAGGATGAGGTTGTACTTGGGAGGATGTTACAAACAACACCCGATCGTAGAACATGAAAGAATAGGAAGAAATGAGACATAATCTATCAACATTTACTCACTTTGAAGCTTAGGGGAGGATGGATTTGAATAGGATTGAGAAAAAGTAGTGGGCAAAGGGTTTGAGAGTGATAAAAGGGGTTTTAGGGAAGAAACCTGAAAGGAAGGGTTTTATAAGGGTTAGGGTGTTCTATAAGTGAAACGACACCATTTGGTCCTGTTCACACTTATGGGGACTGCTATAGTGGTCAAGGGTATCACGAACCCCATTGAGCCAACACAAGACCGCCCAAAGTTGCCTAAACCATCCCTATGATTGCTATTGTGGTGACGACAACACCAACTTTCACATTTTCTGACATTTTTGCATCTGGGCCTTCTCGACATCAAGGTGTTAGCTCTAGAACCCTTCAAAAAGCTTTAATACTAAATGTTTTGAATGATAACATAACCAATTTCAAGAAAATGTTTTGAATAAGGACTAATGTTTTCTTTGAGTTTCTTAAAGTAACAAACAAGTCATAACGTTAGCATAATATGGTTCCTAAAATGAAAATATTTTCACATGACATATGCAAACATGTTTAATCTCATTTAAAGAGATGCGATCTTGATGAAAGTGAAAATTATATCATGGAATGAATGTACATATGCTCAATGTACTGAAGAAAATTCTCAAGTACAAGAAACCAAGACTAGATTCTAAGAAAGTAGCACACGACTTCAGAAAGTATATTTCAAGTGAAGATTTCAATCCAACTCTGAAGCAAGTGTATTCTACAACCTTCAATCATCATGATCACAAAAATATCATCATCTACAAGCTCTGATTGAAGACTGAAAGATCAAAGAAAAATCAAGGAACTATTATTGTACTTCAAAATGCACGTTCATAGTGAAACTGTGTACTTTATAGGAAATGGAGGGAATTTTGAAAGTCAAATTTAAAGTCAAATCCGTCATAGACTAACATGACATCTTTTCTGCCAACATGGTCAATTGTCCTAGCTTCTAAAAGGAAAAGTTCAAAAACCTCATTCAGAAAGTAAAAAGTAGTTTGAAGGTGACATCAGAAACCTTTATTTTATAACGGCTTCTGCAACTGCTCTGACAGCAGAGCTACTCCTCTAGACTACTTCCAAGACACAATAAGAAGATCAATATGTGTCACTTGGACAACAGATCAAGGGCAACGATCATAAATGCATATCATCTATAAATAGAGATGATGTGCTATCAACAAAGAGACTTTTGGCTGATATAGTGTTAAAACATTGAAAAAAAATCATTCTTCATCTTTTCTATAAAGTTCATTACTTATCAGTTTCTTGTTTGTAAAAATCTTCTTTCTACATTTTTAGTAGATCTTATGTTCTTCTTAGGAAGAATCATAGAAAGGAGTTATTCAAGTTTTCCAAGTCTATTGTTGTATATCTTACGAAAACTTGATTGTTGGTTAGTTTGAGTATTCATACCCAAACACAAACCATTGTAACCCCGATCTAGTAGTGATTGTTATGAATTAGCTTGAAGGCAGGTTGAATACTACTCGGTTATGACGGTAGAGTGAACTCCTGGTCACTGTGTTAGCTTGGAGAGGCTGGTCAAAGACTACCAGGTTGTGATAGCAGAAGGTACTTGCCAGTCATTGGTAAGAGCTTAGGAAGTCTCCTGTAAAGACTATCTAACTTCCTCGGGTTGAGAAAGGTTTTAGTGGAACTCAAAGTTGTTAAGAACTGGATATAGGTAGGTTGGTGAACAGTATAAAAACTATTATAGTATCTTCTTCTCCTTCATCTCTCTTTTATTTACCATCTTGCATTAATTGTTCTGTGTTTTCATGAAAACTAGCTCTTACACGTTTATTATATATCTAGCTCAAAAAGTTACTTTCTAACATAACTAACATTGTTTTCGCTGCATTTCAAGTTTAATACTTGATAGTAATATGTTTAACTATAAGAAAAAGAAAAGGAAAGAAAGGCGAAGCATGATTCAACCCCTATTCTCATGCACTTTTCTACTACAAGTGGCATTAGAGCTCAAGCCTCTAAGGGGTTGAGTATTTTAATGAATGTAGATGGTAAAGATCCTAAGAAGATATAGCACAAAATATCCACATAGCAAACGACACTCCATCAACAGACCACCATTCTTTGATGATGGGGACTATTCATATTGGAGAGATCATATAGAGTTGTTCATAAAGTACACAAGTCTTGACTTATGGGAGATCATCCAAGAAGGAGACAATGTTCCAATAGAAGAAGTTCCAGGAATAGAAGATGCACCTTCCACCTCTAGAGAAGTTCCAGGAGTAGATGGACGGAGTAGTATAAAGCTAGAGTTTAGCTGAACTTCAAAGCTAAATACCTACTCACATGTCCACTAAGCAAAGCTGAATATGACAAAATTATTGCTTGTGACACGACTAAGGAGATTTGCGCAGATTGCACATGTTGTATGAAGGCATTGATCAAGTCAAGGAGACAAAGATTAGCATGTTAGCCTATTAATATGAAATGTTCAATATGAATGAACAAGAAAGTATTGATGACATGAGCATAAGGTTCATGGACATTTTCAATCAAGCTGAAGGGACTAGGCAAAAGGTATTCTAACTTTGAAATGGTTAGACAAATCTTAAGAAGCCTTCCTGAATGGCTGCCTAAGGTCATAAACATTCCAGAAGCCAAAAGTCTACAAACTCTTAGCCTGGATATACTCATTGGGTCACTCAAAGCCCATGAGGTTGTGCTCTCTGAAATGCATGATGAATCCATTATGAAGAGCAAGTTCATGACCCTGAAGTCATCTCATTAGAAACAAAATAAGGGCAAAGCAATGAAAGTTGCTAAGCCTGATGATGAGGAAGAATGATGAAGAAGCTAAAGATGAGGATGGAGATGAGATCTCCATGCTGGTGAGGAAGATATCCAAAGCTTGAAAAGGCAAAACAAGAAGAAGAGACATCAACCTCAGGAAGGATAGAAAAAGCAAGGGAAAGTTGGAAAGCATCACTTGCTATAACTATGGTAAGAGGGACACTTCAAACCTTACTGTCCCAAGCTTAAAGGACCACAGAATTTTTCACAAAGAAGAAAGGGATGCTTGCCACATGGAGTGACTCAAAAAAAAAGAAAGGTTCAAAAAGCCGATCAAGAAGATATAGCATCTGTTTCATGGCAACTATGCTTGGATGGAAACGAGGTAATAACGTCTGAACCTAACCTTTCATATGATGAATTACTCACTTGATATGATGAGTTGCTTGAAAACTCTCAAACTCTTTCTTCACTATCTTAACCTGAAGAAGAACCATCAGAAGGTTGTTTTAGAACTTAAAATGGCCAAATCAGAAGCTAAAAGTCTAAGGCTTCAGATGAAAGAAATGAAATAAGAAAAACAAAGTTTTAAATATAAAGCTCAATGCCTTTGAAATTGAAGTCTCTGAAAAGAATGAGAAAATCAAAAATTATTTCTGAACTAGAGAGAACTTCAAAGCTTTTCAAATTTGACCTTGAAAAGATGGTTAATGGTTCAAAGAATCTTGAACTAATGCTTGGAGGTCAAAGGCCATATTTTCAAAAGGCTAGGTTGGGATATGAAAAGGAAATGGATGAGAAAGGAAAAACAATCTTATCTACAAAAGTGGAGAACAATATTTCTTGTACATTCAATCATAAGAAGGGATACTCTCTTGACAAGTATTTAATGCGAAGGAAATTTGTCAGAAAGGTTAGGAAACCGTCCCTCAAAAATCTAACCCAAAAGGACCAAAGAAAGTCTGGGTACTTAAATTAAAAATTGTCTTTGTTAGGTGTATCTGAGAACACAAATTGACTAGGACAACAAGTGGTACATGGACAGTGGCTGCTCTTGACACATATCTGGATCCATAAGGTGGTTCAAAAATTTGAAGCACATTGACTAGGACAACAAGTGGTACATGGATAGTGGCTGCTAGACACATGTAGCCTGGATCCATAAGGTGGTTCAGAAATCTAAAGCACATTGATTAGGACAACAAGTGGTACATTGAGTAGTTGCTCAGACACATGGATCCATAAGGTGGTTCAAAATCTGAAGCCAAGAACTCTAGATCAATTGAGTTTGCTGATGGAGGTAAGGCCAAGGTTCCAGGGATAGGAAGTGTTGGTAAGGTTAAATCCCACCAAATTTCTGATGTTTTACTTGTTGATGGTATGGCTCACAATTTGTTGTGAGCCAATTCTATGACCCAAGTTTTAATGTTTTATTTAATGCTCATGCCTCCAAAATCTAGATCCTTCTCGAACAAGTCATTTTATCTGGCAAGAGGCATGATAACATTTATGAAGCTTGGACATGCCTTGCATCCTTCACGGATGATAAGTGGCTGTGGCATAAGAAGCTTGGACATGCTCATATGAAGCTTATTTTGAGCTATCTCAAAAAAAGCTTGTTAAAAGCTTACCAAAGATCATATTTGACAAGGATTCTCTAAGCTCTAAACCTTCAGAAAGCATTAATGCAGTATGTTTTGAATGACAACAAAATCAATTTAAGGAATATATTTTGAAGAACGACTAATGTCTACCTTGAGTTTCTTGAAGTAGCAAACAGGTCATACCATTAGCATAATATCTCTCATATAGCGAAGATAATTTCACTTTACATGTGTAAACATGATTTATCTCATTAAAGAGATGGAAACTAAAATGAAAGGGATAATTATATCGTGAAATGAGCGTACAAATGCCTAACGAGTTGAAGAAAATCAACAAGTATAAGAAACCAAGGCATAAGTCTTCAAACAAAAGCATGGACTTCATAAAGTAGACTTAAATTGAAGATATCTATCTATCCTTGAAGCCAATGTGTTCTACTATCTTTAATCATTATGATCATAATCAGTTTGTCATCAACAAGTTCGAATTGAAGACTAGAAGACCAAGGACATATCAAGGAATTGATACATTCAGAAAGTGCACTTCAAGAGTAGGAGCTGCACTTTATTGAAAAGGAAGGAAAATTTGAAATTCAAATTTGAAATCAAATATTCCAGACAAGCATGTCATCTCTTTTGCCAACTTGGTCAACCACTCCAGCTTCTAGAAGGAAGTGTTCAAAAACCATGTTCAGAAAGTAAAAAGTAGTTTCTAAAGATAGTCTCAGAAACCTTTATCTCACAACGACTTCTACAGATCTGACAAAAGATAAGCTGCAATAACTGTTTTCAAGATACAAAGATGATCAACATGTGTCACTTGAGAACTGATTAAGGGTAAAGTCACAAAGGTATATCATTTATAAATAGAGATGTTGAGCCTCCAAATGAAGAGATCTAGACATTATGCAGTGCTCATATGCTGCAAAATTTTCTCTTCATCTTTTCTATGAAGTACATTACATCTTGTAATTAGTTTCCTTGCTTGTAAAAACTTCTCTACATCTTTAACAGATCTTACATTCTTCCTAGGAAGAATTATTAGAAAGAAGTCATTTGAGTTTTCCCTTAGTTTGAGTTCTAAACCCAAACACAAACCTTTTGTAACCTTGATCATAGTGATTGGTGTGAGATAGCTTGGAGAGGCTAAGGTAAAACTACTTACAATGTGACAATAAGGCATTCTTCCTGGTCACGGTTTAGCTTGGAGAGGCTAATACAAGATTACTCGGGTTAGCTTGGAGAGACTAGTACAATACTACTTGGTTTAGCTTGAAGAGCTGGTTAAAGACTACTTGGTTCAGCTTAGAGAAGCTAGTGAATAACTACTTGGTTTGTGACAGTAGGGGTTACCTATTGGTCATAGGTAAGAGCTTAGGAAGGCTCCTGCAAAGACTATTCTATTTTTCTTCTCAAGGTTGAGAGGTTTAGTGAAACTCAACAATGGTGAAACTGGATATGAGGATGGCCAAACTAATATAAAAAATATCTATCAGGATTCTTTTCTTCCTATCTCTCTTACATGCTTTGCTCTGAGATTATTATTTATATTGCTTAAAATCTATCTTATTTTCTCTTTCGTTATCATTCTAATACTAACATTGTAGTTCATAAAGTCACTTTATGACCTACCTAATTGTATTTCCGCTGCACTTAACTTAACGCTTGTATAGTATACCATTTAAGTTTTAGAAGCAAAAGAAGAAAAGAGAAGTAGAGCATGATTCAACCTCCCTTCTTATGTGCTTTTCTACCTACAGATTCAACTTGTGATTTTTGTGAAAAACGCAAGCAAACCAAAGCTTCTTTCCATAACAAAAATGTGGTTTTAACCATTAAGTCACTTGAGCTTTTACATATGGATCTTTTTGGACCAACTAAGATTATAAGTCTTTGGGAAAAGACATTGCCTGGCCATAGTGGATGATTTCTCTAGATTCGCATGGGTAATCTTCCTAGCTTCTAAGGATGAGGTGGTCAAAAGATTCAAAGTTTTTGCAAAACGTGTTTGTCCTGAAAAATTTTCTCAAATCACCTCTATAAGTCAGATCATGGAGGAGAATTTGAAAATCATGTTTTTGAAGAGTTTTGTGAAAACCATTACATTTCTCATGAGTTCTCTACACCTAGAACTCCCTAACAAATTGAGGTTGCTAAAAGAAAAAATAGAAGCTTTCATGAAATAGCTAGAACCATGCTTTTAGAAAGTGGTTTATCAAAAAATTTTGGGCAAAGGCTATAAACACCTCGTGCTAATGGAAAACAGAATCTTTCTAAGGCCAATCCTCAAAAAGACTCCTTATAAGCTATGGAAGGGAAGGAAACCCAACATATCTTATTTTCATATATTTAGTTCATCTTGCTTTATTCCTAGCACCAGGGACAAACTCGCAAAGTTTGATCCTAAGTTTGATGATGGAATTTTCTTAGGGTACTCTTCGATCTCCAAAGCTTCAGGGTATACAATAAGAAATGCTATGCGTTGAAGAGACCATCCATATCAAATTCAAAGAGCTTAAGAAGGACTTTGTTGATGACCTTGAAGAGCTGGAAGAAAACCTTGAAAAGCTTAACCTCAAGGACCCTCAGAATGCAAGAGATGCAAGCATAACCTTCAGAAAGTAAGCTCCAAACAAGGAGATTTCAAAAAGCTTTCTCAAGACTCTAAAGCCATCAGAAAGTGATATTTTTGAACAAGAAAAAAGCAATCTAAAGATGAAAGAGAAGCTGAAGAACTTCAAGGTTATAGAAACTACAAGAGAGTTTCTAATTTAAAGGCGTTTCTAGAACAAGGTTCTAGGAGGCATTTCAAAAGGTGTGAGAACAGATCCTCCCTAGAAATGTATAAACTGTGCTTTGATCTCCACCATAGAACCCGATTGCATTGAAGACACTTTGAATGATCAAAGTTAGGTAGATGTTATGCAAAAGGAACTTGACCAAGTTCAAGAAAGCAAACCTGGACGTTGTGGAGAAACCTAAGGGAAAGACCATCATCGGAACAAAATGTGTGTTAGAAACGAGTTAGATGAAGCTAGCAAGATCGTCAAAAACAAAGCAAGATTGGTTGCACAAGGTTATAATCAACAAAAGGGAATTGATTATGATGAAACATTTGCACCAATAGTTAGGCTTGAAGCCATACAAATACTACTTGTTTTTGCTACCTACAAGCGATTCACTCTTTACCAAATGGATGTTAAGTCTGTGTTTCTAAATGGATTCCTCTCTAAGGAAGTATATGGGAAGCGGCCTCCTGGTTTCAAGAGTGAAACTTTCCCAACCATGTCTTCAAGCGAACAAAGGAACTATACGGTCTGAAACAAGCTCCCAGGAGCTTGGTATGAAATGCTAAGTACCTTCTTGTTGAAGAATGGGTTCAAGAGAAGTAAAGTTGATACTACTCTTTTTATTCTTGAGTAAGATAATCATTTTCTAGAGTCGAAATATATGTTGATAACATCATATTTGACGCCACTAATCATTCTCTTTGTGAAAAGTTTTCAAAATTAATGTAGAGTGAATTTGAGATGGGCATAATGGGTGAACTCAAGTTTTTCCTCGGTCTTCAAATAAAACAACAAAAGAAAGGAACCTTGATCCATCAAGAGAAATATACAGATAAAGACAAACCTATGAGTACCTCCATGCATCCAACTCAAGTGATCAATGCTAAGGTGAATGGTGAAAACGTAGCAGAAAGTAATTATAGAGGAATGATTGGAAGTAGACTAGACATTCAATTAAGTGGGGGACTTATGCTAGATTTGAATATAACCCAAAGCAATCACACTTAAATGTTGTTAAACATATTTTGAGATATTTATATGGTACTACTAATCTTGATTTATGGTAGAGAATGATACATCTTGTGAGATTATAGAGTATTGTGATGCGACTTTGGAGATAGAGTAGAGAGAAACGCACCAATGGATGCTGCAGTTTCTTTGGAAAGAGCCTCATCACTTGGTCATACAAAAGGCAAAACACCATTGCTCTCTCTCCTGCTAAAGCGGAATATGTTGTGCTGCTAATACACCCAATGGTGTGGATAAGGAATCAGCTGGAAGATTATCACTTGAGGTATTCCAAATCCCTAGCTTCTATGATAATACTAGTGCTATTAATCTTGTTAAGAATGCTATCCAGCACTCTAGATCCAAGCATATCGATGTTAAACATAATTTTATTCGAGATCATGTTCAGAAAAGAGATGTTGAGTTAATGTTTGTGAATATTGAAGACCAAATGTCTGATATATTAACCATTAGCTGAAGTTCACTTTTGTGTTTTGAAAAACTTTTGAACATTAAAAGTTTTTAAATCCGCATAAGCGTTCATGGATAAATGTCTCTAGATACTCCTCTTCATGACTCCAAACTAAAGCCCAAATGAAGACATCAATTCAGGACATGGACATCAGTTTCCAAGACTTGAAGATTAGTTTACAAGACTAGACAATCAGTTTACAAGGTCAAAAACTTAGTATGCAAGCTCAAGAAAAGATGAGATGTTAGAAAAAAGATCAAAGGGTCAAAAAATGGGGTATATGCTCTCATGAGGTTAGATCTGAAGTTGTATATGGTGTGAGAAAGAAATGCTACTTTAGATGGGTTTGAAAGTGGAGTAGAGGTCAGAAAGTGGTTCTATGCTTCAAAAACCACTCTTTCTGAAA
Organism: Dalbergia oliveri; assembly: GCA_030441495.1. NCBI lineage: Eukaryota > Viridiplantae > Streptophyta > Magnoliopsida > Fabales > Fabaceae > Dalbergia > Dalbergia oliveri. Next base: position 24,167,234 of record JAMLFY010000012.1, on the reverse strand, counting down.
AAATGGAAAAGGTTAATTCCCATTCTGTTTGAGTTTCTCCTACGTCACTTTGCCTTCATCATTACGTCCCATCACTTAAATAGCCTCCTACTTCTCATACGTCACACTTTACTCCTCTCGTCTTCAACCTCAAACACCTGAACCTCAACTATTTCATATTCTCCTCTCACGCAAATCTTATCTGTAACCCTTACCAAACCAAACCATCAACCTTCTTTCTATCCCCTTCATCCATAACCTTACAATGGCTGTTGGAAAGGAACTCAAGCTCTATGGCTAAAAGGTGACCCTTTATCATGTATAATGAACCACTGATGTAGCAACTCTATGAAGAAAACTTCTCTGAAGAAAGATTACTCAGGGAAAAGATTGAATAAATCCCTATTAGACCAAGTTCCTATAGTCAAGGAAGTATTCACTTTCAAGGGTGGGGACTTTCCTGGATATCTCAGATAGGATGTTTCCAAGTATGGTAACATTCTACTCATGCCTAGAAGTAAAGGGAACCACCCTCAAAACCACCATTGGAGATACCTACCTGGATATTGGGTTGTTAGACTTGCCTATAGTGGTTAGGGCTCTAGTTTTGGAGTCAATTGTTTAGCCCAGAGTGAATGGTGCAAGTCACTAGGGGTAAGCAATAAAGAAGTCTCAAAGTGTCTCATTGATTCACCACATTACAACTTTAGCAACATTACTCCTGCCATGCTGCGCAAGGGTGAGAAAGGTATTCACCGTAGTCCAGTTTACCATTCTTCCTAGACTAGGAAGTACTAATGTATTGCTAGGCATGAATTGTATGCTACTTTTTTGCTTGATGGCTAAGAGAAAAGTAAATATGCCCAAAATGAGGGTTTCTTACGGGATATTGCTGATAAAGAATTTTCAGCACACGATACCCTGGATGAATAGTGGTTTGAACACCTCACCGGTATAGATTACTTCATACTCTCCTTCAAGACAATGAAGAAAGCTAAGTCTCTAACTGTGAAAACAAGCTTGAGAAAACAAAGCTCCCGAATCAGGGATGCTAAATTAGAAGAAGTTGCTACAACGCCAAGAATAAGACAGAATAAAAGAAAGGAAAAAAAGAGAAGAAGATTGTTCTTCTTGAGAGCAATTTAAAAGTTCTGAGGAAGAAGAGCAAGTATTTGAAATAACTGTTCTAGGAGGTTCTTCCTAGAAGGAACAAAGAAACAAAATGAGGTAGAACAAGAAAAAAAAAGCAAGCTGAAACCCCACGTCCTTCTGAAACATCAAAAATTGAGAATGAGACCTTAGAAAGTGAGCTTCCCAAAGGCAAACCTGACAAACTCCCTATTTGAAGAAAAGACTTTGAATAGAAATATTAAAATCTGCCTATGGCAATGCCTAGAGTAGCACTTATTTTAAAAGACATGTGAGATGACAGGTAAGGGCTGTGAGGGACACATAATCTTGAGGACAAAAAGGAAGCGAACGTTCTCAAGGAGCAGAGGATTCTTCAAGGGAAATGAAGATTGGAAGAAGCCAAATGGTTAGAAAAGACTAAAGTAATTCAAGGTTCTACTAGAAGAAGAAGAAGACCTGGTTCCTAAACCCTTTGTTATTATTGAAGAATAGCCTAAAAGACCTATGTCCTAGCAGTTTGGGTTTACCTCCTTTCTAGTCTCTCCTGCACCTCCTAGAAGTTGGATGGCTTCAGAAACCTACTCTACCATAGAATCAGCCACCATTCTAGAAAAGATAACTAGAATTAAGGCTGAGGTGGCTTCCCAAGGAAAAAGTGATGACTTCATGACAATCAATCAGATGTTGGAATCTATGACAAAATCCATGGACTCCAAGTCACATCCAGAGGAAAAAGGTTTGGAAGAACTAAACTTCTTCGTGAATAAGCTCTTTCAAACCTTGGAGGCAATCACTGAAGAACCACCTGTAGAGCCCATCATAGAAGAACTAGCGGATGTCGAAGAGCCTAAAATTGTTGTTATTCTAATAGTGCCTCAACTTCCTCCTTCCATACGCATATCTCAGTAGAAGAAGAAGAGGATTAGACCTTAGAGACAATTGCTCCTCAAGCTAAAGAAGCTGTTGCATCCACCTCAGCTCTTGCTCTTGATTCTACTCCTGGTTCTACTCATGCTACCACCTCTCCTGACAATCTATCCTCTCCACCACCTGTTGCTCATATGGCTGATGTTGAGATTGAATCACCAAAGTTGGGGATACCATACCCTTAGATATCCCTGAGCTAACACCTAAGGCTGCTCTCCACTCTAGAAACAATCCATCTACCACACTAGCCTTCATCTGAGCCATCAACAAGTTCTCATTAGGTCCAACTTCTTTTACAAAATCAGAAGGATATGGCCTCAAGTTTGGATCGGGTTGAAGCCTCTAGCATAGAGCATGGTGCCCAACTTCTAAGACATGAAGAACTATTGCTTCAAATTCTTCAAAACACTCAGTCAAGTGGGCTGAGGCATTGCTCCTGGAGATTCTCTGAGAACTATGGCATAAGGGCTGATGATGGTGTTCTTGGTTTCCAGCACACCTCCTTTTTGTGATAACAAAAGGAGGAGAAGAATGAAGAAGAAAACCTTATCCTGAGGAACTTAGGGGAGCATCATGAGAAGGAAGCCCAGAGAAATTTTTTTATTAGCATTTACATTTTTTTCTTTGAACAATTAGTTTTATTTATTGCTTTGAACATTTATCCTTTTTGATACATATGATCAGTTACTAATCCTTATCAAGTTATCTATGTTTTTAAGCCATGAAGCATATCTATGCTCTAATATATCAAGCTTAGCTAGTTGTATATCATGTTAAGATGTATGCGTTTATAGTCTTAGCATTGGCTTTGCTTTGCTCTATTCTTAGGACACTCTGATACTTAGCTATATCTGTATTTTATCTATATGATTAGCTCTAACACATATCAAATACATGCTCTGATATATACATAACTCTGTTACATATATTGTTGAGTGCTCTGATATGTATTCTTTAATACACGATCGTGTTTGTTTTTTGGATAAAAATAGATATGCTCTATCACACAAATATGAAGTTTTTTTTCTATCACAAGTTCAATAAAATAGCTCTGATACAACTTAATCAGCTTCTTTGGAATTTCAAAAACTTATGTCACATGCTTTGATATATGTGTGATCGGTTTCTTTTAAGCTTGAGAAACTTTCTTTGTGTTCAAAGTCTATATGTAGCACGGTTTTGTACATAAAAAATTCATCATTTGTTTGGATAAAAATAATGTAACGCCCAGGTAACGAGGGAGAGAGTGATTGCCAAGTGCAAGAAGACACGGACAAGGAGCGGCTCCTGGTGAGGCCTCTAAGGGTACATAAATGAACTGATTACACACCAGAATGAGAATAATCCTGAGGTTGTATAGGTATGGGACTATATAGTTGAAAATGTCTTATATGAATTGATTTGTACTACCTATACTAACAAAGATGCATCTTCTATTTGGTAGCCCATCACTAAAGAACTCCATGGTTAAGCGTGCTTGACTTGGAGTAATTTTAGGATAGGTAACCTCCTGGGAAGCTTTCTTAGGGAGTGTGTAAGTGAGGACAAAGCAAGTTGAAAAGACTCGTGTTGGTTTGTGGGGAGTCGTCAATCCATAAAGCGGCGGGATGTTACAAATGATATAGAGCCTACATCTCTCCTAGTATGGTGTGGTTTGGGGACGAACCACGTGGAAACTGGTGAGCATATAATGCCCGTGACGAAGCGGGGGTATCGCTGTCAAGAAGGCACGAACAAGGAGTAGCTCCTGGTAAGGCCTCTAGCAGAGGGGTACATGAATGAACCGATTACACACAAGAATGAGAGAGATTAAGGCTGTATAGGTATAGGACTATACAGTTGAAGATGACTTATATGAATTGATTTGTACTACCTATACCAATAAAGATGCATTTTCTTTTCAGTAGCCCATCACCAAAGAACTCCATGGTTAAGCGTGCTTGACTTGGAGTAACTTTGGGAAAGGTGACCTCTTGAGAAGTTTTCCTAGGGAGCATGTGAGTGAGGGCAAAGCATGCTGAAAAACCCGTGTTAGTTTGTGGGGACAGTTGTCAATCCATAAAGTAGTAGGGGATGTTACAAATAGCTAAAATGGATTCAAAGTCAATTTTATGTACCATAACTATTACTCGCCTTATTCAAACTAATGTGAATTGACTAAAAATCAACCTGTATTTATTCAAAAAGCTTAAATGCTCATATCTTTCCTCAAATTTGCGTTGATATCTCTAGAGAGCATTCTGATTAACTTTAAAAACCTTACTTAAAATAAAAAACAGCTCTAATTTCAGTCACTTAAGGTAATCAAACATTTTTTTATTTTATCCATATCATGCCTTAAGAAAAGACTCTCCAAAAATAATATCATATGATTCTTTGAAAGAAAGTATCAAGCTCTATATTTTGTTATATTTCTTTCAAAATCTCTTCAAAAGATTTTCTAAGAATTGGTTTGTCATCATTAAAAAGGGGGAGATTGTTAGCTCTAGAACCCTTCAGAAAGCTTTAATGGTAAATGTTTTGAGTGATATTATAACCAATTTCAAAAAAATGTTTTGAAGAAGGACTAATGTTTTCCTTGAGTTTCTTGAAGTAACAACAGGTTGTTATGTTATCATAACATGGTTCCTAAAATAAAAATATTTTCACACGACATGTGCAAACATATTTAATCTCATTAACAGATATGGGATCTTAATGAAAGTGAAAATTATATTGTGGAATGAATGTACATATGCTCAGCGTACTAAAGAAAATTCTCAAGTACAAGAAACCAGGGCTTTGATCTTCAGAAAGTAAGGCGGCTTCAGAACAAGTGAAGATTTCAATCCAACTCTGAAGCAAGTGTGTTCTACAACCTTCAATCATCATGATCACAAACATATCATTATCTACAAGCTTTGATTGAAACTGAAAGATCAAAGAAAAATCAAGAAACCGTTACCGCACTTTAGAAAGCAAGTTTCACAGTGAAACGGTGCACTTTACAGGAAATAGAGGAAATTTTGAAATTCAAATCTAAAGCCAAATCCGGTCATAGACTAACATGACATCTCTTCTGCCAACATGGTCAACTACTCTAGCTTCTAGAAGGAAAAGTTCAGAATCTTGACTCAAAAAGTAAAAATTAGTTTCTGAAGGTGACATCAGAAACCTCTATTTCATAACATCTTCTGAATTCTTGAAGTGCAGAGCTACTCCTCTCAGACTGCTTTCCAAGGCACAGAGGAAGATCAATACGTGTCACGTGGACAATATACAAAGGGCAATGGTCATAAACAGATCATCTATAAATAGATAGCTGTGCTATCAACGAAAGAAACTTTGGATGATATAGTATTGAAACGCTGAAAAAAATCTTTCTTCATCTTTTCTATAAAGTTCATTACTTCTTATAATCAGTTTCTTGTTTGTAAAAATCTTCTTTCTATGTTCTTAGTAAATCTTACGTTCTTCCTAGGAAAAATCATATAAAGGAGTCATTCAAGTTTTCCAGGTTTATTGTTGTATATCTTATGAAAACTTGAGTGTTGATTAGTTTGAGTGTTCAAACCCAAACAAAACTGGTGTAACCCGAATCAATAGTGATCGTTGTGAGTTAACTTGGAGAGGCTAACTAAAGACTACTTGTAACATGACAACGAGTGTACTTGGTACAAGTGTTAGCTTGGAGAGGCTAGTTAAATACTACTTGGTTGTGACAGGAGAGTGAACTTGTTGGTCACTGAGTTAGCTTGGAGAAGCTGGTCAAAGACCACTCGAGTTGTGACGGTAGAATGTACTTGCTAGTTACTAGTAAGAGCTTAGGAAAACTACTCTAAATATTATCCAATTTTCTCAGGTTGAGAAAGGTTTTAGTAGAACTCAATGGTTGTTAGAACTGCATGTAAGCAAGTTGGCCGAACCCGTATAAAAACTCTTGACCAGTATCTTCTTCTTCTTCATTTCTCTTTTATTTACCGTTTGTGTTTATTGTTTTGTGTTTTCTGGAAAACTAGCTCTTACATACATTTATCATATATCTAAGCTTAGAAAGTTACTTTATGGCATAACTAATAATGTTTCCGCTGCACTTCAAGTTAATTTGTTTAAATTTTTTTAGAAAAATAAAACAAAAGAAAGGCGAAGCATGATTAAGCCCCTTCTCGTGAGCTTTTCTACCATGGGTAGATCAGGGGACCTTGGGACCGTACAAAACTTATCTATGGACACATGTACCTCAATATTACATACTCCCCTTTAAAAGAGATTTGGTCCCTAAATCTAAAACATACCTTGAAAAGGGAAAAGATGCGGATACTTAATCCTCTAGGCTTCTTTAGCTTCCCAAGTGGCTTCCTCCCGGAGTTGTTCGTCTAGATGACTTTTCCTGAGGCCATTTCCTTTGAGCGAAGTTTCTTGATCTACCTATCCATGATGGCTTCATATTCTAAGCTCTCATCAACTTGGATGACTTGCAGTGCGACCACGTGAGACTGATCTAGCATGTACTTTCTGTACATATTGACATGAAAGACTGGATGAATGGTTGATAAATTGGGAGGCGTCTAATATAGGCCACTGCTCTAACTCTCTCTGAAATCTCAAACGGGTCGATATAGAGAGGACTTAGCTTTCCTCTATTATCAAACCTCACCACCCCTTTCATGGGCAATACTTCAGGAACATGTGGTCACTGACCAAACTCCAAGTCTCGACAGGTTATTAGCATAGGATTTGTGTTTAGACTAAGCCGCCAACAACCATTCTTTGATTAACTGGACCTTCTCTAGAGTCTCTTGCACTAAGTTCTGGGACTAGGGCCTTTGCTTCCCCAAGCTCAAACAATCCAATGGAAGATCTTCATCGTCTCCCATTCAAAGCCTCAAATGGTGCCATCTGGATGCTTGCTTGGTAGCTGTTGTTGTACAAGAACTCTATCAATGGCAAGTGATCACACTAACTCTCGCTGAAATCCAAAACACAAGCTCGAAGCATGTCATCTAATGTCTGAATTGTCCTCTCTGACTAGCCATCGGTCTGTAGGTAAAATGTTGTGGTCAAGTCCACATGAGTCCCAAGAGGTTCTTGAAATGCTCTCCAGAATTGTGAGGTAAACCAAGACCCTCTATCTGATATGATGTACATTGGCACACCATGGAGTCTAACAATTTCATCAATGTAGAGCTGGGCATCCTGAGCTGCATTGTAGGTTGTCTTCACTGGTAGGAAGTAAGATGACTTGGTCATTATATCCACGATCACCCAAATGGAATCAAAGCCCTTAGTGGTCTAGGGTAACCCGACTACAAAGTCCATGGTTTTCCTCTCCCACTTCCACTCTAAGATTTTTATCTCCTAGCAAGCCCAAATGTCTTTGATGTTCAGCCTTAACCTCCGACAAATCAAACACCGTGCCATGAAGTCACTGATGTGTCTCTTCATGCCTTCCCACCAGTATAGCTATCTGAGATCTTGATACATCTTAGTTGAACGAGATAAACAGAGTATGCTACGCTATGAGACTCCTCCATGACCTTTCTCTTCAGCTCACCTACATTGAGTACACATAAACGACCCCCAAAGCACAATGCACCCTCCATATCAACCCAAAACTCATGATTCTCTCCTCGATGCACATCCTTCATAAGCTTCACTAACTTGGGATCTTCCACCTGCTATTCCTTAATCTGCTTTACTAGGGTTGACTCAGGCCTAACATGAGCAAGAAAGTCTCCTGAATCACCCATTCCAAACTAAACTCTCTCAGCCTCTAAGCCATAGATATCCTCTATCAACGATCATCTCAAGGGTGCTAAATAGGTCAAGCCCCATAGATTTTATGCTCAAAGCGTCGACTACAACATTGTCCTTGCCTGGATGATAGGAGATCGTGAGTCGTAGTTCTTCAACAACTCTAGCCATCGGCCGCCCTGAGATTTAGATCCTTTTGCTAGAAGATGTACTTCAAACTCTTGTAATCCGTGAAGATCTCATAAGTCTCTCCATATAGGTAGTGCCCTAGATCTTCAAGGTAAAGACCATAGTTGCCATCTCTAGATCATAGGTAGGGTAGTTCTGCTCATGCCTCTTGAGTTGCCTCGAAATGTATGCCATAACTCGACCATGCCTGCATAAGGGCACAACCAAGACATACTCTCGAGGCATCACTGTATCCTGAAAAACCACCCGTCCTGGAAGGTAACACTAACATTGGGGCCATCGTCAAACAAGTCTTTGGCTTCTGAAAACTCTCCTCATAGGCCTCTGACCCTGAAACTTAACACTTTTAAGTTAGCCTGGTTAATAACCGATTCTTGAGAAGTCCTTAACGAACCTCCAATAGTGACCTGCTAACCCAGGAAACTAAGGATCCTGAAACTATATAATTATTTGGCTACTCCTGAATTGCTTCAACCCTCTTCGGTCCACTAGAATACCATCCTTGGACAATATATGCTCAAGAAAGGCCACTTGCTCAAGCCAAAACTCACATTTAGAGAATTTGACATATAATTGCTTCTCTCTCAAGGTTTGCAAGACAATTCTCAAGTGCTACTCAAGCTCCTCCTCGCTCTTAGAGTACACTAGGATGTCATCCATAAAGACAATCACAAAGTGATCTAGGAACAATATGAAAACCCTATTCATCAAGTAAATGAAAGCTCCAGGGGCATTGGTCAACCAAAGGACATCACCAAGAACTCATAATGTCCATAGTGGATCCTAAAGGCCGTCTTGGGCACGTCCTCTCCCTTGATCTTCAACTGGTGCTAACCAGAACACATGTCAATCTTAGAAAAGCACCTAGCCCCTTGGAGCTGATCAAACAAGTCATCAATGTATACCAAGGGTCCTGATTCTTAATTGTCACCTTGTTCACTGAGTGGTCTATCCACATCCTCATAGACCCATCCTTGTTCTTCACAAATGGGCTGCAGCGCCCAGGCAAGGTACTCTCGGATAAACCCATTGTCAAGCAACACTTTCAATTGCTTCTTTAGCTCCTTTAACTCCGCAAGAGCTATCTAATATAGGGGTATAAAGATAGCGCTAACTCTGGGTTCAAGCTCTATCCCGAACTCTATAGGTTGAAAAGCGCACAAGAAGGGGGGTTGAATCGTACTTCGTCTTTTCTTTGTCTTTTTTGAAAAAGCTTAAACAAAAACTATTAAGTATAGAACTTGAAGTGCAGCAAACAGTGTTAGCAATACCAAGAGTAACTTTCTAAACTATGACAAGTATAATAAAAAACGTTTAAGCTATTTATCAAACAACACAGTATAACATGCACAAAGCAGAAAAATAAAAGAGAGATAAAGGAGAAGAAGATCCTACAGGTTTTATCCTGGTTCGGCCAACTGCCTACATCCAGTTCTCAACTCCTGTTGAGTTCCACTAAAACCTTTCTCAACTGAGAAAGTTGGATAGTCTTTAGTAGCCTTCCCAAGCTCTTCCTGTGATCAGCAAGTACACTCTACTATCACAACCTGAGTAATCTTTAACCAGCCTCTCCAAGCTAACACCGTGAACAACAAGTACACTCCTGTCACAACCGAGTAGTCTTTGACCAACCTCTCCAAGCTAAACTGTGACCAATAGTTCTACTGTCACAATCAAGTAGTCTTTGACCAGCCTTCCAAGCTAAACCTGAAGCAAATATACTCTGTTGTCATGTTGCAAGTAGTCTTTCCTTAGCCTCTCCAAGCTAACTCACATCGATAACTCCTGGATCGAGGTTACAAAGGTTTGTGTTTAGGTTTATCACCCAACACTAACTAACACTCAAGTTTCGTAAGATATACAATGACAGACCTAGAAAACTTGAATGACTTCTTTCTATGATTCTTCCTAGGAAGAATGTAAGATCTACTAAGAATTTAGAAAGAAGATTTTTACTAACAAGAAATTGATTACAAGATGTAATGAACTTTATAGAAAAGATGAGAAAGGATTTTCAGGCATTTTGTAACACCCTAATAATTAACCCAATACACCTAGGTAGTATTGATTAATTACTAGACTTTACTCTTTGCTTCAGTTCCTTAATCATGCTTTGAAAATACTTAGTGAAATTACGAGCCATTTTTTTTTAAACATAATTGAAAACGTGAGCCGCGCTTAACGTGAATGATTTAGCAAAATTTAAAAGACACATAGGAATTTACAAACATCACATCATAATATATTGGCTCCATCATATAGCATCCATAATTACATATCATATAGATATTTTGCCTACCAACAGAATAAGACTAAGTGTAGGCAATCTAATAAAACATAAATAATATATGGATGGAAGGACATCCATTAATGGCACCTAGTAATAACACTCAGGGATAGGGATAGATATCTGAAATATACGAGTGAAACTAAGGATTCAAGTTCAGCTACCGGTGAAGCCTCAATGTGATTCACGAACGCTTCCTTTTTCTGAAGACGAGATGGAAAGAAAAATAGAGGGAGTGAGAAACTTATAAAAAGAATCTCAGTAGGGTACTCACCTCATGATGCATTGTGTCATCATCATCGTCCCCAGGAACCTCGGGTTATTATGAAATAGTGAGCATGCTAAGATTGATTTATTAAGTTCGAAAATATACTTTACCGAGGTTCGTCGGTTTTAATCATGCGTCTTATAATGCATCATAAACTTAGCATGTCATGTTTATAATGAACTTTTCCTTTCATATATAATAACATAGTTATGCATAAAATCACATCATATTCCTCATCATCATTTCATAATACTATGCATAGCAGAATATCATATTTCTCATCATCATCTCATAAATACTATGCATAGCAGAACATCATATTCACATAATGCATTTACTTAGTTTCTTAGGTGACTTAAAGTTACTTTCATCATCATTTTCCTGGGCCACCCTATACTCCACCCTTTTGGGAGTAATCTAGGTTATGAGCTCATACCTTGCTAGTCGTCACCAGCACATACTTATCCCTTTTGATAAGTAAAAATTTCGTCTCTACCCTTTTGAGAGAACAGACTAGGGGCAAGAATCACCTTTTCACCGCCTATAGTTTGATGGGTCCAAAGGATCATTTTCTCATATATTTTGAGTCACCTTTAAGTCTTTGCATGTTATATCATAATACAATTCTTCATTCATAATCATCATAACATTTTCTCATTTATAGTCTTATGCCGAAATAATATATACCAACTGTAATCATGCATCTGGAGATTCCAGGAAAGAGAGGTGGGTCACAATGGACACGCTTAAATACCAAATCTTTCCTTAGCCAGAATCTTTCCAAATTGCACTCTTACAGTAATACACTTTCTTCCAGGTAACAGAATATGTCTTTATTTCATGCATAAGTTTTCATTGTTTGCAACAACAACTATAACATACAAACCAGGGAATCAATCAATGACACCAAATTCTTAATAAGCATCAAATCACATTTTAAGTACACATAAATTACTAGCTTCCCATAAAATTCTTACAAAGTTTTAAAACTCTTTTAGAACTAATTCTTTTTGTTAAACTTGAAAGAAGTCATAGGACTTTAGGCCTAACTTAACCATGGGACCGATTTATAACTTGAAAGAATGTTCATAATTAAATCTTTCACTTAAGATAAAAGGAGCAAGTCTTGAGCTTTAGAGATTTAGGTGACATCTTTGAATTATTACCATGCTATGCAACCTTATTTTAATCTTATCTTTATAAGGTGATAGCTTGGAATTATAAACATGATATGCAATTCCATTTCTTTATCTTTAAGATTTAAGGTGATAACTTGAAAATTAAACATGATGCAAGAACTTGTAATATAAACATGATGCAAGAAACTGAAGCGGCGTAATCCGCAGGGAGTAGAGGGAGAAGAGAATCTTAAGCAAGGAGCGGCGGTAGTCCGCAAGGACCGGTGAGGGAGAAGAGAATTACATTTTTTTTAAGCTCCAATTCTCAAGACTTCTTAAAGAATAAATTCTTTAACTCCAATTATCTCATTTCTTTGCTTATGATTCATAGGCAAGTCTTTGAGCTCTAGGATTTTTAGGTGATGACATAAAATAAACATGCCATGCATTGATTCTTTTAGCCATTATAAAATAAAGTGAGAGCATAAAATAAACATGAGATGCAACTTCTTTATTATCTTTAGAGATTAAGTGACAACTTGAAATTTAAACATGAAATGCAAGCTTGAAATTTAAACATGAGATATGCAAGTTCATTTATTTATTCTTGAGAATTTAGTGATGACATAAAATAAATATGGTTATGCAAGGCATAAACTTAAACATGGATGCAAGTTCACTTGATTTCTTTACTAGAGCTCCTTCAAGACTTTAAGAGAATTATGTTTTCAACCCAATATATGTATCTTAGCAAGACAAAGTAAAAATACATATTTCATATTCAAACCTCAAGATAAAAACATTATTCTTTAAAGTTTTGCATTAAATGGAATGTTCAAGCTTTAGAGGCCTAACTTGTGATGGATTTACAACCCATATTCAAGGTCCTCATCATCAAGCCATCATTTCATTCCTTCCTAGGCCATTTGGCCGAAACCATGAAAGGAAAATAAGGAAAGAAAAACTGAAATTTTAGAAGCTTTGGAAACTAGTGAAACCTTCAAGTTTTAGAGATCTAACTTGTGAAAGCTTTGCAACCAACACTCAAGAATCTCATCATCAAACCATGGTCTCATCATAAGCTAGGCCATATGGCCAAAATACTTTAAAAAGAAAGGAAGAAGAAACTGAAAATGAAAACTTAAAAGAAAGCTCATGAAAACATCATTTTGAGCTAGAACAAACTTGCTTAGCATAAAATAAACTTAGAAACAACTCCCTACCTAATTTGATTTGAAAGAAAGGAAGAGAACTTGGTTTCCTTGAGTGAAATGAAGAAAATATCCTTGAAAACTGAAGGGAGAATTCAGCCAAGAGAAAGAAAGAAAGAAAGCTTTTGGTGCTCCTAAAACTAGAATTTGTGTAAGTTATGAACTAAGCATCTAAACTATCTTCAAGCATGCCTATTTATAGAGATTTTGCAGCTCATAAATGGACAAAGGAAGGAAAGAAATCTGACCAAAAATTAGAGGAAAAAAATAAGGAAGAAAAATCATTTTGTTTGGTGGCTTAAAACATGGAATCATGTTTCCATGTTTTCATGATTCTTTGTTTTCATTCTTTGGATTTTTGTGTAATAATTTTCTGACTTATTACTCAATAATTTCGTGCATTACAGCCTTGTGGAAGAGGATTTTGTGTGTTCCATGTATTATTTAGGTGTAGGCAAGGTATTCATGCAATTTAGAGAATTTACGGTTAAGGGTTTAAGTGAATTACTAAGCAATTTGGGTGTTTTAAGCAATTTTAGGTTCTAATCAATCTAAATAAATAATTTTGACTCTAGATTAGTAATTAGAATTTAATAAGCTTTAATTTGAGCCTAATATTGCTTAGGTTTCGTTAGACAAATCAAAAATCTCAAAATTTGTAAAACTGCACAAAGACGGGGCAAAACGGTCATTTTACTTAAAAATTGCCCAGACCACCCGAGCTTAACCAATGGTTAATCATGGCTTAAAAACACCTTTTAACACATTTTAGTGAGGTTCGGGCTAAGTCGGCACGCAATCGGAGTTAAAACCGTAAGGGCGTTTTGGTCATTTCGCGGAGCTCAAAATTAGGATTCTTCTCCTCTATTAACACACATAACACAAACAATCCCTTATTAACATCAAAACATCCCCTTGAGGATGGGTGGGGCCCACGATCCTCATTTTCTGAGTAAAATAACCTCAGGGGCATTTTGGTCATTTTACACGTACAGAAAATTGGGGTTTGCAATACTTGCACGAATTGCTCCTAACTTCTCTTCTAACGTTATATTCCTTTATTAAGGATTGTTTGGTCTCAAATTTTATATAATATTTACCTACGGTAATTCGGTAATTCCTAATGATAGTAAAAATTAGTAAAAATTGGGCGTTACATTACTCCCCTCCTTAAAAAGAATTTCGCCCTCGAAATTCGTTACCTGAGAATAGCTCTGGATCCTGTGCTTGCATATCTGATTCCAGCTCCCATGTAACTTCTTCGGTTTCACCTCGTCCCCATGCTACTTTGACTAGGGGTACAACCTTGTTCCTTAACTGCTTAACTCCTCGGTCAACGATTCTCGTGGGTGGTAAGTTAAACGTTAGGTCATCTCTTAATTGTACATGTTCTGGCTCTAGTACATGACTTGGGTCAGAATGATATTTCCTTAACTGGGAGACATGGAAAACATCATGAAGGTTGGACAGACTCGGGGGTAGGGCTATACGGTAGGCTACAGATCCTATTTTGCTAAGGATTTCAAACGGACCAAGAAATCTGGGCTCAATTTCTTTACTTTCATTGCTCGGCCTATGCATGTGGTGGGGGTGATTCTTAGGAACACATGGTCCCCTTCTTGAAAATCTAGCGGTTTCGCCGCTTGTCCGCATAGTTTTTCTGTCGACTTTAGCGGTAAGAATTTTATCCCTAATCTTCTTGATTTGTTCCGTTGTTTCCCTCACAATATCCGGTCCAAGTAGACTTTGCTCTCGGGCTCATACCAACATAAAGGTGATTGACACTTCCGTCCATAGAGGGCCTCGTATGGTGCCATACCGATACTTGCATGATAACTGTTGTTATATGCAAATTCAATAATAGGTACTTATCCCAACTCTCTCTTTGATCTAAAACACATGCCCTCAACATGTCCTCCAAAGTTTGGATAGTTCTTTCAGATTGACCGTCCGTTTGGGGTGATAAGCCGTGCTCAAACACAGCTTTGAACCAAACGCCTTCTGAAAGGCTCCCCAAAACCGTGACGTGAATCGCGGATCTCGATCAGAGATTATCGTCGACGGTACTCCGTGTAACCTTACTATCTCCTGAATATATAACTGTGCTAACCTATCCAAGGAATAAGTCACCTTAATAGGTAAAAAGTGGGCTGACTTAGTCAACCGATCCACTATTACCCAAATGGCGTCATGATTCGCTTGGGTCCTAGTCCAGTTACAAAATCCATGGAGATACTATCCCACTTCCACTCGGGGATTGATAGGGGTTGCAACATTCCAGGGTCTTTGGTGCTCAATCTTCACCTTTTGACATACCAAGCATTTATTCACCCATGTGCACACATCCTTTTTCAATCCAGGCCACAGAACATCTTCCTCAAATCTTGATACATCTTGGTGGCACCAGGATGGAGGGTGAAATGACTCTTATGGGCTTCCTCCAAAATATCCTTCGGAGGTCACCACTAGCAGGTACACATATACGACCTTCAAACCTCCATAAACTATCATTCCCTTGGGTAAAACCTTTCAACTTATCAGCTCTTCCTCCTCTAAGGTCTCTTGAAATTCTGTATCTTTCCTTTGGGCTTGAGCAATTCTTTCCTTGAATTCACTTGTCACACTAAGGTGACAAGCTCTTATGCCCTTAGTGGTCAAGGTCATTCCTAGGTTGAGGTCTCTAAATTGCTCAATTAACTCAATCTCTTTCACCATCAAACGGGACACTTGTAAGGATTTCCTACTTAGGGCATCAGCTACAACATTAGCTTTACCTGGATGATAGTTTAACCCGAAATCATAATCTTTTAAAAACTCCATCCACCTTCTTTGCCTCATGTTTAGCTCTTTTTGATCAAAGAGATATTTCAAACTCTTGTGATCAGAAAACACCTCAAACCTCACTCCGTATAAATGGTGTCTCCAAATCTTTAGAGCAAACACGACGCGGCTAACTCAAGGTCATGGGTGGGGTAATTTGCCTCATGTGGCTTGAGTTGCCTCGATGCATAGGCCACCACTTGCCTATCCTGCATCAGTACACAACCCAAACCCTTCCTCGAAGCATCACAGTACACTTCGAAAGGCACATTGGGTCGGGTAACACTAACAGGGGTTGAGGTTAGCTTGTGTTTCAGCTCTTGAAAGCTCTTTTCACACTCGGGTCCATGAAAAAGAGGTGTTTTTCCTAGTTAGCTTAGTCAGAGGAAGGGAAATCTGGGAAAATCCCTTGATAAACCGACGGTAATAACCAGCTAAACCTAAGAAGCTCCTTACTTCAGTTCCGTGGTTGGTCTTTCCCAGTTTACAACCGTTTCCACCTTACTAGGATCTACAGCAATTCCTTTCTTAGATACTACATGCCCTAAAAATTTCACCTCATCCAACCAGAATTCACACTTAGAAAGCTTGGCATATAGTTTCTTTTCCTTAGGATTTCCAGTACTATAGTTAGGTGGCGTTCATGCTCCTCGTGGGTCTTAGAGTAGATGAGAATGTCATCTATAAAGACAACCACAAACTGATCTAAATAGGGTCTAAAGATCCTATTCATGTAATCCATAAAAATTGCGGAGCATTGGTTAATCCAAAGGACATTCCTCCAAACTCAAAATGGCCGTATGGTACGAAAGGCCGTTTTTGGTATATCTTCATCTCTCACCCTAATTCTGGTGGTAACCTGACCTCAAATCAATCTTAGAAAACACTTGCCCCTTTAAGCTGGTCCATCAAGTCATCTATCCTAGGCAAAGGGTATTTGTTCTTCACTGTCACTTTATTCAATTGCCTATAGTCAACACACATCCTCATACTCCCATCCTTTTTCTTCACAAACAACACAGGGGCTCCCCAAGGTGACGCACTAGGTCTAACAAACTTTTTCTCCAATAAATCCTCCAATTGAGCTTTCAACTCGGTCAACTCTAATGGGGACATCCTGTATGGGGCTATGGATATGGGACCTGCACGGAAGCAATTCTATGGAAAACTCTATCTCTCTCTTGGGGGAAACTCTGTATCTCATCTGGAAATACTTCGGGATAATTTCTTACTATGGTATCTCATCGATACTTTGCTCAAAGTCTACATCACTAGCGGCTAAGAAAATATAACCTTTACTCTCACCCTTACCAAGTCCATTTCCAGCAGTTATGTAAAGACTTATGGGTTTCTTAGGTCTAATGGGAACAGGAAGAAAAGTAATGGTTTTCTCATAGGTTAACAGTACACGGTTGGCTTCAAGCCAATCCATGCCAAGAATCACATCTAAACCTTGCATGGGTAAGCAAATGAGATCTAAAACAAATGATCTATTCTCAATAACAAAATGGCAATCTAAACAACATTTACAAGTCCTAACGGGTTTTCCAGTAGGGTAGAAACAATAAGGTCAAAAGGAAGCTCAGTTATATGCAAGTTAAGGGTTTTAACACACGAGTGGGAGATAAAAGAATGGGAAGCGCAGAATCATACAGTACAATTAAGTTTCTACCATACATATTACACTTACCTTCCACGAGATTTCGTGACTTTGTCGTTTCTTCAACATTAACGGTGAATACCCTTCCTTGGTATTCCTGGCTTGGGATTGGGGGTTGGCGGGTTCCTTTCTGTGCATTCTCGGGAGTAATGACCTGGTTTTCCACACCGTAGCACACGTTTGTTCGGCTCGACATGGCATGCTCCCATGATTCTTGCCGCACTTGGGACATTCCATGGATGGCACGGGTCGTGGAGGTGCCTGGACCTCTTTGTGGTGCTTTCCCTTTATTGTTATTATTGTTGTTGTTGCGATTGTTTGGGATTATTATAGCGGTTGTTGTTGTTGTTCGGTCTTCCTTGATGAAAGTTCCTTTGTGGCACTTGTGATCTTGATTGATGTGGAAATGGAGGTCGATTTTGCCTCTTGAACTGTTGACCTTGAGGTGTCAGCTTTTTGATGATATTCTCAGACTTTGAAGTACCCAGCTTCTCTGCCCTTCTTCAATGATGCGGCATTTGTTGACTAAGGTAGAGAAATCCCTAATTCCAAGTGCGCAACTCCACATTAAGTTCTCCTTTAACCCTGACTCGTATTTAATGCATTTCCAATACTCATCAGGGTTACCTTGGTACATCCTTGAGAACTTAATGAGTTCCTCAAATCTGGCAGTATCCTGAGCCACATTCATATTCCCCTGGACAAGTTGCATGAATTCAATGTCCTTAGCATTTCTAACCGACTCGGAAAGTACTTCTCGTAAAAATGGACCTTGAATAATTCCCAATCAATGTCCACTTCGGTTGCCTCCAGGAGTCTTCGAACACCAGTCCACCAAAGGGCATCACCCTCAAGCATGTGGGTGGCAAAAGTGACCTTCTACTCCTCGGAACATGGAACTACAGCAAAGACCTTCTCAATATTCCGAATCCATTCATCTGCTACATTAGGATTCAGGGTCCCCTTGAAAACAGGTGGATTCGCCTTATGAAATTCCCCGAAACGAGCATGTTCGGGAATTTCATGTCCTTGATTTATATTAGCTTGACGATTCTGATCCATCCGTTCCATCATCATTCTCATGGTCCTTGCTACGTCGCGAAGTGCTTCAGCGGTCTCATTATCTTGGTTATTCTGTGCCGCGCTCCTAGTCTGTTGTCGTCGTGCCATTGGTCCCTATACACACAAAACGGCAACACTGAGGTGATCAAGCCCAATATTCCATGCAAAGTGAGCAAGTTACCATGGCACTTTCAACATCCAGTAGTCATGTATTTCTAATCCTCAAGCTCATCCTAATGATAAACATCTACACATGACATTACTAACGTATTATGCTTTAGAAGCATAGTCCCAATCCTAAGGCTAGATAGGAAACCTGATACCAAAATGTAACACCCTAATAATTAACCCAATACACCTAGGTAGTATTGATTAATTACTAGACTTTACTCTTTGCTTCAGTTCCTTAATCATGCTTTGAAAATACTTAGTGAAATTACGAGCCATTTTTTTAAACATAATTGAAAACGTGAGCCGCGCTTAACGTGAATGATTTAGCAAAATTTAAAAGACACATAGGAATTTACAAACATCACATCATAATATATTGGCTCCATCATATAGCATCCATAATTACATATCATATAGATATTTTGCCTACCAACAGAATAAGACTAAGTGTAGGCAATCTAATAAAACATAAATAATATATGGATGGAAGGACATCCATTAATGGCACCTAGTAATAACACTCAGGGATAGGGATAGATATCTGAAATATACGAGTGAAACTAAGGATTCAAGTTCAACTACCGGTGAAGCCTCAATGTGATTCACGAACGCTTCCTTCCTTTCTGAAGACGAGATGGAAAGAAAAATAGAGGGAGTGAGAAACTTATAAAAAGAATCTCAGTAGGGTACTCACCTCATGATGCATTGTGTCATCATCATCGTCCCCAGGAACCTCGGGTTATTATGAAATAGTGAGCATGCTAAGATTGATTTATTAAGTTCGAAAATATACTTTCCGAGGTTCGTCGGTTTTAATCATGCGTCTTATAATGCATCATAAACTTAGCATGTCATGTTTATAATGAACTTTTCCTTTCATATATAATAACATAGTTATGCATAAAATCACATCATATTCCTCATCATCATTTCATAATACTATGCATAGCAGAATATCATATTTCTCATCATCATCTCATAAATACTATGCATAGCAGAACATCATATTCACATAATGCATTTACTTAGTTTCTTAGGTGACTTAAAGTTACTTTCATCATCATTTTCCTGGGCCACCCTATACTCCACCCTTTTGGGAGTAATCTAGGTTATGAGCTCATACCTTGCTAGTCGTCACCAGCACATACTTATCCCTTTTGATAAGTAAAAATTTCGTCTACCCTTTTGAGAGAACAGACTAGGGGCAAGAATCACCTTTCACCGCCTATAGTTTGACGGGTCCAAAGGATCATTTCCTCATATATTTTGAGTCACCTTTAAGTCTTTGCATGTTATATCATAATACAATTCTTCATTCATAATCATCATAACATTTTCTCATTTATAGTCTTATGCCGAAATAATATATACCAACTGTAATCATGCATCTGGGAGATTCCAGGAAAGAGAGGTGGGTCACAATGGACACGCTTAAATACCAAATCTTTCCTTAGCCAGAATCTTTCCAAATTGCACTCTTAAGTAATACACTTTCTTCCAGTAACAGAATATGTCTTTATTTCATGCATAAGTTTTCATTGTTTGCAACAACAACTATAACATACAAACCAGGGAATCAATCAATGACACCAAATTCTTAATAAGCATCAAATCACATTTTAAGTACACATAAATTACTAGCTTCCCATAAAATTCTTACAAAGTTTTAAAACTCTTTTAGAACTAATTCTTTTTGTTAAACTTGAAAGAAGTCATAGGACTTTAGGCCTAACTTAACCATGGGACCGATTTATAACTTGAAAGAATGTTCATAATTAAATATTTCACTTAAGATAAAAGGAGCAAGTCTTGAGCTTTAGAGATTTAGGTGACATCTTTGAATTATTACCATGCTATGCAACCTTATTTTAATCTTATCTTTATAAGGTGATAGCTTGGAATTATAAACATGATATGCAATTCCATTTCTTTATCTTTAAGATTTAAGGTGATAACTTGAAAATTAAACATGATGCAAGAACTTGTAATATAAACATGATGCAAGAAACTGAAGGCGGTATCCGCAGGGACAGTAGAGGGAGAAGAGAATCTTAAGCAAGGAGCGGCGGTAGTCCGCACAGGACCGGTGAGGGAGAAGAGAATTACATTTTTTTTTAAGCTCCAATTCTCAAGACTTCTTAAAGAATAAATTCTTTAACTCCAATTATCTCATTTCTTCGCTTATGATTCATAGGCAAGTCTTTGAGCTCTAGGATTTTTAGGTGATGACATAAAATAAACATGTCATGCATTGACTCTTTTAGCCATTATAAAATAAAGTGAGAGCATAAAATAAACATGAGATGCAACTTCTTTATTATCTTTAGAGATTAAGTGACAACTTGAAATTTAAACATGAAATGCAAGCTTGAAATTTAAACATGAGATATGCAAGTTCATTTATTTATTCTTGAGAATTTAGTTATGACATAAAATAAATATGGTTATGCAAGGCATAAACTTAAACATGGATGCAAGTTCACTTGATCTCTTTACTAGAGCTCCTTCAAGACTTTAAGAGAATTATGTTTTCAACCCAATATATGTATCTTAGCAAGACAAAGTAAAAATACATATTTCATATTCAAACCTCAAGATAAAAATATTATTCTTTAAAGTTTTGCATTAAATGGAATGTTCAAGCTTTAGAGGCCTAACTTGTGATGGATTTACAACCCATATTCAAGGTCCTCATCATCAAGCCATCATTTCATTCCTTCCTAGGCCATTTGGCCGAAACCATGAAAGGAAAATAAGGAAAGAAAAACTGAAATTTTAGAAGCTTTGGAAACTAGTGAAACCTTCAAGTTTTAGAGATCTAACTTGTGAAAGCTTTGCAACCAACACTCAAGAATCTCATCATCAAACCATGGTCTCATCATAAGCTAGGCCATATGGCCAAAATACTTTAAAAAGAAAGGAAGAAGAAACTGAAAATGAAAACTTAAAAGAAAGCTCATGAAAACATCATTTTTGAGCTAGAAACATAACTTGTCTTAGCATAAAATGAACTTAGAAACACCTCCCTACCTAATTTGATTTGAAAGAAAGGAAGAGAACTTGGTTTCCTTGAGTGAAATGAAGCAAAATATCCTTGAAAAGCTGAAGGGAGAATTCAACCAAGAGAAAGAAAGAAAGAAAGCTTTTGGTGCTCCTAAGACTAGAATTTGTGTAAGTTATGAACTAAGCATCTAAACTATCTTCAAGCATGCCTATTTATAGAGATTTTGCAGCTCATAAATGGACAAAGGAAGGAAAGAAATCTGACCAAAAATTAGAGGAAAAAAAATAAGGAAGAAAAATCATTTTGTTTGGTGGCTTAAAACATGGAATCATGTTTCCATGTTTTCATGATTCTTTGTTTTCATTCTTTGGATTTTTGTGTAATAATTTTCTGACTTATTACTCAATAATTTCGTGCATTACAGCCTTGTGGAAGAGGATTTTGTGTGTTCCATGTATTTTTTAGGTGTAGGCAAGGTATTCATGCAATTTAGAGAATTTACGGTTAAGGGTTTAAGTGAATTACTAAGCAATTTGGGTGTTTTAAGCAATTTTAGGTTCTAATCAATCTAAATAAATAATTTTGACTCTAGATTAGTAATTAGAATTTAATAAGCTTTAATTTGAGCCTAATATTGCTTAGGTTTCGTTAGACGAATCAAAAATCTCAAAATTTGTAAAACTACAAAGACAGGGGCAAAACGGTCATTTTACTTAAAAATTGCCCGAGACCACCCGAGCTTAACCAATGGTTAATCATGGCTTAAAAACACCTTTTAACACATTTTAGTGAGGTTCGGGCTAAGTCGGCACGCAAATCGGAGTTAAAACGGTAAGGGCGTTTTGGTCATTTCGCGTCGAGCTCAAAATTAGGATTCTTCTCCTCTATTAACACACATAACACAAACAATCCCTTATTAACATCAAAACATCCCCTTGAGGATGGGTGGGGCCCACGATCCTCATTTTCTAAGTAAAATAACCTCAGGGCATTTTGGTCATTTTACACGTCAGAAAATTGGGGTTTGCAATACTTGCACGAATTGCTCCTAACTTCTCTTCTAACGTTATATTCCTTTATTAAGGATTGTTTGGTCTCAAATTTTATATAATATTTACCTACGGTAATTCGGTAATTCCTAATGATAGTAAAAATTATAGTAAAAATTGGGGCGTTACATTTCAACTCTTTAATTCAAGCAAAAGTCTCTTTTTGTTGATAGCATAGCATATCTATTTATAGATGTTCTGCATTTATGACCATTACCTTTATCTATCTTCCAAGTGACACGTGTTAATCTTCTTTTTGTGTCTTGAAAATAGTGTAGAAGAGTAACTCGGCCCTGTCACATTTTCAGAAGCCATTGTGAAATAGAGGAGGCCACATTCAGAAACTACCTTTTGCTTTCTGAACTTTCTAGAAGTAAAGGTGACCATGTTGGTAGAAGAGATGTCACGTCAATTTATAATTGGGTTTGACTTGAAATTTGAATTTTAAAATTCCATTTCCTGTAAAGTGCACTATTTCACTTGTGAAATGTACTTTGAAGTGCAAGTATCAGTTCCTTGAATTTTCTTCAATCTTTCAGTCTTCAATTAAAGCTTGTAGATGATGATATGTTTGCGATCGTGATCATTGAAGGTTGTAGAACACACTTGCTTCATATATGAAATGAAATCTTCACTTCAAACATACTTTCTAAAGTCGCGTGCTACTTTCTGAAGATCTGAACCTTGGTTTCTTGTATATGAGAATTTTCTTAGTACGTTGAGCATATGTATGTTCATTCCATAATATATTTTTCACTTTCATTAAGTTCCAATCTCTTCAAACAAGATTAAACATGTTTACACATGCCATGTGAAAATATTTTTGTTTTAAGAACCATGTTATGCTAATGTAATCACCTGTTTGATACTCAGAAAGTCAAGGAAAACATTAGTCATTCTTCAAAATATTTTCTCTAAATTGGTTGTGTTATCACTCAAAACATGTTGCATTAACACTTTCTGAAGGGTTTTGGAGCTAGCAAACTCCACTTTTCTATCCGGTGGCATCCCTGGTAACTTTCCAAGAACTCGCACGACGGAATCGACTCCAAGATTGGCACCACTACATCTACGTCTCTCACTTGAAGCTAGAAACCCATGACTGCCCTTATCCATAAGCTGCATGGCATTCATCAGAGATCAAGCTAGTCGAAATTGAACAACTAGTACCCTTGAACTCTTGAAGCTCGCTTCAGGAGCCTCAAACTTCACTAACTTGCTATAACAATCCATGATGGCATGGCACGAAGCTCCGTCCATGCCTAAGATGACATCAAAGTCGAACATGTCTAACACGTGAAGATCGGCCATTTTTTCCATGTCTCCAACCTTGACTTCACATCCTTTGTAATTAGAGCTGAACATATGGGGATCTCCATAAGGTACCCTAACATAGAAAGGCTCCTTTAAAATGGTAAAGGACCTTTTGAACAGCAAAGAATGGGGGCACATAAGAATATGTGGACCCTATTTCTATCAAGCACAAAGCCTCAAAGGAAGAAACTACCATAGTACCGATAACTCATTGGATGCCACCACGTCCTGGCATGTCATGGAGAAGAGAAGGGGCTTTCCTCCACTGCCTAGCCTTGGACACCTAATCATCTACCTCCCTGCCCTTTGCCCCTAGGGCCTCTACCTCCAAGCTCCCAGCCTGAAGTACAGAGTCCTCAGGATCACTCGTGATATGATGGTGCTAGAGTGGTAGGGTTCGCCAACCTTGGCTAGAAGATCTCCCCTATATCAAACAATTCCTCCAGATATAGCCCTGAGCTGCAACCATAACATCAGGAGGACCCTATCATGCACTGCCTCGAGTGGCTCTTCTTGCAAGTCTGACATTCCAAGATGGAACGTCCAACACTCTACCAACTAGGCTGACTGCCTCCCTCTCGCTGAGGCGGAGACCAAGTTGGCATGAACTCTGAGAAGACTGCTCTACCTGGCTTGTCTCTGACTAGCCCTGTCCTTACTAGACCCAACTTCACCAAAGAAAACACCATGGGTCTTGGCCCTCTTGGCCTTTTCTAACGCTCTCCTCTCAGCCAAACCACCCTAGCCCAATGGTGTGTCTACCACCTAGGCATAGTCCATGGTCCCTACATGAGGCTAGGATAAGGAACATGTCCTTGGGTAACCCATGGATGACTGCCTCACCTCTCAGTCTCTAACTAAAGTAGGCCTAATGCCACCTAAGATAGGTTCATAAACTACTCGTCATACCGCTGGACATGTCCAAAGTCATCCGTAACCTCAAGAACTCCAAGTATCTGGACTCTCTCTTGGAAAGAAACCTCCACAAGAAGCTACCGAAACTCCTCCCAGGTGGGTGGCTCTCATCACCACGTCCCTAGAGGAATTCCTCATATCATATACCAGCTTGGCCTCCAAGCTGGAAGCTAGTCAACTCTACTCTCTCGGATGAGTAGTGGATAACTCGCATGATCTTCTTATCCTACGGACGAACTCCTAGGGATCCTCGTCATCAGGCACCCATGGAAAGTCGACGGGTCCATCCTCCTGAAGTGCTCAAGCGTCAAGTCATTTGGATCTCTGATGGGTGGTTGAACTAGGCTAGGCTGGTTGTGTCTTTAAGCCTGTCTAACCAGCACTCCTAGGAGGGTGGCCAAAGCCCTCCAAAACCTGAAGCGGGCATTCAAGTTGGAAGAACCTGCTGCGGTGGTGGCGTGAAGAAGGATGATGTAGGGGAGGCATATTGAATCCTAAAAATCATGGACAAGCTGGATAAGGTCCTGATCATAAAAGAAAGACAAGATTCTCCCTCTGATTCTCAACATAACTGACCATCCTAAAGGCCTCAAGTAACACTCTTAATGCAAATGGGGGTGCTTCCATTTACAAAAATGTTGTGCTACTTGTGGACACTTACTAGTGACATGTAGGGAAACCTATGGCTCTGATACTACTTTGTCACGACCCAAACTTGGATCGTGACGGCATGTGAGAAACCCATCCCACGTAAGCCATGTGATCAATGAGTTATACTATATGCATATTTTATTCATAAAACCAAATTTAATTCATAAATCAAATTCCATATTAAACTCATAATAAATCTGAATAACCCTTTTTCCATAAGTAAAATGATATGTGGTTGTAATATAATCATATGAAGTTGCTCATTTACAAAATAAATTATGAATGCTATATCATGTAAATACAAAAAGAATTGTGGCTATTCAAAATACTATATCATGCATGTGTAGGATCTTGCCCGCATTACCTTTGGAGCACTCTATCAAAATAAATCACTTCACGGTGACATGAAGCTCACCCAAAAGTAAAAGCTACTCCTTGAGGAGAAGGTGGTGGAGGATCCAATGAAGCTGCTAAATCTTAAAGGAGGAAAGGAAGGAGAGGGTGAGCTTTATCAAAACTTAGAGTGGATCCTCACTCGTAATCGTACATGGGACAAGAAAGAACTACGTATAAATAATAGTAATGCAACAATGATAAAACATTTCCATTTATTTTACATAATAATTATCACCTTTATCTTCTCAAGAATTACAAAAGAGAATAGATTATTCATAACTAAAGAGTGGTACTTCCTTGGCAAACGTGAGCTCGTATATGATCTTAACGGTCCCTGGCGAACCGCGTCCCTGGCGCTGATCTAAATAAGGATAACTTACCCCTGGTGGGCCTTGGTATACCAAAGTTAATGGAATAACTACCGTTAACTCATAGTTCTTTCCTCTAATTAATTCCCTATTCTAAAGTGTACTAAAATCATAAAATAAGGGTTCTATACTTCTTAGTTCAACCTGTCTCATATTCTCGTAAATAAACATAAGGCTTTACCTTTCATTCCATCAACCATAACCAAATCAAAATCATGAATTTAATCATACACAACATTTGTATAGCAATTATGGTCCCATGCATTTTCTAAAATCATAGATTTTCATGTATAATTTCAAAGGAAGCATTTCTAGCGTTAAACATTTCATGTGAAAATCCATATCATATGAAAGCTCAATATTCAAATCTCTAAATACTCTTAATGCTAAAAAATAAGGTCATGAAATCAAACCCACTCACCTAGAGGGTGGAACGTGAAGCATGAACACCATGGGAACTCTAGAAGAGAGATGACACCAATGTTTGATATTACAATCATAAAATTCATAAGAAATCTATGGGCACTCCTAGATTGCTCTAGATCTATTCTAACAACATTGGGCTCCCACTTGTCAACAATGAGAGAAAAACAACAACCAATCTTAGAACATAAAAGAATGAGAAGAAATGAGACATAATCTATCAACATTTACTCACCTTGAAGCGTGGGAGAGGATATATTTGAATGAGATTGAGAAAAAGTAGTGGGAGGAGGGTTTGAGAGTGATGGAATCGGGGTTTTGGGAAGAAACCCGAAAGGAAGGGTTGTATAAGGGTTGGGGATGTTCTGTAAGTAGAGCAATCCTGTTTGGTCCTGTTCACACTTATGGGAACCGCTATAGCGGTAAGGGGTATCACGAACCCTATCGAGTAGACAAGCGATCCTAAATCGCTATGGTTGAACGGCCAAAGCTGCCTAAACCATCTCTATGACCACTATAGCGGCCGAACTGGGTGCAACAACACCAACTTCTCATTTTCTAACATTTTGGCATTTGGTTCCTCTCGGCAACATGGATGGGTCCTGGGTACCCTAGGACCATATGAAACTTGTTTATGGATTAATGTACCTCTATTAGATTGGAATGATTAAAATAGAAAATGAAATGATTTGATTTGTTTTGTGTGTAAGTTTTAAAATCAATTCATTTCCATTCAAATCTTATCAAAATTCAGAGGATTTGAAAATTAATTAAAAGAATGGAATTTGATGGAATTACAAATTAATTCATTTTTTTTAATTCTAAATAAATGATTTCATTTGCAAAGTATTTCATTCGGTTTGTATGTGATCAATCGCGCACTCCATGTATACATTAATGGAAATAGCCATAACCTTTGCTCCTTAATTTTTATTTCTGCTGGGCAGTAAAGGGGGGGCTACCGTTGCCAGGAAAAGGACCTTTTACTGCATGAAGTATGGACATGCAAAAGTGTTACCACCAAAAATTACACTATAACAAAAAGAAAAAAAGAAATATTACACCTAAAAATCAAGAAATATACCCTATTTCAGGCCAACATTCGCGCTCTGACTTATCAAACGGTTTATGGTAGGTTTTTTATCGTTTTAATGCTATATTTTTGTTTCATTAGAAAATGCTCAACCAAAATTGAGGCGCGGGTTTGACATAGTTAGGGTAAGGACTGTTTGGTTCAATTTTTATTTTTTATTTTTAGTTTTTCAATTTTTTAAATTTTGTGAAAAAATATTAAAAATTATGAAAATTATAAAATTCAGTTTTTAGTTTTTATTTACAATTTTCAGCATTTACTTCATAAAATCCTAAAAATGAAAATTTAAAACCAAAAGCAAACAAGCCCTTAATCCTCCCCAAGGGCATGTTTAGATGGGAAAAAATAGGGTAAAAATTTTCATAAATAAAATTTATTTATAATTTTACTATATCTAAGATAGTTAATGTTTATTTTTATCCCTAACTTTATATTTATGAGTTATTTTAGTTCTTGATTTTTAAAATAAGTTTAATTAGTCATTGACATTATAAAATGTAAGTCATATTAATCCTTTAATATACTTTTATAAAACTTTTATACATAAACTCTATATATAAAATTACATGTAAATCCCATCTATAAAAAATTTCACCTCATTTTTACTACTAACAATGCAAATGATAAAAAAACTCGTATCCGAACAATCATTTCTACTATGAATAACTATTTAGGTTTTTTTAATTATTTTGTATTTGATATGAGAAATTCTATTTTCTAAGCTTTATTTTATGAAATCAACATTATAACTTATTTTAGTCTCTACTTTTGGTCATGTCACGGCTAATTTAATCTCTATAATCCATCCCAATTGATAAGATAAGATTTGATTGTTGTTGCATTGCATAACTCGCTTCTCTACTCTATAATATTACTGAAACTTGTGCGATGGGCAATCGTAAATTATCTTAAAAATTAATTATATAAAATTTTTAACTGGCATTTTTAAAATTAAATAGGATATTACTATTGTAGATTAGGTGATGGGATTATGTCTATAACAATAAATGATATCAATGTTTATCAAATCGGAAATGAAAATATACATGTTTTAGAATTTTTAAGAGCTGTAAATTATTAATCTCTCTAAAATGTAATATTGATAAAATATTGCTTAATTCTTTTTAAGTATTTTAAGCATATTACTATTTTCTTAATATACATGTCTTACGTAAATTGTTTTCACTAAAACTTATGATTATGTATACATTAAAATGAAAAATAGACTAATAAACTACTCTGGGATAGATTTCATTAAACTTCAACTCGATTAAGGTTGCATTACCATTAAATCAAGTAGATACTACTACACAATTAGAATGCATCTCTAAATTCAAACTCTTACCTCATTAAATACTCATCAACTAATGAGAAAATATTGTATAATCATGGATCGCTATGTAAAATTATGCTCTTTGCAATAAAATAGTGTCATGTATTAATGGTACCCACCATTTAATAAACTTAATTTTTAAATTTTTAACTCAAGATAAACTAAGCATAGTTACATTTTTATTATTTTTCCAACCGATAGCAAAACCCAATTTTGAGAAGGGAGAAGAGAGAGGAGGAGGAGGAGAGAAAGAGATGGCGACAAGTGGCATATATTGGAGTGATAGATTCATCACACTCACGTTTAATTATATAGCAAATAAAAAATAAAAATAAAAAACATTGGCTGTTTATTTCAAGGGCAATGATGTTTATCTATTTTTCATTCTTGTGAATTAATTTTGTGGTAATATCGCTCTGTGATTAACTCCATTCAATTTTGTTTTTTACTATTATCTTTCTTCTCAAATAAGTGTTCATTTTAAAAAAATTTACCTTTCCATGAAAGTGTGTGTATTTTAGAAATCTAGGCAACACAACCTCCATTCTCAAGTTATAGTACCCATTTTGAAAATTTTACTTTTTCACTAAAAACTATTCACTTTAAAAATCTAGGCCATTTTAATTACTTTTTTTTTCAACTACCTGTTATTGATTTAATAATGGAGGAGGGAGATGTAGGTAAAAATGTTAAGAAAGGGTGGTTGAATCGTTCTTCACTTCTCTTTTTCTTTTTAACTTTCGAAAACTTTAACGGAATACTATTAAGCTTTTAGCTTGAAGTGCAACAGAAACAATGTTAGAGGTCTCAAAAAGTAACTTTCTTTAGGCGTTAGTAACGGAAGAATAAAAAAAACAAGGCTTTGATCAAAAGATAACTAATATACACAAAGCAGTTAATGTAAAAAAAGATAAATGAGAGGAAGATACTATCCAGATACTTTTATACTAGTTCGGCCAACCTCTATATTCAGTTCTCAACCATTGTGAGTTTCACTAACACCTTTCTCAACTCAAGGAAGAAACTGAATAGTCTTCACAATAGCCTTCCCAAGCTCTCACTTGTGACCAGACAACCCTTCCTGCTACAAATCAAGTAGTTATTCACCAGGCTCTCCAAGCTTTACCGAGTAGTATTTGACTAGCCTGTCCAAGCTAAACCAAGTAGTATTGTGCTAGCCTCTCCAAGCTAACCCATGACCTACAGAATTCCTTCCTTCACGTTGCAAGTAGTTTTACCTTTACCTCTTCAAGCTATCTCACATCGATCACTATTGGATAGAAGATATAAGGGTTTGTATTTGGGTTTGCAACTCACACTAACCTACACTCAAGTTTCCTTAAGATATACAAAGAATGACCTGGAATAACTTGAATGACTTCTTCTAGTGATTCTTCCTTGGAAGAATGTATAAACTATTTAGGAACATAGAAAGAAGATTTTTATAGACAAGGAAACTGATTACAAGATGTAATAAACTTCACAGAAATGATAAGGAGAAATTTTCACAGAGTTTCAGCACTTGTCAAGCATTATTGTCTTCTATATTTGAAAGTACAACATGTACCCCAGATTTCGGTCTAGAGTACAAATGACCAAAATGCCCTGAGGTCATTTCTACCGAAATTAAAGGGACAGTTGCCGGCAACCCTCGAATGGGTCAACTCGATGTTTGAAGGGGATTATGCTGTTATGAATGATATCCGAGGGAAACCTCGTTTTCTAAACTTCGGCTCAAAATGACCAAAATACCCTGCTGTGTCTACACGGGTAAAAGATGCCGTTTGAGCCCAGAACTTTTCCAGGAAGTTTAGAATGATGTTTATGAGCAAGGTTTGAAGTTTAGTAAAGCAGAAAGGTTCCAGCAGTTTTAGTGCAAAATTACCATTTTGCCCTAGAACGTGTACAGTGCGCCTAATGAAGCAATTAGCGAACCTAAGCGATATTAGGCTCTAATCGAAGATTAATTTATTTCGATAATTAATCTAGAGTCAAAATGATTTATTAAGGTTAATTAGAACCTAAGATTGCTTAGATAAACTCTAACGGTATTCTTTAAATTCAAGATTTCTAGTCATGGAATCTTGAATAGTGTTTTCTCTCTCTTTCCTTAAATTAAGGAATTGAGCCATACCTCATTTGACCAAAAGAATTATTTTAAATTACTAATCTAATAAGATCACCCTCCTAATCAAGTCTTGAACCACCTC
Source organism: Dalbergia oliveri (assembly GCA_030441495.1). Classification (NCBI taxonomy): domain Eukaryota; kingdom Viridiplantae; phylum Streptophyta; class Magnoliopsida; order Fabales; family Fabaceae; genus Dalbergia; species Dalbergia oliveri. Next base: position 24,135,922 of record JAMLFY010000012.1, on the reverse strand, counting down.
AATTAACCATTTTCTCACCTAAACGCTTGCTTACAAACTCCTAATCAAAAAGCCTAATCATAGAAACACTTAAACACATCCTTAAACCACAATTACATGAACAAAAATCCCTTCCCCTTGGCTGATGAGGAGGCCAAAATCTGTCCCCAAAATGGTGCCACATGTTGAGTTGTGATGCACTCCAAGCCCATGCTTTAGGCCATACCTTGCCCATGCTTCCAACCATGCTTGCCATGCCTAAACCCATGCTTTTGTAAGAGATATTTCCTCCCTCCTCCTCTCCAAATGGCGCCGGTTTCCCTCCCCCCTTGGAAGCCTCAATGTTGAAAATTCCTATAAATACCAAGCCTTGATGAACCTTGTCACACTTTGGCTCACTTGGTAAGTTCACACTTCTTGCAAATTCTCTCATTCCTCTCAAATTCCCTCAACTTGGCTGATTTCTTCCTCAAGACTCCAAAAGGATTTCCTTCTCCTTCCATCTAGAAAACAAAGCTTTCTTACATCTCTTCAAGACTTCTTAAGGTAGGGGTTAAGTTTTGATGATTTTTGTTTGTGTTCTTCAAGAAAGTTCTAGTTTTTCTCTTGGTTTCAAACTCCTTTTCCTTCCTCTTTCTTTTTCGGCCAAGAGGCCTTCTTACAAAAAGAATGTGAGCTTGATGATGAGGTTTCAAGATAATGATTTGTTGTTGTCATGTGAGAAACCTCTAAAGCTTGAAACAACTTGGTTTTGGACCATACATGCTTGGATTTCCTTTCTTTTCTTGGCTTAAGTTTCGGTTTTTCCTCTTCCTCTTTCCTTTAAGGATTTTCAGTTTTTCTTCTATGGATTTGAACAAAGTTTGTAAAATATGTCTAGTAGATCACGAAAGTTTTGTTAAGAAAGTTAATCTCATGATTTCAAAGAGCTCTAGGCTTACCCTTGCCAACCTTAAAGTTGGTCGGCCGTTCTAGAATCCGCGCTAGATTGAAGCCTATGAGCAATAAAATAAAGAATATGACTTAGTTCTTGTAGTTTTGTTTAGACAAAGTGATGAACTTTGGGTCCATTTCCTTAAGCTTGATGGTGAGTTCAAACCTTAAGATTTCTCTTGAAGTCTAGGTGCTAAGAACTCTAAAGCTTGCCTTATGATGCATAATGGGTTGAGGTTTATGTTCCTCTAAAAGTCTTGCAAGAGCTCTAGCTAAGACAAAAACAAGATGCATTCATGTTTAAATTTATGTCTTGCATCTCATGTTTATTTTGATGTTATCACTAATTTCACAAGAGTAAATGAATGAACTTGCATTACCATATTTAAATTCCCAAGCTTGCATTTCATGTTTATATTTCAAGTCATCACTTAATCCTTAAAGATAATAATGAAGTTGCATCTCATATTTATTTTATGCTCTCACTTTACTTTCTAATGAAGAGTAAAATAAAGTGCATGGCATGTTTAAGATTTTGTCATCACCTAAACACTCTAGAGCTCAAAGACTTGCCCTAAGTATCCTAAAAAGGAAACTCCATTCAAAAAGAAATGGATGAGTTTTGGTATGAACCAACAATGGTTTGATTTTGTAAAATACATGAATGATTTTCAAGGAAATGTTGGAAAACTGTTTTATGAGGTCTCAAGAGGTTTAAAATAGTTTGGAATGTGTCAAAATCATGTTTTCTCAATTTAGAAGGTTTGGTAATCGATTACCACCAATGTAATCGATTACCAGAAGGGTTTTGAAGGACTTTTGGTTCTGGTAATCGATTACCAGAGGTAGTGTAATCGATTACTGCGGCTTTTCATGCCCAGACCTTTTGGAAACCCTGTAATCGATTACTTTATAATGTAATCGATTACCAAATGTTCTTTACTCTTCCAAAAATTTAACCCTAAGTAATCGATTACGTCGTATGTAATCGATTACCCTATGTTCTTTACTTTTTGGAAACGGATTTAACCCTACGTAATCGATTACCATTATGTGTAATCGATTACCCTTGTTTTTGAAAACCCAGAATGAATTGAACTCCTGGTAATCGATTACTAGGAACATGTAATCGATTAGAACACCTTTTGTTTTCAGAAACATTCCAAGAGAAAACTAGCAACTTATATGCATTTCAACCCAAGAGATTATGTGATCTTATGGGTTCATGATTTGGTTCTATGTTTGGCTCCTGTATAATGCTGTTCTAAGGTGTTAAATGTGTAAAATTATGTTGAGTGAAGCAAGGATCGATTTAGAGAAGCTAGTAAAGAATAAGTAACTAAAAAGGGACTTGAGATGAGAATTCTAGAACACCTTAATACAAAGAAGTGCAAATCTGTTTTAGAATGGTTAATTCAGGGATAAATGATTCATAATTAGTAAGACATGTACAAGAATCCCTTCATAAATGATTAGGTGCTAATCTCTAAGCATAAGATGATGATAAGAGATCTAAGTGGTTTATAACTTAGAGAACATGCCTAGGAATCCCTCATAATTGATCTAAGAATTAATTATGGAATTTTAGGCAGATGGATCTTAAAAGGGTCGCGAATGGAGATTTTAGAGCCCCTTAAGCAAACGATATATATTTTCTCCCTTTTATGTTGAGTGCTGAGTGGAATCTTGGTGAGTTCAAATTTTAGAGGAAAAGTTTAAGTGCCAACCCCTTGAGGGTAATAATAATGCAAATACAAGTTTAAAGCCCGAAAGGGGCAAAGCATAAGATACTGTGAGATAGGTGGACGAGAGAGTATGATTATGATGATGAACCTCGTGCACACGTATGATGATGTGATTATGTTAGTTCCTTGAGCATGAAACTTTATATGCATAATTTGATGAATTGTTGTGTTTGAAATGCATAATGTTTCAAAGATATGAATGAAATTGAGAAATATGCTCATGTGAACTAGAAAGTTATGGCAATGAGAAAGTTCCATGAAAATGATGCATGTGACTGAAATTATGTGGCATGACTCAAATTTGAGGAAATTCGGAGAGTAGCTGTTATGCCGCCGAATTTCCGTCAAATTTGAGGGACAAAAAGAAAGTTTTTGAAATATGAAGTTTAAAAGTTATATGGAGACGCATTTCTCCTGCTCAATGAGAGAAAGTAAAGGGGGGTATGGACGTCGATATCCAGAAGCGGACAAAGTCGCTGGTCTTAACCAAGTCGATGCGTTTCGAAGAAGGAGAAAGTCCCATGATGGGTGATCCTTAGGCCCCCTACCCGTACTCTGGGAGTCGGGATTATGATATTTATGATTCGCTTATCAAGAGGATAAGTAAGAACTAGTGACGACTAGTTAAGGTATGAGCTCATAGCCTAGCTTAAGGGGTGCGGTTACTATATTATTGGTGACACAAGTATGAGAAAAGGAAAGATGTTCAAAGAAAAGTTTCATGCCACACAATGTTGTTTGAATTATTGTTTGATTTACCTAAAGTGCTACCATGCATCCATGAAACATTATGTTGCATACATGCATTAAGAATCATTATAAAAGACATGGACCTTGGACAACGACCTTTGTGAAAACCTCATAATGAACCTATGCATGCTCAACATTTTCATAATAAACCCAAGGTTCCTGGGACGTGAACGATGGCACTAGGATAGAGGACTTCCCTCCTGAGATTCTTTAGTAAGAATTCTCACCCCTCTCTCTGTTCTTTCCGTTACGTCTTCAGATATCGATGGCGTCGTTCGTGATTTTCATTGACCCGCCTACATGGGAGGTGCACTATGACCCGAGCATCAGTCCTACCACTTCAAGGGTCATTGCGAGGTGCGCGTTTTTGCATATGTGGGACGCCCTTTTGCTTCCCCCGTCTCAAGCTATCACTTCGATCCGACTTCACCCTTTGGCGACGACCTGATCTTCGAGAGGACACGACCCAGGAGATGGGAGAACGGTAATGCCGACCTTCCTCGTCGAGGTACGCGGATATAGGATATTCCCGTACTCGATCAGAGGCTGATCCTTCGGAGGGATCTTCCCCTTCGTTCCCTATGGGTCACGGAGGAGGTAGTGAGGACACGGTCACCGCGGAGGCATGCGAGGCGCGTCGACAAGCCGAGAGGCGACCACGACGCGGAGGCCACGCTGTCCCTCGATTCCCATGCCTAGATCTCCGCTTCGTTGGGCTACATCCGAGGAGCTTCGTCAGTTCGCGGGCTACATCTCCCCACCGAGGACCGGCGTCACCAGTAGGTTTGGAGTGGGAGGGTAGTGATAGTTGGGTGTTTATCTTTTGGGATTATTACCATGTATTTGTCTTTATGTTTCCCATTGTCCCAAGCTCTCCACTAGTGCGGGTAAGACTTTATGTTTCTGTTATCTTCTGTTGTGATGTACTAAACTATATTATCTAAAGTAATGAGGAATGATGTTTATGATGGATGTGTTCTTTAATGTGTATATTCTGTATGTTTTATTTATTCTTCCGCTTCACGTTGTTTATGTTACGCGCAAAGGCTCGCACTTTGGTTTATATAAATCATTTCAAAAAAAAATTTACCGTATTTTCCGCTAAGTATTTTATAAATGAATTTAAAGAAAAGTAATAACTAATAATTAGTCTTGATACGTCCTAGGCGTATGAGGTTAAATATTAGGGTGTTACACAGCATCTCTATTTATAGATAGTCTTCATTTTCCTGATGCCCTTGATCAGTTTTCCATGTGACACGTGTTGATATCTGTTTGTGTCTTGAAAGAAGTCTAGAAGAGTAGCTTGACTTTTGTCAGTCTCCTGCAAAGCAATTGTAAAGTTAAGGTTTCTAAAGTCCCTTAGAAACTACTTTACTTTCTAATCATGGTTTCTGAACTCTTCCTTCTAGAAGTTGGGGTAGTTGACAAGTTTGCAGAAGAGATGGCAGGCCGTAATAATGGGTTTGACTTTTAAATTTGAATTTCAAATTTTCCCTCCATTTCAGTAATTAAAGTTCAGCGCTTCAAGTCAGTGAACTTTCTTAATGCGGTATTAGTTTCTTAATGAAACTTCAGTTTTAGTCTTCAATTTAGGGCTTGTTGATGATAAAATTATTGCGATCATAATGACTGAAGATTGTAGAACATGTTGGCTTCAGAGTTTGCTTGATTATCTTCATTCTAAGTATACTTTCTGAAATCCAGTGCTACTTTTTGAAGTCCAGAATATTGGTTTTCTTCTAGTTGATTTTCTTCAATCCATTAGGCATGTATATGCTCAATTTTCAATATAATTATCACTTCCATTTAGATCACATCTCTTTATACGAGATAAAACATGCTTGCAATGTAAAGTGAGAATTATTCACGCTAATGGAGCTATGTTATGCCAACGAAAAAACCTATTTGCTATTCCAAGAAACTCAGGGTAAACATTATTCAATCTTCAAAATATTTTCCTTAAACTGATTTTGTTGTCATTCAAAATATATTATCTTGACGTTTTCTAAAGGGTTCTGAAGCTAACTAATCTCCCCCTTTTTGATGATGACAAACCAATTTGAAGAAAATTATTTGAATATATATTGAAAGAAATATTAGGAAAAGTAGCGTGATAAACAATATTCTTTCAACTCATCATATGATGTGATTTTTAGGAAGTCCTTTTCTTAAGGCATGATATGAAAATAAATCAAAAACATTTTATAGCCTTAAGTGACTTGAATTAGAGTTGTTTTGATTGTCAATGAAGTTGCTAAAGATACTCAGAGTACTTTTGAGAGGTATCATAGCAGTATTAAAAAGAATATCATCGTTTAAGCCCTTTTGATAACAACAGGCTTGATTGTTTGTCATTAAAAACTTTGTGATAATACATGTGCTTGAATAAAGAAAAAAGTAATACTTGTGATATTTTATCGTGATTAATTTTCTTATTCAACACATCTTTATCCAAACTTATTTTCAAAATGGATGCTTATATTAAAACGATGTCTCAGAGCATGCATGAAAGCTGATACAAGAGTAGTTTCTGACACTCATAGAAACCTTAATGATATCATTAGCATATGCAACAAAAGGTTTCCAAAGCTCATGGACCAATCCCAAATAAATCAAAGGAAAATCAATTTTGAGCTTATATTATGAGCAAAGAAACTTTCACATAAATATCAGAGCATGTAATTTTGTAAAGCAAAACTTAAAAAAAAACATGACTTTCACATAAGCTCGGACGAGGATACATATGTCTCGAAACATAACATGTATCAGAGCATTAGCATAACATGTATTAGAGCATTAAGCATAGTATGTTCCATAGCTTGAGCATATAGAAGGAAACATTGATGTAATGAGATATTAGATCAAGTAGATAAAAGAGCACTTATACATCATCATAGTATGCCTAATTAGCTAAGCAAGAAATGTATATATATCATTGGGCAATCAAAAGCAAAAAGATATATCAAAACATAAGAGAAAAAAAAAAGACAATTGGAATAAAATTGAAATGTACTTTTAAGTAAAAAAATTGTGAACATGAAGAGAAAATGTAGATGCTAAAAAAAATCTCTAAGCGGCTCCCCCTCAATGTATTCCCCTGTTTTTCTCAGCATACGATTTTCTTTTCTTTTCTTCTCCCCTTTGACATTAGTAAAAAAGAGGTGTGCTAGAAGCTAGGAACACGATCATCAGCCCTGGTGCTTTAACTCTTGAAGAATCTCCACTAGAAGAGATTCATGTCTTTGTGATTGAGCTTCTGTTTGATCAAGCCAATTGTTGATAAAGCGCTATTCTGCAACAAAACCTGAAATTAGATGTACCCTTGCTTCACTGCTAATGGTTGTTGGCTTGATGAAGGGTCAATATTGAAGTTGTAGTTAGTTCAAGGACGGTCAAAGCGAAGAAAGGAGCATCGACTTGAGGTAAGCTTGTCTCAGGTTCTTCATTTGTTAGCTCATTCTTTGAAGACATCTTATCCTCGGAAGTAGATTTAGAGTCAGAAGACTCTAAGCTTGTCTCTTCTAGATTCTAAGGATGTGCATGATTTACAAGGCTTTCCCTTATATCTTATAATTATTTTAGGCTTTTTACTCTCATCGGAGCTATCTTAAAGAAGGATGGTTTTTCTTTTTCTTCCTTTCCCTTATTCTCAAGCTACCTTTTCAAGAGCCACATCCCTTATCCTTAGGCTCTATCTCCTAACACCAGATGAGGCAAGCACTGGTTGGTTTCCTTAGGTTCTGAAGGAATTTAGGGAGTACACAATACCTTCCATACACTCATACCACTCATTTGTCAACAGGTAATTCAAGTATTCAAAGATCTTAGTTAACGAATCCATAAGGAACAATGGAGTTCTCCTCTTCTCTAGAGAAATAGCACTCAACATGTCATGAAAGATTAGTTTAGGCAAATTTACCTTCCTTTTGCTAGCGGCGGACAGTAACATGTAATCCATCCCAACCAGTAGGTGCACGCTTCCTAGCCAAGGAGCAGGAGAACTGGATGAGGGTGAAAACTTGGCGTGCCTTGGAGTTTAACATGATGGTAGTTATTTCTCTATGTTGGTGTCTAGGAAAGTCGTGAGACATCTAAAGACCTCCTCTAAGACTCCAAGAGATGTGAACCAATTTTCATCTGAAGTAATGCGAAGCTGCGTGACTCACAAACAAATTAAAATTTATAAAGTGCTAAGTTGCACCAAAAATGTAGTAAAGGGGGCAACCTAGGTCATTTCTCAAGGAGGCTTCAATACTTAGTTAGGAAGATTTGGGGGTTTTGAGAATTAAAGCAATTAATTTAAATTGAAAGATAATAGCAACAATAGAGAAGGCATGGTGCAAGTTATTCTAGGATTGGAAATTAATTATCATTGACCAAATACTCAACCCATTGGTGGCTATTGGTGATAAATTACGGCAATTCTACTAGTGATCAATCGACCTAGAATTTGATCAATGCAAATAGCTAATAAATGGTGATCGCCAATTTATTTAGAAATCACATCAATTTAATGAGCCAATTGCTATAGCCTAACCCAATGAAAAGTTAATTCTAATATTCTCCAGCAAACATAAACTAATAGATCTATCAATTTATACCCAAAGAGTTTCCTTAAATGACGATCGCCAATTTAGTTATCCCAATAAAGATTATAGTAATCACCACAATAATTAAAGGAGTAGAAACTACAGAACATTAAGAAAACCAATGCATTCAATATAAACAAACAAGTCTCAAACATCATTCCAATCCATCAGAAATCCTACATTAGTAAAGAAATCTACTCCTCTATCTCTAAGGATTACAACAATGAAGATAAGAGAAAACTGAAAATAATAGCAACGATTGCCACAACCTCCAAGATAAAACACCTTTACCAATGGAACCTTTAGAGAGGGAAGAAGAGAGATGTAGAGAGGCAATAATAGCAACTAAAATGGCACCCTAAAACTAAGTAAAAGCTAGGGTAAAAGTGTGTAACAATTCCTTAAATATTGCTCTAAAATTAGGCCAAAGTGGGCCCAAAAATTGATTTAATGAGCTATTCTATCATCGACAGAGTGCTAGCGCAAATGACCGCGGTGCTCACCAGTGAGCTGTGATAAAAACCACTTTTTAGGGTTCTGTTGAGTGCTACAGTGGACAGCATTGATGTTTTCACGTATTTGACCATTTTGGCCTATTCAACATCTGAATCTGTCCTTAGCACTAGAAATAGCGATTGCAGCCCTTTGAATAAGCTTTCGAACGCCACCAAAATCACCTCAATGGACATCTGTAGCTCCAAATATGTGAAAATACTAACTGGAGGTCAAGTTGGACAGCATCAAAACATCAGCAACCTTGTTCTTGACATTTTACACTTGATCCAAAGCTTCCATGCACAAAACCATACTCAAAGAGACAAGTCAAACGCAACAGGGTGTAATTACAATTTATTCCAAAATCAATACAAAAGTCAATAATTCTATTTAAATCACACAATAAAGAGTAAATCAAAATCCTTATTAATTGCATCAATAACTCAATAAAACTCATGCAAAAAGCTAAGGTTTGGTAGCAAGATAAGTGGCATACATGCCCCTTATCAACGAGCAAATGAGTCCTTCGTGAGAGCATGGATAATGTTGGAAAGGTCAACTATGATCAGCTCCATGTCAATGCCTTTGATGTACAGGATCAGACAGAACTGAATACTTGCATCAATTTTGAATAGAAGGTGATAACCATCCAGGTGAATACTCAGCAAAGAAGCTTAGAAACCCTTCCTATCCCTAAAAAGAGATGACCTCCATAAGGATGAGACTTGAACCATCAGCTCTTGTCGTAGCTTCTTCCCCAGAGCTCCTGGTCATTGAGAAAAATTGTTAGCATAGTGTTGGTGGTGATGAGATTCATCGAACATGAGAAATGTTCCCATGTCAATGCGACCAAAGTAGTGTTTTCTTTCACCATTTTCAGGGTTGTGTGTGAGGATTGAATGAGAAAGTTTGAAGCTTGAAAGAATTGAAAGGATGAAGGTTTGAGAGATGGTGAGTGACTTTGGTTAGGGAATGAGGGTTTGAGTGGAGTGAATACAAAACGTTGAGGAAGCGTGCGATAGAAGATGAAGGCAACAGGTGTGATGTGTGAGGAGTAAGGAGTTATTTAAGTGATGGGACATGATATGACTGAAGGTGAAATGACATGGGAGAGAGAAACCCAAAAGAGTGGGAATTATCCTTATTTTTCATCTCTTCAGAAAGAGTTAATTTTTGACGTTTGAAATCACTTTTTGAAGGAGTTACTTTCTGAGCTTCAATTTCCACTTTCTGACCCTCTAGAGTATCACCAAGTTTTCATTATCAACTCATCTTCATATTCTGAATTTCATGAGACCATATATGCCCCATTTCCTGATCCTTAATACTTCTTTTTTTATGAACCCATCTTCTTTCTAAGCTTGCAAACTGAAATTCTGATCTTTAATCTGATTTTGTGGTCTTGCAAATTGATTTCATTTGGGCTTGTTCAGAGTAATGAAGAGAGAATACCTAGAGATTTTTGTGTATGAATGCTTATGTAGATTTAAAAAGAGTTAATGTTCATTTTAGTCCCTTACTTTTCACTTATGAGTCATTTTAGTCCTGACTTTTAAAATGAGTCAAATTAGTCCATGACATTGTAAAATGTAAGTCATATTAGTCCCTCAGCCACTCGTACTTAATATTCAATCAATTAAATAGTGATAGGTAATCTTAAGTGATACCTCAACATACCATATGTCATCTAAAATACAATCAAGTTTAAAATGACTCATTTTTGTGTTTAAAATTATACAAAAATGAGTCATTTAGTATTTTTTCTAAATTATAAAATGATTCATTTTGTACAATTTTAGATACCAAAATAAATTATGTTAAACTATTCTACTTCAAATGACACATGTTATGATAAGATATCACTTAACACTACAAATCATCATTGAATTGATAAAATGTTAAACAAAAATGGAATAAGGAACTAACTTGACTCATATTTTATAATGTTTGGAACTAATTGACTCATTTTAAAAGTCAGTAACTAAAATGAACATTAACTCATTTAAAAACCTTTAAGTTTAAAAGCTTTTTCAAAACACAAAAACGATCTTCAATGAATGGTTTTGTAAATATATCTAATACTCAATCTTCAAGATTTCACAAACATTAACTCAACATCTCTTTTCTAAGATGATTCAATAAAATGATGTTTAACATCAATGTGCTTGGATCTTGAATCCTGGATAGGATTCTTAGCAAGATTAATAGCACTAGTATTATCACAGAAGATAAAGATTTTGGAATACCTTAGGTAATAATCTTCTAGCATGTTCCTTATCCACCATTGGTGCAACATTGCAAGGCTACATATAAGCTTCAACAGTGGAGAGTGCAATGGTATTATGATTTTTGCACCACCAAGTGATCAAGCTTTTCTGAAAAAAAGTAGCAACCACTAGTGCTCTTTCTCTCTACTCTATCTTCGGCAAAGTCAACATCACAGAACCTACAATCTCATAAGATGTACTTTTCTCATACCATAAGCCAAGATAAATATATGAAAAAATTTTTAACAGCATTTAAGTGTGATTGCATTGAGTTAGATTCAAATCTCAGAAATTCTCATACTTAGTTGAATGTCTAGTCTACTAGCTATAAGATCCAGAAGTGAACCAATCATTGCTCTATAACTACTTTCTTAACCTTTTGCCATTCTCATCATCAATGATTTGAGATGGATGCATAGGGGTACTCATAGGTTTGGCTTAATCCATATTGAACTTCTTCAGAAGTTATTTTGTATATTTTTCTTAATGGATCAAGGTTCCTTCTTTTTGTTGTTTTATTTGCAAACCAAGGAAAAACTTAAGTTCACCCATCATGCTCATCTCAAATTCACTTTACATTAATTTAGAAAACATTTCACAAATGATCAAAGACGCCAAATATAATGTCATTAACATATATTTGAACTATCAAGAAAGTGATTATTTTGTTCAAGAGTAAAAAAGTAGTATCAACATTACCTCTCTTGAACTTATTCTTTAGCAAGAAGGTGCTTAGTCTCTCATACCAAGCTCGAGGAGCTTGTTTCAGAACCATAGAGAGCCTTCGTCATCTTGAAGACATGGTTGGAAGGTCTTCATTCTCAAAACTCAGGAGGTGCTTCACATATACTTCCTTAGAGAGAGTCTGTTAGGAATGTAGACTTAACATCCATTGGGTAAAGAGTGAATCCCTTGAAGGCAGCAAAAGCAAGTAACATTCCGATGGCTTTCAGCCTAGCTCCGGTGCAAAGGTTTCATCATAATCAATTCCCTCTTGTTGATTATGACCTTGTGTAACCAATCTTGCTTTGTTCCGCGTGACTTTGCTAGCTTCATCCAGCTTATTCTTGAACACTCATTTTGTGCCGATGATGGTTTTCCTTTTTGGTTTTTCAATGAGTATTTGGACTTTGCTTTTCTGAACTTGTCCAGTTCTTTGCATAGCATCCACCCAGCTTTGGTCACTCAAAGGTTCTTCAATGCATTCAGGTTCAATGGTGGAGATGAAAGCATAGTTTGATGTATTTCTAAGGGATGATTTGGCTCTCACACCTTTAAGAATGTCTCCAAGAACTCCTGATAGGAAACTATCTTTAGAATCAGGAACTCCCTTGTGATTTCTATAGCTTTGAGGTTCTTTAGCTTCTCCTTCATCTTTAGATTGCTCTTCTTCATGATCAAAAGTACTACTTTCTGATTGCTTTGGAGTTCTAAGCAAGCTTTCTGAAGAGTCTATGTTTTGGAGCCTACTTTCTAAGGGTATGGCTTTCAACCTTGCCTTCGGAGGTTTCCTTGAGACTTATTTTCTTAAGGTTTTCTTCCAGTTCTTCAAGATCATCAGCAAAGTCCTTCTTGAGCTCCTTGAACTTGATATGAATAGTCTCCTCAACACATAGTGTTCTTCTATTTATATACTCTATAAGCTTTTGAACTGAGGAATAACCTAAGAAAATCCTATCATTAGACTTAGGATCAAACTTTACAAGTTTGTTCTTGGTGTTAAGGATAACACATGATGAGCCAAAAATAGGAAAATATGATATGTTGGATTTTCTACCCTTCCAAAGCTCATAGGAGTCCTCTTGAGAATTAGCCTAAGAAAGATTTTGTTTTGGATATTGCAAGAGGTATTCACAGCCTCTACTCAAAAACCTTTTGATAAACTTCTTTCTAAAAGCATTATCCTGACCATCTCCTGTAAGCTTTTGTTTTTTTTTAACAACCCCATTTTGTTCAGGAGTTCTCTGCAGAAACTCTGAAGAATGCCATGTTTTTCACAAAACTCTTCAAAAATATGATTTTCAAATTCTCCTCCATGATCAGATCAAATAGAGGTGATTTGATAATCCTTTTCAGTATAAACACGTTTTGGAAACACTTTAAATCTATTGACCATCTCATCCTTAGAAGCTAGGAAGATAACCCATGTAATTCTGGAGTGGTCATCCACTATGACAAGACAATATTTCTTCCAAGGAAGACTTGCAGTCTTGGTTGCTCCAAAGAGATCCATATGTAAAAGCTCAAGTGGTTTAGTGGTTGAAACGCATGTTTGTTGTGGAAAGAAGCTTTGGTTTGCTTTCCTTTCTAAGAAATCACAAGTTGAATTATTGTCAAATATGATCCTTGATAGGCCTTTAACTAGCTTTTCTTAGAAACTCATAAATAACCTTCATATGAGCATGCCCAAGCTTCTTATGCCATAACCACTTTTCATCTGTGAAGGATGCGAGGCATTTTACATCTTGATCTCGTAAGTCATCCAAGAGTAGATACGTGTTATCATGCCTTTTACCAGATAGGATGACTTGTCCTAAAGTGGGACTTACTACCTTGCATGCAAGTACATTAAAAACAACATTAAATCCTTGGTCACAAAACTGGAAAGCTCGTCTCCATCTTCTCCTTCTATCTCATCATTGGACTCTTCTTCCTTATTAGGTTTCAGTAACTTTCATTACCTTAGCTTTATTCAACTTCTGAGAGATAACTTGAAGGCCATGGACTTGCTTTTCTTGAAGGATTCACCATGCATTTTAGAGAGCACTACCTCATGAGTTTTGAGTGACCCAATGAGTGTATCCAAACCAAGAGTTTAAAGGTCTTTAGCCTCTGTGATGGCTGTGACCTTAGGTAGCCACTTGGCAGGGAGGCTTTTCAAAATTTTTCTTACCATTTTAGAGTTAGATTCTTTGTCTAGCCCCTTTAGCTAGTTTATGATGTGCATAAAACTTGTGGTCATTTCATCAATGCTTTCTTGATCTATCATTTTAAACATCTCATATTGATAAACCAACATACTAATCTTAGTCTCCTTAACTTGATCAGTACCTTCATGCAGCATATGGAATTGTCCCATATCTCCTTTGCGTGTCACAAGCAATGATTTTATCATATTCAGCCTTGCTTAGTGCACAAGTGAGCAGGTATTTTGATTTAGGGTTCAACTGAACTCTGGCTCTATGTTGCTCTCCACCTGCTCCTAGGGACTTCTCTTGATGTTGAAGGTGCATCATTGGTTCTAGGAACCTCTTCATTGGAATATAGTCACCTTCTTGAATTATTTCCTATAAGTTAGTCACCTTCCTGAATTATTCCCCATAAGTCTGACTTGTGTATTTTATGAACAACTCCATATATTATCTCCAGGAGGCGTAGTCCCCATCATTAAAAAAAGGTGATCTGTTGATGGAGTGTCCTTTTGCTATATGAACGTCGTGCCATTTGTCCCTCAGATCTTTGTCCTTGCAATTGTTAGAATGCTAAACCCCTTAGAGGCCAAGCTCTAATGCCACTTGTAGGTAGAAAGCGCATGAGAAGGGGGATTGATTCATGCTTTGCTTCTTTTTTCTTTTTCAGGTTCTAAAACTTTAACAAATACTATCAAGCTTACCTTGAAGTGCAACGAAATCAATGTTAAAGGTTTCAAGAAAGTAGCTTTTGAGTTATGCGTTAGCAGAACAACAAAAAAACAAGGCTTTGATCAAAAGATAACTAATATACACGAGCCAACTAATGTAAAAAGATAAAGGAGAAGAAAATACTACACAGATATTTTCATATTAGTTTGGTACCTTGGACATCTAGTTCTCAACCACCTTTAAGTTTCACTAACACCTTCTCAATCCGAGAAAGAGAAACTAATAGTCTTTCAATAGCCTTCCCAAGCTCTCACTTATGATCAATAGACAACCCTAATGTCACAAACCAAGTAGTTATTCACCAACCTCTCCAAGCTGAACCAGTAGTCTTTGACTAGCCTCTCAAAGCTAAAGTAGGATTTGTACTAGCCTCTTCAAGCTAACCCGTGACCTCAAGAACTCCTCACCTCTCACGTTGCAAGTGTTTACCTCAGCCTCTTCAAGCTATCTCATAATTATCACTACTGGATCAAGGATACAAAGGTTTGTGTTTGGGTTTGCAATGCAAACTAACCTACACTCAAGTTTCCTTAAGAATATACGAAGAATGACCTGGAATAACTTGAATGACTTCTTTCTTGTGATTCTTCCCTTGGTTAGTTTTCATTTATAGATGGTCTTCATTTTTTATCATTGCCCTTGATTAGTTTTCCAAGTGACATATGTTGATCATCTATTTGTGTCTTGAAAAGTAGTTTAGAGGAGTAGCTTGACTTTTGTTAAGACTCATTCAGAAGCCATTATAAAGTTGAAGTTCCTAAAGTTCCTTTAGAAACTACTTTTTACTTTATGATCATGGTTTCTGAACTCTTCCTTCTAGAAGCTGGGAAGTTGACAAATTGAGAAGAGATGACACACCATCTCTAATTAGGTTTGACTTTTAAATTTGAATTTCAAATTTTTCCCTCCTTTTCTAGTAATCAAAGTTTAGCGCTTCATACTGTAGTGAACTTTCTAATATGTGGTATCAATTTCTTGATGAAACTTCGAACTTCTAGTCTTCTTCAAAATTTGTTAATGATAAAATTATTGCAATCATAATGATTGAAGATTGTAGAACATGTTGGCTTTAAGAGTTTGCTTGGTTATCTTCATTCTAAGTGTACTTTCTAAAGTCCAATGCTACTTTTTGTTCCAAATCTTGGTTCTTGTTTGTTGATTTCTTCAATCCATTAGGCATATATATGATCAATTTTCAAATAATTATCACTTCCATTTAGATCTCATCTTTTATACGAAGATGCACATGTAAAGTAGAATTATTCACGCTAATAGAGCCATGTTTAATGCAAGAACATGTTTGCTATTCCAAAAAACTTAAGGTAGATATTAGTCATTCTTCAAAATATTTTCCTTAATTGGTTTTGTTGTCATTCAAAATATATCATCTTGACACTTTTTGAAGGTCTGGAGCTAACAAGAGGAGTAGTGGCGATTGAAGGAAGTGATTATGAAAAAAAGAAAGAAGAAATGAAGGTAATATAGTAGAACACACCTAAATTATCTTAATATTAAGGCTTTATCAATCATTTCCTTAATTCATGTATACCGCATTTATTAAACTAGACACTTACTTGAGAACGAGGTAGTATTTTTTTTCCAACTATACCCTATTGATTTAATAGTAGAGAAGAGACAAAATAGTGGAGGAGAAGAGAGTAATTAAGAAGGAGAGAAGAAAGTAGTGAAGGTAATTGAGTAAAACACATCATAATTATTCCAACATCAAGGCTTTGCCAATCATTTCCTTAATTCATATGCGGATATAAAACATGACACTTATTTGATAAGAGAGATAGTAATAAATATGTATTTTCACACCCTGGAAATTTACCTCACATCAATTCAATTTTTGAAATATTTATGACATTAAATTGGTCTATAAAAGCTAACATATGATGTCATAGTAGTCCTTGAAAGTTTTTTGACATGAAATGACTTGTTAAGCTAAATTGTGATATCATGTTAGTCCTTCTAAATATTGTTATATAGGAGTGTAAGAGAATTGGGTAACCATGAGTCAACAACACAAACCAAACCAATTAAATCGGTTTTGGTTTATTTTAGTCATTCAAGTCATTGGGTAAAAACCAATTAAACCTGATAATAATTGGTTTTAATATCAGTTTCATAAATTTAACTCGATCACTTCATAACTTGACTTAATCATATATTGTCTATAATATTTTTTCTCTATATAACGTATTTAGTTAATATATCATGCTTTAGTTATATATCTATGCTATTAAGCTATATATATATGTATATGAAATTACTAAAACTTTAGGAGGTGTGAACACCCAATTTTGTCACCCAAAAACCAAAAAAGGAAAATGTTTTCAATCCATTTGAAAAGTCCTTAACCTGTTTTGTTGTTATTATTTGTGTTAAGTCCATTTCATGTTTTAGTTTTTTTTTCTTTTCTTTAAGCTCATTGCATTTCAAAAAAAAAAAGAGAAACCCATTACGTTTATTTTGTTGTTGTCATTGTTTGTTTCTTTTTGTATGTTTCATCTTCAAAAAAAAAATTAATTAGCCCATTTCATTTTCATTTTAATTTATTTTCTTTTGTTAAAAAAAAACAACAAAAAAGAGAAGATTTAGGCGTTTTTTTATTATTTAAAAAAATAATGATGATGATGATAGGTTGATTTTTGGTGCATGTGCATCGTTTTTAATTTTGTCATTTTCAGGTGGTGCACCATTTTCAATCTTGTCCCTTCTTTTTTTTAAAAAAAAGGAGAACAGGAGGCATGCAGGAGTGGTCATGCAGGGAGTGCAAAGAAAGTAATTGCCGAAACAAAACAATGAGAATTTTCAAAGAACGCGAATCAGACCCAAAAATCAAGCATCATCTGGGATAAAATCAAAGATCACATGCCATGTTTAAAATCTACATACATGGTTGTGTATAAATTCAAAAAAAAGGAGGAAAGAAGAAAGGGAATTGGATCTGTTTTTGAACACTAAAAAAATTTTCATCACCATTTGTCTGAAACAATTTTGCAATACACATTAAAAAGAGAATCAAGCAAGGATTACAAGTAAACCATTTTTTTGCAA